>CM023540.1:2660552-2782568 GCA_013350335.1 Chimonanthus salicifolius | reverse complement strand
TTTTACCCAAAAAGGACAAAAGAAACATTTCATACGCCAACTTATTCCTTAATTGACCTTATGAATAGGGCTGAAAAAAATACTATAAATGAACCATTAACTCTTGGAGATCTACAAAGAAATTAAATGACCAAAAAAGAGAGATCAGAGAGTTAAGATTAGAATTAACCAAAAGGCAAAATGAGCTTGATGAAAAAATGATGGAACATTTGGAGAATATAATGAAGAAAAATTTGTCCAAAGAATTAAAGGTTAGCAAAGTCTCAACTGGAGTGATCCCTACTAAATGCATCTATCAACAGTGGAGAGTCCAGGTGAAAATAAAAATAAAAAGTTTTGAGAAAATTGTTAATGCCATTATTGACACTAGAGCAGATTTAAATGTCATTAGATTGGGAATCGTCCCTATTGAATTACAAGTGAGTCAAAACAATTTGTATCTACTGCCAATGGAACAAGTATTTCCATAGAAAGTAAAATTCCAAATGTTCATGTTTGCTTCCAAGGAGTCTGTGTTACTTCACCCTTTATTATTTCGAAGATATTATTAATGATGTACTTCTTGGATCCCCGTTTATTCTTTTAATCCAACCTTTTCAGTAAATACTAAGGGAATCTCTACAAATATCAAAGGCATAAATGTAAATCTTGATTTCATAGATGATCCCTGTGAAACAAAAATCCAAAAGATAAACCAAATCATAGCCACCAAAGAGAATTATGTAAATGGACTAAAAGGTAAAATAAAAATTGCCCAAATTACAAAATTTTTGGAGAAAGAAGAGTTTAAAGAAAAAATAAAAAATCTCACAGAGCAATTTGAAAATGAATGCTGCTCTAAATTGCCCTTTGCATTCTGGAATAGAAAGAGGCATATTGTAAGTCTACCATACATTAAAGGGTTTGATGAAAAGGATCCTACAAAATCCCGTCCATTCCAAATGGATACAAAACATTTAAAACTTTGTCAAGAAGAAATAAGTGATTTATTAAAGAAGGGATTGATCAGAAAAAGCAAATCCCCTTGGAGTTGTACGGCATTCTATGTCGAAAAGGCTATTGAAATAGAAAGAGGAGTTCCAAGATTGGTTATCAATTATAAGCCTTTAAACAAAGTATTGCAACTATTAGGTATCCCCTACCTAATACGTAAGACTTGCTTAACAGGCTAAACAATGCCAAAATATTTCAAAAATTCGACTTAAATAAGGATTTTGGCAGATTCAGATAAAAGAAGAAGATAGATATAAAACTGCATTGCAGTCCTCATGGGATATTATGAATGGAATGTTATGCCATTTGGATTAAAAAATGCCCCATCTGAATTTCAAATATCATGAATAATATCTTTTCAACTTACACCCAGTTTACCATTGTTTACATTGATGACATTCTTATCTTTTCATAATCAGTGGATCAACATTGGAAACATTTGAATATATTCAAAAGAATTACAAAAGAAAATGGTCTAGTCGTGTCCAAAAGGAAAATGAATTTGTTCCAACAGAAAATCAGATTCTTAGGATTTGAAATAGAAGACAGAAAAATTACTCCTACCAACAGAGTAATTTAATTTGCTGATAAGTTCCCAGATGAAATCAAAGACAAAATATGTTACAAAGATTTCTTGGATGTTTAAATTATGTAGCCTTCTTCTATCAAGACTTGGCAAAAGATAGAAAACTTCTCTAAGATAGATTAAAGAAAAATCCAAAAGAATGGACCTCCAACCATACCAATTCTGTAAAAAGGATTAAAGAAAGAGTTAAAAAATCTTCCTTGCAGATGTTTATCTGAACCAGAAGCCTTGAAAATAGTACAAACAGATGCTTCTTACATCGGTTATGGAGGAATCCTCTTACAACAAAAGGATTCAAAAGAAGAATTAATAAGATTCAATTCTGGTATTTGGAATGAAGCCCAAAAGAAATATTCAACCATCAAAATGGAAGTTCTTGCCATTGTTCTCTGTGTAACAAATTCCAACATGATTTATTAACAAAGAATTTCTCATCAGAATAGACGCCAAGGCTGCAACAAAATTCTAGAAAAGGATGTGAAAAATCATGTTTCAAAACAAATATTTGCCAGATGGCAAGCCATTTTATCCGTCTTTGAGTTAAAGATTGAATTTAATCATTGGAAATTCTAATTCTCTCCCTGATTTTCTTACTAGAGAATTTCTTCAGGGAAGACAAAATGGCGAGTAGTTCTTCTCCATTCATCCAGAAGAAAGGAAAGGAGAAATTGTCAGAACAAGAATAAAGCCAAAAGGGTTTTACTCCAACAAAGACCCAAGTCAATCAGAATTATATCTTTACACTAGTAACAAAATTCTTGTTACTTCAGATTGTCTTATGGAAGAAAGATCTGTTGAAGATAATGTATATTGTCTCTTTGGAAAGAGACTTCATTATTATTCCCCGGATAAGAGAAAAACCCGTGAATGGTATCTCAATATTTTACATCAGACGGAAAACGTCCTTATCTTCTACAACAAAAATGCAAATTTCAAAGTTCACTATTCTTAAAATCCTCACTGAGGAAGATTGGGATGGTCCTCTTTACATGACAAGACCAGTCGAGCTCTAATTCGACTGAGTTCTTTAATTATTGGGATTAAATTGACGCATGGAAATTTGCGTTAATGTGGCAAACTCGTCAGTATAGTCATTCTTGGTTTATTAGATTCAAAGAAGAAAGTCCTGATGTCACTCCTATTCACGGTAATTTCCCATCTTGGTTTCTGTTCACTTGGTGGTCTCATTTTGGTGCTTCTCGGAAAATCCTTCCTGATAATTTTCGTTATCTATTTTTAAATTTGGCCAAGTTGAAGAAAAGGTCTCTTGTGATATGATTAATGTTCTTCGTTTCTTTGCAAAGTTCCATATTCCATACATTCTCCAATGGAAATTTGAGGTGAAAAAAGATTTATATGGTCACACTTGTCTTTTTCAAACTATGTACCAAAAATGGTGGCCTAAAATTGAGAATGATACTTATGAGATTATTTTGAATCAAATCCCTCCTCCTGAAAAGACTAATGATCCTCTTTCAGATGAAAACCTCTTGAGAATGAAACGGTCATGGCTGATCTCTTAGCCAAGAAAATTGCTCGTGAAAAATCCCCTGATCCTATGGATATGTCCTTTGAATCTGTTAATTTTGAAGAAAAGATTAAACAAATTTTAGAAGAATATTTGCCAAAAAAGAAAGGTGATCAGCATGATTGGGATTCTAATCATGATCCTGACGAAAATCTTGATGACGAAGGTGTGCCCCTTGAGAACCTTCATCCTCGATGGGACCCTGACTCTCATGTCAATCCCGACGGATCAGTTACTGAGTACCTTCGTGGTGGAAAATTTTGGTATTCCCCAGCCAAGGACAAAGGAAAAGAAAAGGAAATGGAGTCTCGGTTGGCTGAATTATTCCGCATGTCTAGTTTGTCAAGTCCAATTTGTCCACTTTGTTCAGTTGGTCCAGCTTGTCGCATTCGTCGAACTTGACTAGCTTTCCCAGTTCGTCCTCTTTGTACAGTTCGTCCACTTTGTCCAGTTTGACAAATTTGTTAACTTTTTCCAATTTGTTCAATTTGTCCACTTTGTCTAATTCATACATTTTTTTCACTTAGTCATGTTTGTCCAGTTTGACAAGTTTTTCCAGTTCGTCCACTTTGATTTGTTGTTCCAGTTTGTCCTGTTCGTCGAGTTAGACTAGTTTTTCTAGTTTGTCCGCTTTGACAAATTTGTCCACTTTTTCCAATTGGTTCAATTTGTCCACTTTTTCCAATTGGTTCAGTTTGTCCATTTTGTCTTATTCATCTAGTTTGTCTAGTTTGTCCACTTTGTTCACTTTGTCCAATTTGTGTAGTTTGTCAAGTTTGTTCAGTTGGTCCAATTTGACCAATTTGTCGAGTTTCTCCAGTTATCTAATTTGTCCAGTTCGTCCTGCTTGTCCAGTTTTTTCTATTCGTCCAGTTCATCCACTTTATCCACTTTTTCCAGTTTGCCCACTTTCTACAGTTCGTCCACTTTGTCATGTTTGTTCACTTTTTCCAATTCGTCCACTTTGTCCAGTTTCTCCAGTTTGTCTACTTCACTCTGCCCACTTTGTCTAGTTTGTCTATTTTGTTCATTTGCTCACTTTGTCCAGTTTCTCCATTTTGTCAAGTTTCTACATGGTCCAGTTTATCCAATTTGTCCAGTTTGACCCGTTTATCTAATTTGTCCAAATCTTCTATTTGTCCAGTTGGTCAAGTTGGTCCAATTTAGCCAATTCGTCCAGTTTGTCTAGTTCTTCCAGTTTGTCCACATTGTATAGTTTATCAACTTTGTACTGTTTGTCCATTTTGACAAATTTATCCACTTTTTCCAATTCGTTCAGTTTGTTAACTTTGTCATGTTCGTCCACTTTGTCCAGTTTGTCCACTTTGTTCACTTTGTCCAATTTGTCTAGTTTGTCAACTTTGTCCATTTGGTCTAGTTTGTCCAGTTTGTCAAGTCCAGTTTGTCCACTTTGTTCAGTTGGTCCAGTTTGTCCTATTCGTCGAACTTGACTAGTTTTTCCAGTTTGTTCAATTGTACAATTCATTCACTTTGTCCAGTTTGACAAATTTGTCCACTTTCTCCAATTCGTTCAATTTGTCAACTTTGTCCTGTTCATACCATTTTGTCTATTTTCTCCAGTTTGTCAATTTTTTTCACTTTGTCCAGTTTGTCTAGTTTGTCAACTTTGTTCAGTTGGTCTACTTTGTCCAGTTTGTCAAGTCCAATTTGTCCACTTTGTTTAGTTTGTCCTGTTCGTTGAACTTTGTACACTCTTTCCAATTTGTCCACTTTGTACAATTCGTCCACTTTGTCCAGTTTGACAAATCTGTCCACTTTTTTAATTTGTTCAATTTGTACACTTTGTCCAATTTGTACATTTTTTAACTTTGTCCTGTCCGTCCAGTTTGACAAGTTCTTCCAGTTTGTCCACTTTGCTCAATTGGTCCAATTTGTTTTATTTGTCCAGTTTGCCTAGTTTTTCCAGTTTGTCCACTTTGACAAATTTGTCCACTTTTTCCAATTGGTTCAGTTTGTCCAGTTTTTCCAATTGGTTCAGTTTGTCCACTTTGTCCTGTTCATCCAGTTTGTCTAGTTTGTCCACCTTGTTCACTTTGTTCAATTTGTCTAGTTTGTCAAGTTTGTTCAGTTGGTCCAATTTGACCAATTTATCCTATTTGTCCAATTTATGTAATTTGTCTAGTTCGATCTGTTTGTCTAATTCGTCCTATTCATCCAGTTAGTCCACTTTATCCATTTTTTCCAGTTTGCCCACTTTCTAAACTTCGTCTACATTTTCATATTTGGCCACTTCTTCCAATTCGTCCAGTTTGTTCACTTTGTCCACTTTGTTCACTTTGTCCAGTTTGTCTAGTTCGTCTAGATTGTTCAGTTTGTCCAATTTGCCCATTTTGACCACTTTATCTAATTTGTCCAGTTTGTCTAGTTTGTCCAACTGGTCAAGTTTGCCCACTTTGTCCTGTTCATCCAGTTTAACTAGTTTTTCCAGTTTGTCCAATTTGTTCAGGTCGTCCAGTTTGTCTTGTTCGTCCTGTTTGAGTTGTTTTTCTAGTTTGTCCACTTTGTACAATTCACCCACTTTGTCTTGTTTGTCCACTTTTTCAATTCGTTCAGTTTGTCCACTATCTCCTGTCATCCACTTTGTCCACTTTGTTCAATTTTTCCACTTTGTATAGTATGTCCAATTTGTCCAGTTTGTCCAATTTGTCCAGTTTGACTAGTTTCTCTAATTTGTCCAATTCGTCTAGTTATTCCAGTTGGTTTATTCTGTCGAATCTATTTTGTCAAATTTGTGCAGATGGTCCATTTTTTTTCCAATTTGTCCAGTTTGACTAGTTTTATCTAACATGTCCAATTCAGTTTGTTCACTTTGTTCTGTTGGGTCCAATTCGTCTAGTTTGAGTACTTCGTCCACTTTGTACAGTTCCTCCACTTTGACAAATTTGTCCACTTTTTCTAATTCGTTCAGTTTGTCCACTTTGTCCTGTTCATCCAGTTTGTCAAGTTCGTCCACTTTGTTCACTTTGTCCACTTTGTTTAATTTGTCAAGTATGCCCAGTTGGTCCAGTTTGACCAATTTGTCTAGTTTGTCCAGTTTATCTAATCTGTCCAGTTCGTTCTATTTGTGCAGTTTGTCCTATCCGTACAGTTTGTCCAGTTAATCCACTTGTAGTCATCATCATACAGCAACCACTTTTCTTCTCACCAACTAGCACCTTTTCTTTTTTGAATAAAGACTACTTTTCTTCTCAGCATAACACCTACACTTATACCCCCACCAAAAAGAGATGATTCCACTGGCTTTGATATTAACAACAGCAGGATCTATAATGACAGGTCTATAATGGCAGGAATCATCTCTATCTCAAAGCTTCTTTTTCATTAATTCTTTTGCTTCAACAGAATTTGTACGAAATAATTCGGCTAACCAAGATTCCTTTTCGACTTATTTTTCTTTTCTTTTGCCTTTTGCTGAAGAATACCAAAACTTCCCACCACGAAGATAATCTATAACTGAGCCATCAGGATTAACATGAGAGTCAGGGTCCCATCAGGAATGGAGATCTTCAAGGGGCACAAGTTCATCATCAAGATTTTCTTCTGGATCATGATTACTATCCCAATCATGATCGCCAACTTTTTTCTTTGGGAAATATTCGTCTAAAATTTGTTTAAGTCTTTTTCTTCAAAATTGACGGAGTCAATAGACATGTCCATTGGCTCAGGAGATTTTTCTCGAGCAATTTCTTTGGCAATCTTTTTGGCCAAGAGATCCGCCATGACCATTTCATTCTCAAAAGGCTTTTCTTTAGGAAGAGGAATTTCTTCTATAACAGGAGGAGAGATTTGATTCAGAATTCTCTCATAAGTATCATTTTCAATCTTAGGCCACCACTTTTGGTAAAAAGTTTGATAAAGAGATGGTAAACCATATAAGTCCTTTTTTACTTCAAACTTTCATTGGAAAATATAAGGGATATGAAATTTAGCAAAGAAGCAAAGCATATTGATGGCTTCACATGGAACCTTTTCTTCAACTTGAGAGAACTTAATAAACAAATAACAAAAATTATCAGGAAGGATTTTCTGAGAAGCACCAAAATATGACCACCAAGTGAAGAAAAACCATGAAGGAACACTGTGGTGGATAGATATGACATCATGACTTTTTTCTTTAAATTTGATGAACCAGGAATGATTATACTGGCGATTTTTCCACATCAAAGCAAATTTCCAGGCATCAATAAAATCCCAATAATTAAAGAACTCAGTAGAATTGTATAATTGGACTGATTTTGACATGTACAAGGGACCATCCCAATCTTCCTCAGTAAGAATTTTGAGAATAGTGAACTTTGAATAGGTGATGACACCATTTGCATTCTTATTATGGAAGATGAGGACACTTTTCGTCTAATGCAAAATATTGACATACCAATCTCTGGTCTTCCTTTTATCAGGGGAATAATAATGAAGCCCCTTCCCAAAGAGAAAATAACATTATCTTCTACAGATCTTTCTTCCATAAGACAATCTGAAGTAACAAGAATTATGTTACCGGTGTAAAGATATAATTCTGATTGACTTGGGTCTTTTGTTGGAGTAAAACCTTTTGGCTTTCTTCTTGATCTGCCAATTTCTCTTGCCCTTTTTTCTTCATGAATGGGGAAGAGCTACTTGCCATTTTGTCGTTCCTTAAGGAATTCTCTAGTAAGAAAGTCAGGGAGAGAGTTAGAATTTCCATTAATAAATTCAATTTTGAATTCAAAAACTGATAAAATGGCTTGCCATCTAGCAAATATTTGCTTAGAGACAAGATTTTTTACATCTTTTTTCAGAATTTCTTTTGCTGCTTTAGCATCCACTCTGATGAGAAATTCTTTGTTCAATAAATCATGTTGGAATTTCGTCACACAAATAACTATGGCAAGAACTTCCTTTTGATGGTTGAATATTCTTTTGTGCTTCATTCCATAATCCAGAATTAAATCTTATGAATTCTTCTTTTGAGTCTTTTTGTTGTAAGAGGATTCCACTATATCCGATATCAGAAGCATCAGTTTGAACTATTTTAAAAGCTTCTAGGTCAGATAGACATCTATAAGGAAGATTTTTAACTCTTTCTTTTATCTTTTTTACTGCATTAGTGTGATGGATAGACCATTCCTGAGGATTTTTCTTTAACCTTTCCTGGAGAAGTTTTCTATCTTTGCCAAATCTTGATAGAAAAATCCAACATAATTTAGACATCCAAGAAATCTTTGTAGCATATTTTATCTTTAATTTCATATGCAAATTTATTAGCAAATTGAATAACTCTATTAGTTGGAGTTATTTTTCTGCCTTGGATCTCAAATCCTAAGAACCTGATTTTTACTGAAAGAGATTCATTTTTCTTTTAGATAAAGCCAATCCATTTTCTTTTATGACTCTTTTGAAAATACCCAAGTGTTTCCAATGTTGCATCATAGATTCTGAGAAGATAAGAATATCATCAATGTAAACAATGGCAAACTGGGTGTAAGACGAGAAAAATATTATTCATAATATTCTGAAATTCAAACGAAGCATTTTTCAATCCGAAAGGCATAACTTCCATTCATAATGCCCCATTGGAACAGTGAATACAGTTTTATATCTATCTTCTTCTTTTATCTGGATCTGCCAAAATCTTGATTTTAAATGAAATTTTGAGAATATTTTGGCATTGTTTAACCTGTTTAGCAAATCCTGAGTATTAGGCAAAGGATACCTAATAGATTGAAGAACATTGTTTAAAGGTTTATAATTGATTACCAATCTTAGAACTCCTCTTTCGATTTCAGTGGCCTTTTCAACATAAAATGCTATACAACTCCAAGGGGTTTTGCTTTTTCTAATTAAACCTTTCTTCAGAAGATCATTGATTTCTTCTTGGCAAAGTTTTAAATGAGCAGCATCCATTTGGGATGGACGAGCTTTAGTAAGAATATTTTTTCATTGAAATCTTTTACATACGGTAATCCTACTATGTGTCTTTTTCTATTCCAAAAGGCTGATGGTAATTCAGAACAGCATTCTTCTTCAATCTGTTTGGTGAATTCTTCTAATTTTGTTTTAAATTCTTTTTTCTCTAATTCTTTTGTTATTTGGACAGATTTAATTTCAGTTTTTAGTCCATTTATGTAATTTTCTCTAGTGGCGATAACTTGATTTATCCTTTGGATTTTCGTTTCACAAGGATCATCTATAAAATCAAGATTTACTTCAATCCCTTTGATATTTGTAGAAATTCCTTTTGTTGTTACAGAAGAGGGTTGGATTTTAAGAATAAATGGGGAACCAAGGAGTACATCATTAACAATATCTTTTGAAATAATAAAGGGTGAAGTAACACAGACTCCTTTCATGCAAACATGAACATTTGGGATTTTTCTTTCTATGGAAATAGTCGTTCCATTAGCAGCAGAAACAAATTGCTTTGATTCAGTTGTAAATTCAATAGGAACGATTCCAAGTCTGATAACATTTAAGTCTGCACAAGTGTCAATTATGGCATTAACAATCTTCTCAAAATTTTTTATTTTTATTTTTACCTGAACTCTCTACTATTGGTAAATACATTTTGTAAGAGTTACACCAATAGAGATTTTGCTAATTTCTCCTTTAATTCTTTGGACAAATTTTTCTTCATCGTATTTTTCAATAGCACCATCGTTTTCTAACCAAATTAACCTTTCATCAAGCTCATTTTATTTTTTGGTTAACTCTATTCTTAATTCACGGAGTTCTCTCTTTTGATCATTTAATTATCTTTGTAAGTCTGAGAAAGTTAAGGGTTTATTTATAGTATGAATTTTTTCTGCTCTATTCATAAGGTCAATCATGGACTAGGTTGGTGTGTAAAATGTTTCTTTCTCTTTTATCCTTTTTGGATAATATGGTGTTTTATTACCATTTTCATCTTCTTCAAAGGAAATTTTGGTTGTGAACTTTCTCCTTCTTCTCCTCCCCCCAATTTTGAAATTTGATTTAAAAATTGAACTTTTTTCTCTACATCGGGTATGTTATCGACCATTTCTAGAAGTAATTTTTGAGGGGCTGTGAGGACACGAACATGGATACCAAGATCTTCATCAGATGGTATCGACCATTCTTCATCAGATTCTTCATCATCTGAATGACATGTACATGATTGGAATTGTTTGATGAGCTAAACCTGGGGACTATTTTCTTCAATATCAGTTGATGAATCAGATTCATATTCTTCTTCTTCTTCTGAGGAACTTGAATCGGATTGTTCTTTTTCAGTATTTTCCTCTTCATTTTTGGTATTGATTTTTCTAAGTTTCTTTTTAGAGGGATTTTCTTTTTTAAAGCATTTATTTGAATAATAACCCTTTTTCCCGCAAGTATAACAAGTCGGAACATTTTCTTTTATATATTTCTTTTTGAAATATTTTCTAAATTTTCTTTTGAATGGGATGAGGTCATCAGGAAATTTCTCTGTCTTTTATATCTTCTGGGTTTATATTTTCTTACCATTTTGTTTTTTCTATCCGGACTAAATTTAGAATGCGAGGGTTTCCTCTTTGATTCAAGTGTTTGGTCTAAACCAAACTGGAAACAAAAATCTCCTAATTCTTTATCTCCAGAATATTTTCTTATTTTTTCAGCTTGTTTACTGATCTTTAAATCAGTGCAAAGATTCATGCCAACTTTATTAATTCTTCGTATAATTCCTCCAAACGTCAGCAAACTGTAATTAATAGTACCAGGCATTTCTTCTCTCAAGGAGTTACGCACCTTTTTAGCAAATAAGGTGGTAATCCTGAAATAAATCTTTCTTTCCAAATATCAGAATTATAATCATTTAGTTGGTAGACTTTTGATAAGAATACATCTCTATACCAACGAAATTCTCCTAAATTTCTACATCTCAAGCGATGTAATTGCTGTCTATTTTTCTCCTTAATTAGAGCAATTCCTCCAGTGAATTCATTGAGGATGCATAGAAGCAAGACACTAACACAATCAGATTGAGTTTCCCAATTATCAGGGATTTGACTAGTACCTGCTTCAAGCTTAACATTGGGGTCAACTAAGTTTCCTGTGGTTTTGTCTCTATAAAGGATTCTTCCAAATTCATCCATTTTGACAGCACTCTCTATTTCAAGTCTTTGGGCTCCAGTTAATCCATAATTCCACCATCCTCTTAATATTCCATTGAAAGAGGTGGTTATCATGAGAAAGATATTTCTTGGAGTATTTCCTCTGACTTCACAGGCATTACAGTATATTAACATACTATGAACCATTTGGACGATTTAATATTCTGTTAATCCATCTAAGTTCCACTCATATAAGAATTTCCTGAATAAGTTAATTCTGAGGTGTAAGTGTATGGAGTTTCTTCGAGTTGTAGATCAACAGGGGTTGGTCTAGGATAATAATTCTTTGTCTCTGGCAATTTTATCTGGGGATTCCATTTCTTTAGACGATTTATTAATAAATCCTCTGAAGCAGAGACTCTTAGGATGCTAAATCCTTTTCCTCCCATATTGAGGCTTTCCATCCTATTGGATAATTCTTTTTGCATTTCGTCTGTCATTGTGAATGGTCCCTCTTGCAAAATAATCCCTTTAGGTAATCTTCTGGGAACATATACTGCATTGGCAGAACTTTCTTCTAATTTTTCTTCTTTATCTTTATTGAATTCGGGTTTTAATTTAATTATTCTTTCTATTCGATCTGTTTGTTCTCAAATGGTTAATAGACATAGATTGGTGTAATTGTTTTGTTCAATTATATCTCCAATACCTATACCTATGTCTCTAGTATTTGGGTCTGATTTTGATTCATAAATAGATGCATTTTTTACAGGCATGGCATAATTCTTGGTTTCTGTATTAGGGATAGAAATATCAAGTTTCTTCCAAGGTGGGTGAGATTTATCAACTTTTTTTCCTTCAGTATCTCTCCACGTTCTTGTTATCCTTCCTATAACTCTAATTTATTTTGGGCTTTGAGTTTCTTTTTCTTTGATTTTCCATTTTTTAAAATATTGCATGAACCAGTCAAAGAAAGGTATATTTTTTTCTTCTTCCTCCATTTGGAAATACCATAATTCTCTCATCTTATCCTTTTCTTCTGTGTTAAACCTTTTAAAGAACCAATCTTTTAAAGGATGATTTTTCAAATTTTCTCTAAGATAAGATTTATCAATTTCAAATTTTTTGACAGGTATTTCTTCTGGCTTTTGAATGCTAATCATTCTTATGGCTCCTTGGAGAAAATCACTTTCACTAGGGTTATAGGTTTTTTGTGATGAGTTCTTTTATACACAGGGTGTTCGATTCCACTTTCTTTGTTTCTAAAAACTTTTTGATCCATTTCTTCCTTTTCACTACTCCTTTGGTCATCATCTATTTCTTCTAATTTAAAACTTTTTCTTCCTTTCGTATAACCGGCAAAACTTCTCCTAGCTTTTTCCATTTTTCTCCTAAAATTGATTTCAACATTTCCATTTGGTAATTTGACTATACTTTGTAAATCATCTGTTGTTTCATTTACTCTTGGGATGTCATCTTCTATTTGCCAATTTCCTGGGAGAACTACTTCTTCCCAGCTGATGACTTTTGGGATAAATACATTATTGTTAAAGTTTGTTTCCATGAGAACTGTGGTTTTTTCTTCATCAACCTTATCTCTATAGGCTATCATGGGAAAGACAGAGATCATAGATTTGTAGAACACACGATAAACTATAGCAAAAGGTTTACTTCTTGGACTCATTTTTAATACTTTACTTTGAAATCCAATAGTTGCACAATCAAGAACATCATCATCATGAGCATCAATTGTGATATTAGGAAAGCAGTTAAAATAAACAGGTCCATGATAGAGACTTGATTCTATCATAGCATAAAGAGAATCATCAAACTCATCATGTCTCTGATCTCGCACATAAGCACACACCGAAACATTTAATCCTAATCGAAACAGTGGTTTGATTCCTACCTGAATTAATCCTATGTGTAGGTAGTTGTATTTGGTTCGGATTTGTTCAATAATTCTTCTATCAAGAACTTTAATTGTCTGTTTTCCTCTAGAGAGAGAAACAGTTTTTTCAACAGTTTTTATGTGGTAATCATTTTGTTCTTCAAATGCGCCATTACTATATATTTCTATTACAAGCAAGGCTGGCAACTTCCACTTGGATATTGCTTGGTCAAAATTTTCATATATCATTTCTTCTGAATTTTTTGTTTTTTTTGAATTTTCTTTTTCTAAGCTATTACGGGTAGAAGTGGTTAAAGCAGACTGGTAGGATGAAGAAGACGAATAAGATCTATTAGAAGGATACTGAAATGATTTAAACCAATTCTTAAAAAGTTTTGTTTTTCCCTTAGAATTTTCCATCTTTGTAGCTCGTAAGAAACAAGAAGAGTTTTGTCAACGATTTACAGCCCTTGATGCCTGATCACGGCCTGAAGCGGGACTTACAACGCGACCACACTCTTTAGAAGATAAACGAGGCACAGAAGTGGAGAATAAGAAGGAAAATAAAAACTCTAAAGAGAATTGGATAAATCAACTTGGCTAAAAAGCTTTAGGTCCTGGTTAATAGATTTAATTCATCTAAATCGTCTTTTTCTTCTTTTTTTTTAACACAAATTTAAATCCTAGATAATAATTCTAATTCTTCATTCAGTCTATTACAATATTCTCTTATCTGATTACACAAGCGTACTAGCATAGATCTTCTAATAGTTTGAACACGGATAACAAGATATCCTCATACAGCTATATTTTCATCAATTTGTCTGATAGCATTTTCTAATCTTCTAAGCTGGTTTTCACGTCGTCTTAAATCACGCAATAATTCTTCCCTCCTAATAGAACGAGAAGGCATCTCAGAAGACCATAGCTTGTAGTTTTAATTCAGTTCGGAATTTATCTAGTTGGAAGACAGATAAGAACGCATTAAAACAATCCTTCTTCTTTCAAACTCATGATGGCGAGGATTATTTCTTTGGGTGCAGGTTTGCAAATGTCTTCTTATATTGTCTAACAAGATTTCAATTTTTCTTAAAATTCGAACATTATCATAGTACCTCCTAAGAAGAGCAAGACGAATAGACATATTCTAGCAAAAGAAACAACACGATTAGATAACAATAAGCATATAATATCAAACTTATAAAAACTTAATTACTTACAGAAGATTGTATAGGACTTCAAACTTTAGCACACTCAAACTTCAAGCTCACACTCAAATTTCTTCTCACCAACTAGCACTTTTTCTTCTTTGAATGAATACTACTTTTCTTCTCAGCATAACATCTAGCTATACCCCCACCAAAAAGAGATGATTCTACTGGCTTTGATACCAACAACAGCAGGATCTATAATGACAGGAATTATCTCAAATTTCAAAGCTTCTTTTTCATTAATTTTTTTGCTTTAGTGACAGGAATCATATCAAATTTCAAAGCTTCTTTTTCATTAATTATTTTGCTTTAGCAAAATTTTTATGAAATAATTCATCTAAGCGAGATTCCTTTTCGACTTCTTTTTCTTTTCCTTTTGCTAAAGAATACCAAAACTTTCCACCACGAAGATAATCTGTAACTGAGCCATCGGGATTAACATGAGAGTCAGGGTCCCATCAAGGATGGAGATCTTCAAGGGGCACAACTTCATTATCAAGATTTTCTTCTGGATAATGATTACTATCCCAATCATGATCACCAATTTTTTTCTTTGGGAGATATTCTTCTAAAATTTGTTTAATCTTTTTTTCAAAATTGACGGAGTCAACAGACATGTCCATTGGCTCAGGAGATTTTTCTCGAGCAATTTATTTGGCAATATTTTTGGCCAAGAGATCAGCCATGACCATTTCATTCTCAAAAGGCTTTTCTTCTGGAAGAGAAATTTCTTCTTTAACAGGAGGAGAGATTTGATTCAAAATTCTCTCATAAGTATCATTTTCAATCTTAGGCCACCATTTTTGGTAAAAAGCCTGACAAAAGAGATGGTAAACCATATAAGTCCTTTTTTACTTCAAACTTCCATTGGAAAATATAAGGGATATGAAATTTAGCAAAGAAACGAAGCATATTGATGGCTTCACATGGAACCTTTTCTTCAACTTGAGAGAACTTAATAAACAAATAACGAAAATTATCAGGAAGGATTTTCTGAGAAGCACCAAAATATGACCACCAAGTGAAGAGAAACCATGAAGGAACACTGCGGTGGATAGGCATGACATCAGGACTTTCTTCTTTAAATCTGATGAACCAGGAATGATTATACTGGCGATTTTGCCACATCAAAGCAAATTTCCAGGCATCAATATAATCCCAATAATTAAAGAACTCAGTAGAATTGTATAATTGGACTGATTTTGTCATGTATAAGGGACCATCCCAATCTTCCTTAGTAAGGATTTTGATAATAGTGAACTTTGAATAAGTAATGATACCATTTGCATTCTTATTGTGGAAGATGAGGACACTTATCGTCTGATGCAGAATATTGAGATACCAATCACTGGTCTTCCTTTTATCAGGGGAATAATAATGAAGCCCCTTCCCAAAGAGAAAATAAATATTATTTTTTTTTACAGATCTTTCTTCCATAAGACAATCTGAAGTAACAAGAATTCTGTTACCAGTGTAAAGATATAATTCTGATTGATTTGGGTCTTTTGTTGGAGTAAAACCCTTTTGGCTTTCTTCTTGAGCTGCCAATTTCTCTTGCCTTTTTTTCTTCATGAACGGGGAAGAGCTACTTACCATTTTGTCGTCCCTGAAGGAATTCTCTAGTAAGAAAGTCAGGGAGAGAGTTAGAATTTCCATTAATAAATTCAATTTTGAATTCAAAAACTCATAAAATGGCTTGCCATCTAGCAAATATTTGCTTAGAGACAAGATTTTTGACATCTTTTTCCAGAATTTCTTTTGTTGCTTTAGCATCCACTCTGATGAGAAATTATTTGTTCAATAAATCGTGTTGGAATTTCGTCACACAAATAACTATGGCAAGAACTTCCTTTTTGATGGATGAATATTTCTTTTGTGCTTCATTCCGTAATCCAGAATTAAATCTTATTAATTCTTCTTTTGAGTCTTTTTGTTGTAAGAGAATTCCACTATATCCAATATCAGAAGCATCATTTTGAACTATTTTAAAAGCTTCTAGGTCAGATAAACATCTACAAAGAAGATTTTTAACTGTTTCTTTTATCTTTTTTACTGCATTAGTGTGATGGATAGACCATTCCTGAGGATTTTTCTTTAACCTTTCCTGGAGAAGTTTTCTATCTTTTGCCAAATCTTGATAGAAAAATCCAACATAATTTAGACATCCAAGAAATCTTTTTAGCATATTTTTATCCTTAATTTCATCTGGAAATTTATCAGCAAATTGAATAACTCTATTAGTTGGAGTTATTTTTCTGCCTTGGATCTCAAATCCTAAGAACTTGATTTTTTGCTGAAAGAGATTCATTTTTCTTTTAGATAAAGCCAATCCATTTTTTTTTATGACTCTTTTGAAAATACCCAGGTGTTTCCAATGTTGTATCATAGATTCTGAGAAGATAAGAATATCATCAATGTAAACAATGGTAAATTGGGTGTAAGACGAGAAAATATTATTCATAATATTCTGAAAGTCAGACGGAGCATTTTTCAATCCGAAAGGCATAACATTCCATTCATAATGCCCATTGGAACAGTGAATGCAGTTTTATGTCTATCTTCTTCTTTTATCTGGATCTGCCAAAATCCTGATTTTAAATGAAATTTTGAGAATATTTTGGCATTGTTTAACCTATTTAGCAAATCCTGAGTATTAGGCAAAGGATACCTAATAGATTGAAGAACTATGTTTAAAGGTTTATAATCGATTACGAATCTTGGAACTCCTCTTTCGATTTCAGCGGCCTTTTCAACATAAAATGCAGTACAACTCCAAGGGGTTTTGCTTTTTCTAATTAATCCTTTCTTCAGAAGATCATTGATTTCTTCTTGGCAAAGTTTTAAATGAGCAGCATCCATTTGGGTTGGACGACCTTTAGTAGGAATATTTTTTTCATTGAAATCTTTTACATATGGTAATCCTACTATGTGTCTTTTTCTATTCCAAAAGGCTGATGGTCAATTCAGAACAACATTCTTCTTCAATCTGTTTGGTGAATTCTTCTAATTTTGTTTTAAATTCTTTTTTCTCTAATTCTTTTGTTATTTGAACAGATTTAATTTCATTCTTTAAACCTTTTACATAATCTTCTTTATTGGAAATGATTTGATTTATTCTTTGGATTTTTGAAAAGAATGGATTTATTCTTTAATCACTTGGGTATTTTCAAAAGAGTCATAAAAGAAAATGGATTGGCTTTATCAGAGCAAAAGAATACAATTGGGTATTTATTCCTGTCACTAAAGCAAAAGAATTAATGAAAAAGAAGCTTTGAAATTTGAGTTGATTCCTGTCATTATAGATCCTGCTGTTGTTGGTATCAGAGCCAGTGGAATCATCTCTTTTTGGTGGGGGTATAGCTAGATGTTATGCTGAGAAGAAAAGTAGTATTCATTCAAAGAAGAAAAGGTGCTAGTTGGTGAGAAGAAATTTGAGTGTGAGCTTGAAGTTTGAGTGTGCTAAATTTTGAAGTCCTGTATAATCTTCTGTAAGTAATTAAGTTTTTATAAGTTTGATATTATATGTTTGTTGTTATCTAATCATGTTGTTTCTTTTGCTAGAATATGTCTATTCGTCTTGCTCTTCTTAGGAGGTACTATGATAATGTTCGAATATTAAGAAAAATTGAAATCTTGTTAGACAATATAAGAAGACATTTGCAAACCTGCACCCACAGAAATAATCCTCGCCATCATGAGTTTGAAAGAAGAAAGATTGTTTTAATGAGTTCTTATGCTTTCTTCCAACTAGATGAATTCCGAATTGAATCAAAACTACAAGCTATGACCTTCTGAGATGCCTCCTTGTTCTATTAGGAGAGAAGAATTATTCGTGATTTAAGGCGACGTGAAAACTAGCTTAGAAGATTAGAAAATGCTATCAAACATATTGATGAAAATATAGTTGTAGGAGGATATCTTGTTATCCATGTTCAAACTATTAGAAGATCTATGCTAGTACGTTTGTGTAATCAGATAAGAGAATATTGTAATAGAGTGAATAAAGAATTAGAATTATTATCTCGGATTTAAATTTGTGTTAAAAAAAAAAGACGATTTAGATGAATTAAATCTATTAACCAGGATCTGAAGCTTTTTAGCCAAGTTGATTTATCCAATTCTCTTTAGAGTTTTTATTTTTCTTTTATTCTCCACTTCTGTGCCTCGTTTATCTTCTAAAGAGTGTGGTCTCTTTGTAAGTCCCACTTCAGGCCGTGATCAAGCATCAAGGGCTGTAAATCGTTGACAAAACTCTTCTTGTTTCTTACGAGCTACAAAGATAGAAAATTCTAAGGGAAAAACAAAACTTTTTAAGAATTGGTTTAAATCATTTCAGTATCCTGCTAATAGATCTTATTCGTCTTCTTCATCCTACCAGTCTGCTTTAACCACTTCTACCCGTAATAGCTTAGAAAAAGAAAATTCAGAAAAAACAAAAAATTCAGAAGAAATGATATATGAAAATTTTGACCAAGTAATATCCAACTAGAAGTTGCCAGCCTTGCCTGTAACAGAAATATATAGTAATGGCACATTTGAAGAACAAAATGATTACCACATAAAAACTGTTGAAAAAACTGTTTCTCTCTCTGGAGGAAAACAGACAATTAAAGTTCTTGATAGAAGAATTATTGAACAAATCAGAACCAAATACAACTACCTGCACATAGGATTAATTAAGGTAGGAATCAAACCACTGTTTCGATTAGGATTAAATGTTTTAGTGTGTGCTTATGTGAGAGATTAGAGACATGATGAGTTTGATGATTCTCTTTATGCTATGATCGAATCAAGTCTCTGTCATGGACCTGTTTATTTTAACTGCTTTCCTAATATCACAATTGATGCTCATGATGATGATGTTTTCGATTGTGCAACCATTGGATTTCAAAGTAAAGGATTAAAGATGAGTCCAAGAAGTAAGCCTTTTGCTATAGTTTACCGTGTGTTCTACAAATCTATGATCCCTGTCTTTCCCATGATAGCCTATAGAGATAAGGTTGATAAAGAAAAAACTACAGTTCTAATGGAAACAAACTTAAACAATAATGTGTTTATACCAAAAGTCATCAGTTGGGAAGAAGTAGTTCTCCCAGGAAACTGGCATTATAGAAGATGTCACCCTAAGAGTAAATGAAATAACAGATGATTTACAAAGTATAGTCAAATTACCAAATGGAAATGTTGAAATCAATTTTAGGAGAAAAATGGAAAAAGCTAGGAGAAGTTTTGCCGGTTATACGGAAGGAAGAAAAAGTTTTAAGTTAGAAGAAATAGATGATGACCAAAGGAGTAGTGAAAAGGAAGAAATGGATCAAAAAGTTTTTAGAAACAAAGAAAGTGGAATCGAACACCCTGTGTATAAAAGAACTTCATCACAAAAAATCTATAACCCTAGTGAGAGTGATTTTCTCCAAGGAGCCATAAGAATGGTTAGCATTCAAAAGCCAAACGAAATACCTGTCAAAAATTTTGAAATTGATAAACCATATCTTAGAGAAAATTTGAAAAATCATCCTTTAAAAGATTGGTTCTTTAAAAAGTTTAACAAAGAAGAAAAAGATAAAATGAGAGAATTATGGTATTTCCAAATGGAGGAAGAAGAAAGAAATATACCTTTCTTTGACTGGTTCATGGACTATTTTAAAAAAGGGAAAATCAAAGAAAAAGAAACTTAAAGCCCAAAACAAATAAGAGTTATAGGTATAGTTAGATGTTATGCTGAGAAGAAAAGGTGCCTTCATTCAAAGAAGAAAAGGTACTAGATGTCATGTTGAAAAGAAAAGGTGTCTTCATTCAAAAAAGAAAAGATGCTAGTTGGTGGTAAATGTCCCATCCTCTAATGATGGTGTTGGTGAATATCTTGTCTTGATTCAAAGAAGAAAAGTAGGCATTTAATCTAGTCAAAATGAAGTCTTGGTGTTGCTCATGTCATGATATTATTAAGCTGCCATATGTCATCTTCCTATCAAAAGTAGATAAAGTTGTTTTGTCTTTTTGGTGGGGGTATGCTAAACTTGTTTCTTGTGCATTCCATTTGGCAAAATGTTGCTCCACCTAATGTACCTTAGCCCAAAGATGGAATCCCCTTTTGAAAAGTTTGTTTGGAGGCTTGTGTCGGTAGCCAACCTTTGTTTCTATTTCATTTGGTTTGAGGTCCTCTCATGATGGGAGGTGAATGAGTTCTTTTCTATGCTCCATCTATATAAGGAGCTGGTGTTTCCATTTGTGGGGAAGAGATCGAAAAATAGGCTCAGTTAGATATAGAAAAATAAAAGTTCAGCGTCTAAGTGTGAGTGTGAGTGTGAGCTTGAAGTTTGAGTGTGCTAAAGTTTGAAATCCTGTACAATCTTCTGTAAGTAATTAAGTTTTTATAAGTTTGATATTTAAAAAAAAAAGGTGTCTTCATTCAAAAAAGAAAAGATGCTAGTTTGTCTAGTTTGTCCACTTTGTTCACTTTCTCTATTTTGTCTAGTTTGTCAACTTTCTCCACTTGGTCTGGTTTGTCAAGTCCAGTTTGTCCACTTTGTTCAGTTGGTCCAATTTGTCCTGTTCGTCGAATTTGATTAGTTTTTCCAGTTTGTCCACTTTGTCTAGTTTGACAAATTTGTCCACTTTTTCCAATTCATTCAATTTGTCCACTTTGTCCAATTCGTACATTTTTTTCACTTTGTCCTGTTCGTCCTGTTTGACAAGTTTTTCTAGTTTGTCCACTTTGTTCAGTTAGTCTAGTTTGTCATGTTCGTCCAGTATATCCACTTTGACAAATTTGTCCACTTTTTCCAATTGGTTTAGTTTGTCCATTTTGTCCTGTTCATCTAGATTGTCCACTTTGTTCACTTTGTCCAATTTGTCTAGTTTGTCAAGTTTGTTCAGTTGGTCTAGTTTGACCAATTTGTCCTATTTGTCTAGTTTATCTAATTTGTCAAGTTCGTCCTATTTGTCTAATTCGTCATATTCGTCCAGTTAGTCCACTTTATCCATTTTCTCCAGTTTGCCCACTTTCTAAAGTTCGTCTACTTTTTCATATTTGTCCACTTTTTCCAAATTCGTCCAGTTTGTTCACTTTGTCCACTTTGTTCACTTTGCTTACTTTGTCCAGTTTGTCTAGTTTGTCTAGATAGTTCAGTTTGTCCAATTTGTCCATTTTGACCACTTTATCTAATTTGTCCAATCTGTCTACTTTGTCCAGTTGGTCAAGTTTGTCCATTTTGTCCTGGACGTCCAGTTTAACTAGTTTTTCCAATTTGTCCACTTTGTTCAGGTAGTCCATTATGTCTTGTTCGTCCTATTTGAGTTGTTTTTCCAGTTTGTCCACTTTGTACAATTCGTCCACTTTGTCCTGTTTATCCACTTTTTCTAATTCGTTTCAGTTTGTCCACTTTGTCCTGTTCGTCCAGTTTGTCCACTTTTTCCACTTTGTATAATATGTCAAATTTATCCAGTTTGTCCAATTTGTCCAGCTTGACCAGTTTATCTAATTTGTCCAATTCGTCTAGTTATTCCAGTTGGTTTATTTTACCGAATCTATTTTGTCGAATTTGTACAGTTGGTCCATTTTTTCCAATTTGTCCAATTTGACTAGTTTACCTAGCATGTCCAATTCAGTTTGTCCACTTTGTTCTGTTGGTCCAATTCGTCTAGTTTGAGTACTTCGTCCACTTTGTACAGTTCCTCCACTTTGACAAATTTGTCCACTTTTTCTAATTCGTTTAGTTTGTCCACTTTGTCCTGTTCATCTAATTTGTCAAGTTCGTCCACTTTGTTCACTTTGTTTAATTTGTCAAGTATGTCCAGGTTGTCCAGTTTGACCAATTTGTCTAGTTTGTCCAGTTTATCTAATTTGTCCAGTTCATTCTATTTGTATAGTTTGTCCAGTTAATCCACTTTATTCACTTTTTCCAGTTTGCCCACTTTCTACAGTTCGTCCACTTTTTCCAATTCGTCCACTTTGTTCAGGTTGTCCAGTTTCTCCAGTTTGTTTACTTCACTCTGCTCACTTTGTCCAGTTTGTCTACTTCTTTCACTTTACTCACTTTGTCCAGTTTGTCTATTTTGTCAAGTTTGTCCACTTTGTTCACTTTGTCCAGTTTGTCTATTTTGTCAAGTTTGTCCATTTTGTTCACTTTGTCCAGTTTGTATAGTTTGTCAATTTTGTCCAGTTGGTCTAGTTTGTCCAGTTTGACCAATTTATCTAATTTGTCCAAATCGTCTAGTTTGTCCAGTTGGTCCAATTTAGCCAATTCGTCCAATTTATCTAGTTTGTCTAGTTCGTCAATTTTGTCCACATTGTATAGTTCGTCAACTTTGTCCTGTTTGTCCAGTTTGACAAATATGTCCACTTTTTCCAATTCGTTCAGTTTGTGAACTTTGTCATGTTCGTCCACTTTGTCTAGTTTGTCCACTTTGTCCACTTTGTTCACTTTGTCTAGTTTGTCAATTTTGTCCAATTGGTCTAGTTTGTCCAGTTTGTCAAGTCCAGTTTGTCCACTTTGTTTAGTTGGTCCAGTTTGTCCTATTCGTCGAACTTTGTCTTGTTCGTCGAAATTGACTAGTTTTTCCAATTTATCCAATTTGTACAGTTCGTCCACTTTGTCAAGTTTGACAAATTTGTCTATTTTTTCCAATTCGTTCAATTTGTCAACTTTGTCCTGTTCGTCCACTTTGTCCAGTTTGTCCAATTTGTCCACTTTGTTCACTTTGTCCATTTTGTCTAGTTTGTCAACTTTATCCAGTTGGTCTAGTTTGTCCAGTTTGTCAAGTCCAAGATAAATTAGACCAACTTCACAAGGTAGACAAACCGGACCAACTGTACCAATTGGACAACTAGATGAATTGGACAAATGAGATAAACTGGTCAAGCTGAACAAATTGGACAAACTGAACCATCTAGACAAGCTTGACAAACTACACAAACTTGACAAAATGAGCAAAGTGAACAAACTGGACAAACTGGACGAACTGAACAATGTGGACGACGAATTGGAAAAAGTGGACAAATATGACAAAGTTGACAAACTGTAGAAAGTGGGCAAAGTAGAAAAAGTGGACTGACTGGAAAACTTGTCGAATATGACAAATTGGACAAACTGGGCAAACAGGACAAACTAGACAAATTAAATAAACTGGACAAACTTGATAAATTAGATAAACTGGACAAACTGAACAATATGGAGAAACTGGACAAAGTGAACGAATTGGAAAACTGGACAAATTTGTCAAAGTAGACAAACAGGACAAAGTGGACAAGCTGGAAAAACTAGTCAAATTGGACCAACTGGAAAAACTAGTCAAATTGGACCAACTGAATGAATTAAAAAAAGTATACAAATTTGTCAGAGAGGACAAACAAGACAAAGTGGACGAACTATACAAAGTGGTCAACCTAGATGAATAGGACAGTGGACGAACTGTACAATGTGGACAAATTGGAAAAACTAGCCAAACTGGACGAACAGGACAAAGTGGACAAACTGTACGAATTGGAGAAAGTGGACAAACTAGACATAGTGGACAAACTCCTTATTATCAAAACATCTAGCAGCATACCCCCACCAATTGAGATGATTCCACTGGCTCTGATACCAATTGGATAAGGATCGAATCAATTCTTCTTTTTCATCAATTCTTTTGCTTTTGCAGAATTTACGCGGAATAATTCAGCCAACTGAGACTCTTTCTCCTTTTCTTTTCCTTTGTCTTTTGCCGAAGTATACCAAAACTTTCCACCACGAAGGTATTCAGTAACAGATCCATCAGGGTTAACATGAGAGTCAGGATCCCAACGAGGATGGAAATTTTCAAGGGGCACAACTTCATCATCAAGATTTTCATCTGGGTCATGATTAGAATCCCAGTCATGATCATTATTTTTCTTCTTTGGAAGATATTATTCTAATATCTGTTTAATCTTTTCTTCAAAATTAATAGATTCAATAGACATATCCATAGACTTAGGAGATCTTTCACGAGCAATTTCTTTGGCAATCTTTTTAGCTAGAAGATCAGCCATGACCATTTCATTTTCAAGAGGTTTTTCATTTGGAAGAGGGTCATTTGATTTTTCAAAGGGAGAGATTTGATTTAGGATTCTCTCATAAGTATCATTCTCGATTTTAGGCCACCATTTTTGATAAAATGTTTGATACAAAGATGGAAGGCCGAAGAAATCATTTTTCACTTCAAATTTCCATTGGAAAATGTATGGAATATGGAAGTTTGCAAAAAAACGGCGAACATTAAATGCTTCACATGGGACTTTTTTTTCTACTTGGCAGAATTTAATAAACAGATAATGGAAATTATCAGGGAGAATCTTCTGAGATGCTCCAAAATAAGACCACCAATTAAAAAGAAACAATGAAGGAACACTGTGGTGGATAAGAATAACATTAGGACTTTCTTTTTTAAACCTAATGAACCATGAATGACTGCATTGGCGATTTTGCCACATTAAGACAAATTTCCGGGCATCTACATAATCTCAATAATTAAAATACTCAGTATAATTGTCGAGCTGAACTGACCTAGTCATATACAAGGGACCATCCCAGTCTTCTTCAGAGAGGATTTTGAGAATAGTAAACTTTGAATATGTGACGATTCCATTTGCATTTTTGTTATGGAAAATGAGGACACTTTTCGTCTGGTGTAGGATATTGAGATACCATTCACGGCTTTTTCTTTTATCTGCGGAATAATAATGAAGTCCCTTACCAAAGAGAAAATATACATTATCTTCAATAGATTTTTCTTCCATAAGACAATCTAAAGTAACAAGGATTCTGTTACCAGTGTAAAGATATAATTCTGATTGACTTGGGTCTTTTGTTGGAGTAAAACCCTTTTGGTTTTCTTCTTGTTCTGCCAATTTCTTTTTTCCTTTCTTCTGAATGAATGGAGAAGAGCTACTCGCCATTTTGTCTCCCCTGAAGATATTCTCTAGTAAGAAAGTCAGGGAGAGAGTTAGAATTTCCATTGATAAATTCAATTTTGAATTCAAATACGGATAAAATGGCTTGCCATCTAGCAAATATCTGCTTAGAGACAAGATTTTTGACATCTTTTTCTAAAATTTCTTTTGCAGCTTTTGCATCAACTTTGACCAGAAATTCTTTGTTTAATAAATCATGTTGAAATTTTGTCACACAAAGGACAATGGCAAGGACTTCCTTTTTAATAATTGAATATTTCTTTTGAGCTTCATTCCAAAGACCATAATTGAACCTTATTAATTCTTCCTTTGAATCTTTTTGTTGTAAAAGAATTCCTCCGAAACCAATGTCAGAAGCATCTGTTTGGATTATTTTGAAGGCTTCTGGGTTAGATAGGCATCTGCAAGGGAGATTTTTAACTCTTTTTCTAATTCTTCTTACAGTATTAGTATGATTAGAAGTCCATTCTTTAGGATTTTTCTTTAATCTATCTTGGAGAAGTTTTCTATCTTTTGCCAAGTCTTGATAGAAAAAGGCTACATAATTTAAACTTCCTAGAAATCTTTGCAACAAATTTTTGTCTTTAATTTCATCTAGGAATTTATCAGCAAATTGGATTACTTTGTTAGTTGGAGTGATCTTCTAGTCTTGGATTTCAAATCCTAAGAACCTGATCTTTTGCTGAAATAAATTCATTTTTCTTTTGGATAAGACTAAACCATTTTCCTTTATATTTCTTTTGAATATATTCAAAAGTTTCCAATGTTGATCCACTGATTCAGAAAAAATAAGAATATCATTAATGTAAACAATGGTGAATTGAGTATATGATGAAAAGATATTATTCATAATATTCTGAAACTCAGATTAATCCAAAGGGCATGACATTCCATTCATAATGACCCATGGGTAATGCAAATGCAGTCTTGTAAATGTCTTCTTCTTTTATCTAGATTTGCCAAAATCCTGAATTTAAGTCAAATTTGGAAAATATTTTGGCATGGCATTATTTAACCTATTAAGCAAGTCTTGCGTATTAGGTAGAGGATACCTAATAGATTGCAACACTTTGTTTAAAGGCTTATAATTGATTACCAATCTTGGAACTCCTCTTTCAATTTCAGTAGCTTTCTCAACATAGAATGCCGTACAGCTCCAAGGGGATTTGTTTTTTCTGATCAATCCTTTCTTCAATAAGTTACTTATTTTTTCTTGACAAAGCTTTAAATGGTTTGCATCCATTTGTGATGGACGAGCTTTTGTACGAATATCCTTTTCGTCAAACCCTTTAATATATGGTAGACTTACAATGTGTCTCTTTCTATTCCAGAATGCAGAGGGTAAGTCAGAGCAGCATTCATTTTCAAATTGCTTTATAAGATTTTCTATTTTTTCTTTAAATTCTTTTTTCTCCAAAATTTTTGTAATTTGGGCAATTTTAATTTCCTTTTTTATATCTTTTACATAGTTTTCTCTTCAGTTTATCTTTTGAATTTTTGTTTCACAAGGATCATCAATGAAATCAAGATTAACATTTACTCCTTTGATTTTTGTAGAAATTCCTTTTGTGTTTACTGAAAAAAGGTTGTATCAAAAGAATAAAAAGGGATCCAAGAAGTACATCATTAACAATGTCTTCTGAAATAATAAAGGGTGACGTAACGCAGACTCCTTGGAAGCAAACATGAATATTTGGGATTTTTCTTTCTATAGAAATACTTGTTCCATTGGTAGCAGAAACAAATTGTTTCGATTCACTTGTTAATTCAATAGGAACAACTCCTAATCTAATGACATTTAAATCTGCTCCAGTGTCAATAATGGTATTAACAATTTTCTCAAAATTTTTTATTTTTATTTTCACCTGGACTCTCCACTGTTAATAGATGCATTTCGTAGGGATTACTCCAGTAGAGACTCTGCTAATTTCTCCTTTAATTCTTTGGACAAATTTTTCTTCATCTTATTCTCCAAAAGCACCATCAGTTTCTAACAAGCTGACTCTTTCTTCAAGCTCATTTTTCTTTTTGGTTAATTCTAATCTTAACACTTTGATCTCTCTTTTTTGGTCATTTAATTCTCTTTGTAGATCTCCAAGAGTTTATGGTTTGTTTATAGTATGAATTTTTTCAGCTCTATCCATAAGGTCAATTAATGAATAGGTTGGAGTATGAAATGTTTCTCTTGTCTTTTTTGGGTAATATGGAGATTCATCATTTTTTGGCTCTGAACTCTCACCTTCTTCTTCCCCTCCCAATTTTGAAATTTGACTTAAAAATTGAACATTTTTCTCTGGATCAGGAATATTATCAATCATTTCAAGAAGTAATTTTTGAGGGGCTGTAAGGACACGAATATGTATACCAAGATCCTCATCAGAGGGTAAAGACCATTCACTCTCTGTGCCGTCATCATCAGAATTACATGTACATGTTTGGAATTGTTTGGTGAGTTGAAAGATTAGGAATATTTTCTTCAGAGCTGGATTCATCAGTTGATAAACCAGATTCATATTTTTCTTGGGAATTTAATTCAGATTCTTCTCTATCAGAAATGTCTTCACTATCTTTTTGGGTAATCTTTCCAAGTTTCTTTTTAGGATGTTTTTCTTTTTTAAAACATTTGTTTGAATAATGTCCCTTTTTTCCACAAGTGTAGCAAGTTGGCATCTTTCTTGTTAGATTTTCTTTTCTAGGATATTTTTTGTATTCTCTTTTGAATAAGGGAGTATCATAATTTTTCTTTAAAGATTGACTCTTGAATCTTCTAGATTTATAATTTTTCATCATTTTGTGTCTTCTTTCGGGGATAAATCTAGAACGAGAAGGTTTTCTTTTTTATTCTGGTATTTGATCCAAACCAAATTGGAAGCAGAAATCTCCTAATTCTCTGTCTCCAACATATTTTCTCATTTTTTCAGCTTGTTTACTGATTTTTAAGTCAGTACAAAGAGCAATGCCAACTTTGTTTATTCTTTGTATAATTCCTCCGAAAGTTAGCATATTGCAATTAATAGTTCCATGCATTTCTTCTCTCAAGGAGTTACGTACCTTTTCAGTAAATAGGGGTGGTAATCTTGAAATGAACCTTTCTTTCCAAATATCAGAATTACAATCATTTAGTTGGTAGACTTTTGATAATAATTCGTCTTTGTACCAACGAAATTCTCCTAAAGTTTTGCATCTTAAACGATGTAATTGTTGCCGATTTTTCTCTTTTATTAGAGCAATTCCTCCAATGAATGCATTGAGGACGCATAAAAGTAGGACACTGACACAATTAGATTGTGTTTCATAATTTTCAGGGATTTGACTAGTGCCTGCCTCAAGTTTGATGTTGGGGTCAACTAAATTTCCCGTAGTTTTATCTCTATATATAATTCTTCCATATTCATCTAATTTCACAGCATTTTCAATTTCAAGTCTTTGGCTCCAGATAATCCATAATTCCACCATCCTCTTAATATTCCATTGAAGGAGGTGGTTATCATGAGGAAAATGTTTCTCGGAGTATTTCCTCTGACTTCACAAGCATTGGAATATATCAGCATACTATGAACAATTTGGATAATTTGATATTCAGGTAATCCATCTAAATTCCATTCATATAAGGAATTTCCCGAATAAGATAGATCCTGGGTATAAGTATATGGAGCTTCTTCAAGTTGCAGATCTATAGGAGTTGGTCTGGGATAATAATTCTTTGTTGTTGGCAGTTCTGCCTAAGGATTCCATCTCTTCAATCGATTTATCAACAGGTTTTCTAAAGCAGAGATCCTTAAGATGCTAAATCCTTTTCCTCCTACATTAAGGCTTTCCATTCTAGTAGTCAATTCTTTTTGCATTTCATCTGTTATTTTGAATGGTCATTCTTGTAAAATAATTCCTGATGGCAATTTTCTAGGGACATATATCTCATTTGTAGGGATTTCTTATGAACTTTCTTCTTTTCCTTTATTGAATTCTCGTTTTACCCTGATTGTTCTTTCTATATATCCGTTTGTTCTCCAATAGTTAATAAGGATAAGTTAGCATAATTATTTTGCTCAATTATGTCTCCAAGGCATTTTGCTATATCAATACTATTTATTTCAGTTTTTTATTCAAATACAGATTCATTTTTGATGGGCATAACAAAATTCTTGGTTTCTTTTGAGGCAGAAATATAAAGTTTTTTCCATGGTGGGTGAGATCTTTGAGTCTCTTTTCCTTCAACGTCTTTCCATGTCCTAGATGTTCTTCCTATAACTCTTATGTGTTTTGGACTTTGGGTTTCTTCTTCTTTTGACTTTACCTTTTTTAAAGTATTCCATAAACCAATCAAAGAAAGGTATGTTTCTTTCTTCTACTTCCATTTGGTAATACCATAACTCTCACTTTTTCTTTTTCTTCTAAACTAAAGGTTTTGAAGAACCATTCTTTCAAAGGGTGTTCTTTCAAATTTATTCTTAGATATGGCTTATCTATTTCAAATTTTTTGACAGGTCCTTCCTCTGGCTTTTGGATATTCACCATTCTTATGACTCTATGGAGAAAATCATTTTCATTTGGGTTGTATGTTCTTTATGATGAAGTTCTTTTACACACAGGGTGTTCAATTCCACTTTCTTTGTTTCTAAAAACTTTTTGATCCATTTCTTCCTTTTCACTACCTTTTTTATCATCATCAACTTCTTCTAGTTTAAAACTTCTTCTTCCTTCCGTGTAGCTGGAAAAGCTTCTCCTAGCGTTTTCCATTTTTCTTCTAAAATTAACTTCAACATTATCATTTGGTAATTTGATTATGCTTTGTAAATCATCTGATATTTCATTTACTCTTGCAGTGACGTCTTCTACTTGCCAATTTCCTGGGAGTACAACTTCTTCCCAACTGATCACTTTTGGAATAAACACATTATTATTAAAGTTTGTTTCCATGAGGACTGTGGTTTTTTCTTTATCGACCTTGTCTCTATAGGCTATCATGGGAAAGATAAAAATCATTGATTTATAGAATATCCGATAGACTATAGCAAAAGGTTTACTTCTTAGACTCATTTTTAATCCTTTACTTTGGAATCCAATGGTTGCACAATCTGGGACATCGTCATCATGAGCACCAACTTTGATGTTTGGGAAACAATTAAAATGAACAGGTCCATGACAGAGACTTGATTCAACCATGGCATACAGAGAGTCATCAAACTCATCACATCTCTAATCTCGCACATAAGCACATACAAAAACATTTAATCCTAATTGGAACAAGGGTTTGATTCCTACCTTAATTAATCCTATGTACAGGTAGTTGTATTTGGTCCTGATTTGTTCAATAATTCTTCTTTCAAGGATTCTAATTGTCTGTTTTCCTCTAGAGAGACAGTTTTTTCAATAGTTTTAATGTGATAATCATTTTGTTCTTCAAATGTGCCATTACTATATATTTCCGTTACTGGCAAAGCTGGCATCTTCCAATTGGATATTGCTTGGTCAAAATTTTCATACACCTTTTCTTCAGAATTTTTTTCTTTTTTTGGATTTTCTTTAGCTATACTAGGATGGGGAAAACTAAATAGGACAGACTGGTAAGATGAAGAAGATGAAGTAGACCTATTAGAAGGATGCTGAAATGATCTAAACAAAATCTTAAAAAAGTTTTGTCTTTCTTTTAGAGTTTTCCATTTTTGTAATATGACTGTGGATAATAGAGTGTCTGTCAACGATTTACAGCCCTTAAAGCCTTTCCTCGGCACCAAACGGGTCTTACTACACGATCAAACTCTAATCCAACAATCAAACTATAAAAACAGAGAACAATAAAAGGAGATACAAAATTTTTAAAGAGGATTGGATAGATCAACTCCATATTACAGTTAATAGATATAAATCACCTTGCAAAGCTTTAGACACGAGATAATAATTCTAATTCTTCATTCAAACTATAACAATATTCTCTTATGCGATTACACAAGGATACTAAAGTAGATCTCCTAATAGTATGTATGCGGATTACAAAATATCTTCCTGCTGCTATATTTTCGTCTATTTGTCAGATAGCATTCTCTAATCTTCTAAGCTAATTTTCACGACGTCTGGGATCACACAAAAGTTCTTATCTTCTTATAGAACGAGGAGGCATCTCAGAAAGCCATTGCCTATAATTTTGATTCTGTCCTAAAGACTTCTAATTGAAACACAGCATAAGCTTGAATTAAGATTATTCTTCTCCTTTCATATTGTTGATGTCGTGGATTATTTCTATGTGTGCATATTTGCAAGTGTCGTCGCACATTTTCAAGGAGAATTTCTATTTTTCTTATTGTTCGAACATCATCATAGTACTTCTTAAGCAAAGTAACATGCATAGACATGTTCTATAAAAGAAAACAGCATGATTAGATTTGGAGAGATAACAGTCTTATATAAACATAAGTAATACTTACAGACAGTCTGCAGGATTCTAGACTTTTGCTCACTCTGCACTCCAAGCTCACACTTAGACTCCTATAAAACATTGATCTTAATTCGATGCCTACAAATGAGAACACAAGCTCCTTATATAGATGGAGCAAAGGGTACAATGGACAATCTCTCATCCGACCATGAGAGGACAGTACACAAAGCAAACAGGAAAAAGACTCTTGCTGACACAAACCCTCAAACAACTTTTACTAAAGAGATTCCCGACTTGGGGAAACAGTAAAAAGTTACAATAATAGATGCGTCTTTTGACTGGATGGGATGCCTAAGGACAAAATACCTTTAGGTATTTTCCTTCTTATCAAAACATCTGGCAGCATACCCCCACCAATTGGTATTTTTTCATCATTTTGTTTCTTCTTTCGGGGATAAATCTAGAACGAGAAGGTTTTCTTTTTTATTCTGGTGTTTGATCCAAACCAAATTGGAAGCAAAAATCTCCTAATTCTCTGTCTCCAACATATTTTCTCATTTTTTTCAGCTTGTTTACTGATTTTTAAGTACCTCAAGTTTGATGTTGGGGTCAACTAAATTTCCCGTAGTTTTATCTCTGTATATAATTCTTCCATATTCAACTAATTTCACAGCATTTTCAATTTCAAGTCTTTCGGCTCTAGGTAATTCATACTTCCACCATCCTCTTAATATTCCATTGAAAGAGGTGGTTATCATGACGAAAATGTTTCTCGGAGTATTTCCTCTGACTTCACAAGCATTGGAATATATCAGCATGCTATGAACCATTTGGATAATTTGATATTCAGTTAATCCATCTAAATTCCATTCATATAAGGAATTTCCCGAATAAGATAGATCCTAGGTATAAGTATATGGAGCTTCTTCAAGTTGCAGTTCTATAGGAGTTGGTCTGGGCTAATAATTCTTTGTTGTTGGCAGTTCTGCCTGAGGATTCCATTTCTTCAATCGATTTATCAACAGGTTTTCTGAAGCAGAGATCCTTAAGATGCTAAATCCTTTTCCTCCTACATTAAGGCTTTCCATTCTAGTATTCAATTCTTTTTGCATTTCATCTGTTATTTTGAATGGTCACTCTTGCAAAATAATTCCTAATGCCAATTTTCTAGGGACATATATCGCATTTGTAGGGATTTCTTCGGAACTTTCTTCTTTTCCTTTATTGAATTCTGGTTTTATCTTGATTGTTCTTTCTATCCTATCCATTTGTTCTCCAATAGTTCATAAGGATAAGTTAGCATAATTATTTTGCTCAATTATGTCTCCAAGGCATTTTGCTATATCAATACCATTTATTTCAGTTTTTTATTCAAATGCAGATCCATTTTTTATGGGCATAGCAAAATTCTTGGTTTCTTTTGAGGCAGAAATATCAAGTTTTTTCCATGGTGGGTGAGATCTTTGAGTCTCTTTTCCTTCAACGTCTTTCCATGTCCTATGTGTTTTGGACTTTGGGTTTCTTCTTCTCTGACTTTACCTTTTTTAAAGTATTTCATAAACCAATCAAAGAAAGGTATGTTTTTTTCTTCTTATTCCATTTGGTAATACCATAACTCTCTCATTTTTTCTGTTTCTTCTAAACTAAAGGTTTTGAAGACCCATTCTTTCAAAGGGTGTCCTTTCAAATTTTTTCTTAGATATGGCTTATCTATTTCAAATTTTTTGACAGGTTCTTCCTCTGGCTTTTGGATACTCACCATTCTTATGACTCCATGAAGAAAATCATTTTCACTTGGGTTGTAGGTTCTTTCTGATGAATTTCTTTTATACACAGGGTGTTCAATTCCACTTTCTTTGTTTCTAAAAACCTTTTGATCCATTTCTTCCTTTTCACTACCTTTTTTATCATCATCAACTTCTTTTAGTTTAAAACTTCTTCTTCCTTCCGTGTAGCTGGCAAAGCTTCTCCTAGCGTTTTCCATTTTTCTTCTAAAATTAACTTCAACATTAGCATTTGGTAATTTGATTATGCTTTGTAAATCATCTGATATTTCATTTACTCTTGGGGTGACGTCTTCCATTTGCCAATTTCCTGGGAGTACAACTTCTTCCCAACTGATCACTTTTGGAATAAACACATTATTATTAAAGTTTGTTTCCATGAGGACTGTGGTTTTTTCTTTATCGACCTTGTTCTATAGGCTATCATGGGAAAGATAGAAATCATTGATTTATAGAATATCCAATAGACTATAGCAAAAGGTTTACTTCTTGGACTCATTTTTAATCCTTTACTTTGGAATCCAATGGTTGCACAATCAAGGACATCGTCATCATGAGCATCAACTTTGATGTTTGGGAAACAATTAAAATAAATAGGTCCATGACAGAGACTTGATTCAACCATGGCATACAGAGAGTCATCAAACTCATCACGTCTCTAATCTCGCACATAAGCACATACATAAATATTTAATCCTAATCAGAACAAGGGTTTGATTCCTACCTTAATTAATCCTATGTGCAGGTAGTTGTATTTGGTCCTGATTTGTTCAATAATTCTTCTTTCAAAGATTTTGATTGTTTGTTTTCCTCCAGAGAGGGAAACAGTTTTCTCAACGGTTTTAATGTGATAATCATTTTGTTCTTCAAATGTGCCATTACTATATATTTCTGTTACAGGCAAGGCTGGCATCTTCCAATTGGATATGGCTTGGTCAAAGTTTTCATACACCTTTCCTTCAGAATTTTTTATTTTTTCTGGATTTTCTTTAGCTATACTGGGATGGAGAAAACTAGATAAGACAAAGTGAACAATGTGGAGAAACTGGACAAATTAAACGAATTGGAAAAAGTGGACAAATTTGTCAAAGTAGACAAACGGGACAAAGTGGACAAACTGGAAAAATTAGTCAAATTGGACGAACATGACAAATTGGACCAACTGAATGAATTAAAAAAAGTATACAAATTTGTCAGAGAGGACAAACAGGACAAAGTGGACGAACTGTACAAAGTGGTCAAACTAGAAAAACTAGTCAAACTTGATGAATAGGATAGTGGACGAACTGTACAATGTGGACAAACTGGACGAACAGTAGAAAGTGGACAAACTATACGAATTGGAGAAAGTGGACAAACTAGACATAGTGGACAAACTGGACAACGTAGTGGACAAACTGGACAACGTAGTGGACAAACTGGATAAAGTAGTCGAAGTGGACAAACAAGATAAACTGGACAAACTGAACAAAGGGGACAAATTCGTCGAACTGTGCAAACTGGACAAACTGCACAAATTGGCGAAATTAGAACAATTCAACAAAGTAGACAAACTGGACCAAGTAGATAAACTGAACCAACTCGACAAACTAGACGAATTGGACAAATGAGATAAACTGGTTAAATTGGACAAATTAGACAAACTGGACAATCTAGACAAGCTTGACAAACTACACAAACTGAACAAAATGAGCAAAGTGAACAAAGTGAACAAATTAGACAAAGTGGACGAACTGGACGACGAATTGGAAAAAGTGGAGAACCATGACAAAATGGACGAATTTTAGAAAGTGGGCAAATTGGATAAAGTGGACTAACTGGAAAACTTGACGAATAGGACTAATTGGACGAACTGGACAAATTAGATAAACTGGACAAACTGGATAAACTGGACCAACTGGATAAAGTGGACAAATTAGATAAATTGGACAAAGTGAACAATGTGGAGAAGCTGGACAAACGGGATGAACAGGACAAAGTGGACAAATTGGACAAACTGTACAAACTGGCAAACTATACAAATTGGCTAAATTAGACGAACTTCACAAAGTAGACAAACTGGACCAACTGGACAAACTGTACCAATTGGACAAACTAGATGAATTAGACAAATAAGATAAACTGGTCAAGCTAAACAAATTGGACAAACTGGACCATCTAGACAAGCTTAACAAGCTACACAAACTGGACAAAATGAGCAAAGTGAACAAACTGGACAAACTGGACAAAGTGGACGACGAATTGTAAAAAGTGGACAAACATAACAAAGTTGACGAACTGTAGAAAGTGGGCAAACTAGAAAAAGTGGATAAAGTGGACTAATTGGAAAACTTGTCGAATATGACAAATTGGACAAACTGGGCAAATAGGACGAACTAGACAAATTAGATAAACTGGACAAACTGGACAAACTTGATAAATTAGATAAATTGGACAAAGTGAACAATGTGGAGAAGCTGGACAAACTGTATGAATTGGAAAAAAGTGGACAAATTAGTCAAAGTAGACAAACAGGACAAAGTGGACGAACTCTACAAAGTGGACAAACTGGAAAAATTAGTCAAATTGGACGAACATGACAAATTGGACCCACTGAATGAATTAAAAAAACTATACAAATTTGTCAGAGAGGACAAACAGGACAAAGTGGACGAACTGTACAAAGTGGTCAAACTGGAAAAACTTTTGAAACTGGATGAATAGGATAGTGGACGAAACGTACAATGTGGACAAGCTGGAAAAACTAGTCAAACTGGACGAACAGGACAAAGTGGACAAACTGAACTAATCGGAGAAAGTGGACAAACTAGACATAGTGGACAAACTGGACAACGTAGTGGACAAACTGGATAAAGTAGTCAAAGTGGACAAACAAGATAAACTGGACAAACTTAACGAAGGGGACAAATTGGACGAACTGTACAAATTGGACAAACTGCACAAATTGGCTAAATTAGACCAATTCGACAAAGTAGTCAAACTGGACCAAATAGACAAACTGAACCAACTGGACAAACTAGACGAATTGGACAAATGGGATAAACTGGTCAAACTGGACAAATTGGACAAACAGGACCATCTAGACAAGCTTGACAAACTACACAAACTGAACAAAATGAGCAAAGTAAACAAACTGGAGAAACTAGACAAACTGGACGAACTGGACAACGAATTGGAAAAAGTGGACAAACATGACAAAATGGATGAATTGTAGAAAGTGGGCAAACTGGAAAAAGTGGATAAAGTGGACTAACTGGAAAACTTGACGAATAGGACTAATTGGACAAACTAGGCAAACAGAACGAACTGGACAAATTAGATAAACTAGACAAACTGGACAAATTGGATAAACTGAACCAACTAGACAAACTTGACAAGTTAGATAAATTGGACAAAGTGAACAATGTGGAGAAACTGGACAAACTGGACGAACAGGACAAAGTGGACAAATTGGACGAACTGTAGAAACTGGACAAACTGTACAAATTGCATAAATTAGACCAACTTCACAAAGTAGACAAACTGGACCAATTGGACAAACTGTACCCATTGGACAAACTAGATGAATTGGACAAATGAGATAATCGGGTCAAGCTGAACAAATTGGACAAACTGGACCATCTAGACAAGCTTGACAAACTACACAAACTGGACAAAATAAACAAAGCGAACAAATTGGACGAACTGGACAAAGTGGACAACGAATTGGAAAAAATGGACAAACATGACAAAGTTGAAGAACTGTAGAAAGTGGGCAAACTAGATAAAGTGGACTAATTGGAAAACTTGTCGAATATGACAAATTAGACAAACTGGGCAAACAGGACAAACTAGATAACTTAGATAAACTGGACAAATTGGACAAACTGGACCAACTTGACAAATTAGATAAACTGGACAAAGTGAACAATGTGGAGAAACTGGACAAACTAAACGAATTTGAAAAAGTGGACAAATTTGTCAAAGTAGACAAACAGGACAAAATGGACGAACTGTACAAAGTGGACAAACTGTAAAAATTAGTCAAATTGGACAAACATGACAAATTGGACCAACTAGTCCTATTTGTCAAGTTTTCCAGTTAGTCCACTTTATCTACTTTTTCCAGTTTGCCTACTTTCTACAGTTCGTCCATTTTGTCATGTTTGTCCACTTTTTCCAATTCGTTGTCCAGTTTGTCTAGTTTGTCCACTTTGTTCACTTTGCTCATTTTGTTCAGTTTGTGTAGTTTGTCAAGCTTGTCTAGATGGTCCAGTTTGTCCAATTTGTACAGTTTGTCCAGTTCGTCCAATTTGTCCAGTTGGTCCAGTTTTTAGAGTTCGTTTAGTTTGTTATGTTCCTCTAGTTCGTCCAGTTTGTCCAGTTCATTTAATATGTCCAATTCGTCAAGATTTTCCAATATGTTCAATTTGTCCAGTTTGTCCAGTTTTTTGAGCTCGCCCAGCATGTCTCGTTAGTCAAGCTGGTCCAGTTCGTCCATTATGTCCAATTCGTCCAATTCCTCTAGTTGGTCCAACTCGTCCCGTTTGTCCAATTTGATTAGTTTGTTCAGTTCGTCAAGTTTGTCCAGTTTGTGCAATACGTCCAATATGTCCAGTTCGTCCAGCTTCTCCAATTCATCCAGTTGGTCCAGTTCTTCCTGTTCATCCATTATGTCCAACCCGTCCAATTCGTCCAGTTTGTTCTGTTTGTCCAGTTCATCAAGTTCGTCCAGTTCGTCCAATTTGTCCAGTTGGTTCAGTTTTTAGAGTTCGTCCAGTTCATTTAGTTTGTTAAGTTCCTCCAGTTCGTCCAGTTTGTCCAGTTCGTTCAGTTTGTCTAATTCGTCCAGTTCGTCCTTAACATCTAGTTCATCGAGTTTTTCCAATTCGTTCAGTTTGTCCTATTTGCCCATTTTGTCCAGCTCGCTCAGTATGTCTCGTTGCTCCTGTTCGTCCAGTTCTTCTTGTTCGTCCATTATGTCCAGTTCGTCCAATTCCTCTAGTTGGTCCTATTGGTCCAGTTCGTGAAGTTTGTCCAGTTCGTCCAATTTGTCCTGTTTGTCCAGTTTTTCAAATTCGCCTAGTATGTTTCGTTAGTCAAGTTAGTCCAGTTCGTCCATTATGTCAAATTCTTCCAATTCCTCTTGTAGGTCCAATTCGTTCGATTTGTCCAATTTGTTAAGTTTGTCAAGTTTGTCCAGTTAAGCTCTGATACCAACAAGGACAGGATCCATAATGACAAGAATCATCTCAAATTTCAAAGCTTCTTTTTCATTAATTCTTTTGCTTTAGCAGAATTTTTATGAAATAATTCAGCTAACTGAGATTCCTTTTCAACTTCTTTTTCTTTTCCTTTGTCTTTTGCTAAAGAATACCAAAACTTTCCACCACGAAGTTATTCAGAAACTGATCCGTTAGGTTTAATATGAGAGTCGGGGTCCCATCGAGGATGGAGATCTTCAAGGGACACAACCTCATCATCAAGATTTTCTTCTAGATCATGATTACTATCCCAATCATGATCACCAACCTTTTTCTTTGGGAGATACTCTTCTAAAATTTGTTTAATCTTCTCTTCAAAATTGACAGAGTCAACAGACATGTCCATTGGCTCAGGAGATTTTTCTTAAGCAATTTCTTTGGCAATCTTTTTGGCCAAGAGATCAGCCATGACCATTTCATTCCTAAAAGGCTTTTCTTCATGAAGAGGAATTTCTTCTTTAACAGGAGGAGAGATTTGATTCAGGATTCTCTCATAAGTATCATTTTCAATTTTTAGCCACCATTTTTAGGTAAAAAGTCTGATAAAGTGATGGTAAACCATATAAGTCCTTTTTTACTTCAAACTTCCATTAGAAAATGTAAAGGATATGAAATTTAGCAAAGAAACGAAGCATATTGATGGCTTCACATGGCACTTTTTCTTCAACTTGAGAGAACTTAATAAACAAATAACGAAAATTATCACAAAAGATTTTCTGAGAAGCACCAAAATATGACCACCAAGTGAAGAGAAAGCAGGATGGGAAATTACGATGAATAGGAGTGACATCAGGACTTTCTTCTTTGAATCTGATGAACCAGGAATGATTATATTGGCGATTTTGCCACATCAAAGCAAATTTCCAAGCACAATATAATCCCAATAATTAAAGAACTCAGTCGAATTGTATAATTGGACTGATTTTGTCATGTACAAGGGACCATCCCAATCTTCCTCAGTAAGGATTTTGAGAATAGTGAACTTTGAGTAGGTGATAATACCATTTGCATTCTTATTGTGGAAGATGAGGTACACTTTTCGTCTAGTTGTAAAATATTGAGATACCAATATTTGGTTTTCCTTTTATCAGGGGAATAATAATGAAGCCTCTTGCTAAAGAGAAAATAAACATTATCTTCAACGGATCTTTCTTCCATAAGACAATCTGAAGTAACAAGAATTCTGTTACGAGTCTAAAGATATAATTCTGATTGACTTGGGTCTTTTGTTTGAGTAAAACCCTTTTGGCTTTCTTTTTGGTCTGCCAATTTCTCTTGCCCTTTTTTCTGCATGAACAGGGAAGAGCTACTTGCCATTTTGTTGTCCCTGAAGAAATTCTCTAGTAAGAAAGTTAGGGAGAGAGTTAGAATTTCCATTAATAAATTCAATTTTAAATTCAAAAACTGATAAAATGGCTTGCCATCTAGCAAATATTTGCTTGGAGATATGATTTTTGACATCTTTTTCTAGAATTTCTTTTGCTGCCTTAGCAACAACTCTGATCAGAAATTCTTTGTTTAATAAATCATGTTGGAATTTCGTCACACAAATAATTATGGCAAGAGCTTCTTTTTTGATGGTTGAATATTTCTTTTGTGCTTCATTCCATAATCCAGAATTAAATCTTATTAATTCTTCTTTTGAGTCTTTTTGTTGTAAGAGGATTCCACCATATCCGACATCAGAGGCATCAGTTTGAACTATTTTAAAAGCTTCTGGGTCAGATAAACATCTATAAGGGAGATTTTTAACTCATTTTTTAATCTTTTTTACTGCATTAGTGTGATAGATAGTCCATTCCTGAGATTTTTCTTTAACCTTTCTCGGAGAAGTTTTCTATCTTTTGCCAAATCTTGATAGAAAAATCCAACATAATTTAGACATCCAAGAAATCTTTGTAACATATTTTTATCCTTAATTTCATCTGGAAATTTATCATTAAATTGAATAACTTTATTAGTTGGAATTATTTTTCTGTCTTGGATCTCAAATCCTAAGAACCTGATTTTTTGCTGAAAGAGATTCATTTTTCTTTTAGATAAAGCCAATCCATTTTCTTTTATGACTCTTTTGAAAATACTCAAATGTTTCCAATGTTGTAACACAGATTCTGAGAAGATAAGAATATCATCAATGTAAACAATGGTAAATTGGGTGTAAGACGAGAAAATATTATTCATAATATTCTGAAATTCAGACGGAGCATTTTTCAATCCGAAAGGCATAACATTCCATTCATAATGCCCCATTGGAACAGTGAATGCAGTTTTATATCTATCTTCTTCTTTTATCTGGATCTGCCAAAATCCTGATTTTAAATGAAATTTTGAGAATATTTTGGCATTGTTTAACCTATTTAGCAAATCCTGAGTATTAGGCAAAGGATACCTAATAGATTGAAGAACTATGTTTAAAGGTTTATAATCGATTACGAATCTTGGAACTCCTCTTTCGATTTCAGCGGCCTTTTCAACATAAAATGCAGTACAACTCCAAGGGGTTTTGCTTTTTCTAATTAATCCTTTCTTCAGAAGATCATTGATTTCTTCTTGGCAAAGTTTTAAATGAGCAGCATCCATTTGGGTTGGACGAGCTTTAGTAGGAATATTTTTTTCATTGAAATCTTTTACATATGGTAATCCTACTATGTGTCTTTTTCTATTCCAAAAGGCTGATGGTAATTCAGAACAACATTCTTCTTCAATCTGTTTGGTGAATTCTTCTAATTTTGTTTTAAATTCTTTTTTCTCTAATTCTTTTGGTATTTGAACAGATTTAATTTCATTCTTTAAACCTTTTACATAATCTTCTTCATTGGAAATGATTTGATTTATTCTTTGGATTTTTGAAAAGAATGGATTTATTCTTTAATCACTTGGGTATTTTCAAAAGAGTCATAAAAGAAAATGGATTGGCTTTATCAGAGCAAAAGAATACAATTGGGTATTTATTCCTGTCACTAAAGCAAAAGAATTAATGAAAAAGAAGCTTTGAAATTTGAGTTGATTCCTGTCATTATAGATCCTGCTGTTGTTGGTATCAGAGCCAGTGGAATCATCTCTTTTTGGTGGGGGTATAGCTAGATGTTATGCTGAGAAGAAAAGTAGTATTCATTCAAAGAAGAAAAGGTGCTAGTTGGTGAGAAGAAATTTGAGTGTGAGCTTGAAGTTTGAGTGTGCTAAATTTTGAAGTCCTGTATAATCTTCTGTAAGTAATTAAGTTTTTATAAGTTTGATATTATATGTTTGTTGTTATCTAATCATGTTGTTTCTTTTGCTAGAATATGTCTATTCGTCTTGCTCTTCTTAGGAGGTACTATGATAATGTTCGAATATTAAGAAAAATTGAAATCTTGTTAGACAATATAAGAAGACATTTGCAAACTGGGTGTAAGATGAGAAGATATTATTCATAATATTCTGAAACTCAGACGGAGCATTTTTCAATCCGTAAGGCATAACATTCTATTCATAATGCCCCATTGGAACAGTGAATGCAGTTTTATATCTATCTTCTTCTTTTATCTGAATCTGCCAAAATCCTGATTTTAAATCAAATTTTGAGAATATTTTTGCATTGTTTAATCTATTTAGCAAATCCTGAGTATTAGGCAAAGGATACCTAATAGATTGAAAAACTTTGTTTAATGGTTTATAATTGATTACCAATCTTGGAACTCCTTTTTCGATTTCAACGACTTTTTCAACATAAAATGCAGTACAGCTCTAAGGGGATTTGCTTTTTCTAATTAATCCTTTCTTCAGAAGATCATTGATTTCTTCTTGGCAAAGTTTTAAATGAGCAGCATCCATTTGGGATGGAGAGCTTTAGCAGGAATATCTCTTTCATTAAAATCTTTTAAATATGGTAATCCTACTATGTGTTTTTTTCTATTCCAAAAGGCTGATGGTAATTCAGAACAGCATTCTTCTTCAATCTGTTTGGTGAATTCTTCTATTTTTGTTTTAAATTCTTTTTCTCTAATTCTTTTGTTATTTGGACAGATTTAATTTCATTTTTTAGTCCATTTATGTAATTTTCTCTAGTGGCGATAACTTGATTTATCCTTTGGATTTTCGTTTCATAAGGATCATCTATAAAATCAAGATTTACTTCAATCCCTTTAATATTTGTAGAAATTCCTTTTGTTATTACAGAAAAGGGTTGGATTTGAAGAATAAATGGGGATCCAAAGAGTACATCATTAACAATATCTTCTGAAATAATAAAGGGTGAAGTGACACAGACTCCTTTCATGCAAACATGAACATTTGGGATTTTTCTTTCTATGGAAATAGTCGTTCCATTAGCAGCAGAAACAAATTGTTTTGATTCACTCGTAAATTCAATAGGAACGATTCCAAGTCTGATAACATTTAAGTCTGCACCAGTGTCAATTATGGCATTAACAATCTTCTCAAAGTTTTTTATTTTTATTTTTACCTGAACTCCCCATTGTTGGTAATTACATTTTGTATGAATTACACCAGTAGAGATTTTGCTAATTTCTCCTTTAATTCTTTGGACAAATTTTTCTTCATTATATTTTTCAATAGCACCATCATTTTCTAACCAAGTTAACCTTTCATCAAGCTCATTGTGTTATTTGGTTAACTCTATTCTTAATTCACGGAGTTCTCTCTTTTGATCATTTAATTCTCTTTGTAAATCTAAGAGAGTTAAGGGTTTATTTATAGTATGAATTTTTTTTGCTCTATTCATAAGGTCAATCATGGAATAGGTTGGTGTCTGAAATGTTTCTTTTTCTTTTGTCCTTTTTGGATAATATGGTGTTTTATTACCATTTTCATCTTCTTCAAAGGAAATTTTTGGTTGTGAACTTTCTCCTTCTTCTCCTCCCCCCAATTTTGAAATTTGATTTAAAAATTGAACTTTTTTCTCAAGATCAAGTATATTATCAACCATTTCTAGAAGCAATTTTTGAGGGGCTGTGAGGACACGGATATGCATACCAAGATCTTCATCAGATGGTATCGACCATTCTCCATCAGATTCTTCATCATCTGAATGACATATACATGATTGGAATTGTTTAATGAGTTGAACCTGGGGAATATTTTCTTCAATGTCAGATGATGAATCAGATTCATATTCTTCTTCTTCTTCTTCTGAGGAACTTGAATCAGATTGTTCTTTTTCAGTATTTTCCTCATCATTTTTTGTACTGATGTTTCTAAGATTCTTTTTAGAGGGATTTTCTTTTTTAAAGCATTTTTTTGAATAATGACCCTTTTTCCCGCAAGTATAACAAGTCAGAACATTTTCTTTTATGTATTTCTTTTTGAAATATTTCCTAGATTTTCTTTTGAATGGGATGAATTCATCGGATTTTCTCTGTTTTTTATATCTTCTGGGTTTATATTTTCTTACCATTTTGTTTCTTCTATCCAGAGTAAATCTAGAACACGAGGGTTTTCTCTTTGATTCAGGTGTTTGATTTACACCAATCTGGAAACAAAAATCTCCTAATTCTTTATCTCCAGAATATTTTCTCATTTTTTTTCAGCTTGTTTACTGATATTTAAATCAGTACAAAGAGTCATGCCAACTTTGTTAATTCTTTATATAATTCCTCCGAACGTCAGCAAACTGTAATTAATAGTACCATGCATTTCTTCTCTTAAGGAATTACGCACCTTTTCAGTAAATAAGGGTGGTAATCCTGAAATAAATCTTTCTTTCCAAATATCAGAATTACAATCATTTAGTTGGTAGACTTTTGATAAGAATACATCTCTATACCAACGAAATTCTCCTAAATTTCTACATCTCAAGCGGTGTAATTGTTGTCTATTTTTCTCCTTAATTAGAGCAATTCCTCCAGTGAATTCATTGAGCATGCATAGAAGCAAGACACTGACACAATCAGATTAGGTTTCCCAATTATCAGGGATTTGACTAGTACCTGCTTCAAGCTTAACATTGGAGTCTACTAAGTTTCCTGTGGTTTTGTCTCTGTAAAGGATTCTTCCAAATTCATCCATTTTGACAGCATTTTCTATTTCAAGTCTTTGGGCTCCAGTTAAACCATAATTCCACCATCCTCTTAATATTCCATTGAAAGAGGTGGTTATCATGAGAAAAATATTTCTTGGAGTATTTCCTCTGACTTCACAGGCATTACAGTATATTAACATACTGTGAACCATTTGGACAATTTGATATTCTATTAATCCATCCAAGTTCCACTCATATAAAGAATTTCCTGAATAGGTTAATTCTGAGGTATAAGTGTATGGAGCCTATTCGAGTTGTAGATCAATAGGGGTTGGTATAGGATAATAATTCTTTGTCTCTGGCAATTTTACCTGAGGATTCCATTTCTTTAGACGATTTATTAATAAATTCTCTGAAGCAGAGACTCTTAGTATGCTGAATCATTTTCCTCCCATATTGAGGCTTTCCATCCTATTGGATAATTCTTTTTGCATTTTTTCTGTCATTGTGAATGGTCCTTCTTGCAAAATAATCCTTTTAGGTAATTGTCTGGGAACATATACTGCATTGGCAGAGCTTTCTTCTAATTTTTCTTCTTTATCTTTATTGAATTTGGGTTTTGATTTGATTGTTCTTTCTATTCGATCTGTTTGGTCTCCAATGTTTTGTTCAATTATATCTCCAATACCTATACCTATGTCTTTAGCATTTGGGTCTGATTTTGATTCATAAATTGATGCATTTTTTACAGGCATAGCATAACTCTTGGTTTCTGTATTAGGAACAGAAATATCAAGTTTCTTCCAAGGTGGGTGAGATTTGTGAACTTCTTTTCCTTCAGTGTCTTTCTAAGCTCTTGTTGTTTTTCCTATAACTCTTATTTGTTTTGGGTTTTGAGTTTCTTTTTCTTTGATTTTCCCTTTTTTAAAATATTCCATGAACCAGTCAAAGAAAGGTATATTTCTTTCTTCTTCCTCCATTTGAAAATACCATAATTCTCTCATTTTATCTTTTTCTTCTGTGTTAAACCTTTTAAAGAACCAATCTTTTAAAGGATGATTTTTCAAATTTTCTCTAAGATATGGTTTATCAATTTCAAATTTTTTGACAGGTATTTCTTCTGGCTTTTGAATGCTAACCATTCTTATGGTTCCTTGGAGAAAATCACTCTCACTAGGGTTGTAGGTTTTTTTGTGATGAAGTTCTTTTATACACAGGGTGTTCGATTCCACTTTCTTTGTTCCTAAAAACCTTTTGATCCATTTCTTCCTTTTCACTACTCCTTTGGTCATCATCTATTTCTTCTACTTTAAAACTTTTTCTTCCTTCTGTATAACCTGCAAAACTTCTCCTAGCTTTTTCCATTTTTCTCCTAAAAGTGATTTCAACATTACCATTTGGTAATTTGACTATGCTTTGTAAATCATCTATTATTTCATTTACTCTTGGAGTGACGTCTTCTATCTGCCAATTTCCAGGGAGAACAGCTTCTTCCCAACTGATGACTTTTGGGATAAACACATTATGGTTAAAGTTTATTTTCATGAGAACTGTAGTTTTTTCTTTATCAACCTTATCTCTATAGGCTATCATGGGAAAGACAGAGATCATAGATTTGTAGAACACACGATAAATTATAGCAAAAGGTTTACTTCTTGGACTCATCTTTAATTCTTTACTTTGGAATCCAATGGTTGCACAATCAAGAACATCATCATCATGAGCATCAATTGTGATATTAGGAAAACAGTTAAAATAAACAGGTCCATGACAAAGGCTTGATTCGATCATAGCATAAAGAGAATCATCAAACTCATCATGTCTCTGATCTCGCACATAAGCACACGCGGAAACATTTAATCCTAATCGAAACAGTGGTTTGATTCCTACTTGAATTAATCCTATGTGCAGGTAGTTGTATTTGGTTATGATTTGTTCAATGATTCTTCTTTTCAGAACTCTAATTATCTGTTTTTCTCCAGAGAGAGAAACAGTTTTTTCAACAGTTTTAATGTGATAATCATTTTGTTCTTCAAATGTGCCATTACTATATATTTTTGTTACAGACAAGGCTAGCAACTTCCAATTGGATATTGTTTGGTTAAAATTTTCATATATCATTTCTTCTAAATTTTTTGTTTTTTCTGAATTTTCTTTTTCTAAACTATTGGGGAAAACTAGTTAAAGCAGACTGGTAGGATGAAGAAGACGAATAAGATCTATTAGAAGGATGTTGAAATGATTTGAACCAATTCTTAAAACGTTTTGTTTTTCCTTTAGTATTTTCCATCTCTGTAATCTTGAGATAAAGTGCACCGTCAATGATTTACAGCCCTTAATGCTTGTCTTCGGCACAAAGCGGGACTTACAACACGATCACTCACTTTTACCAAGATACAAAAGCAGAAAAATAAAAAGGAATAATAAAAACTCTAAAGAGAATTGGATAGATCAACTGGGTGGGTTAAAAAACTTCAGATCCTGGATAATAGATTTAATTCATCTAGAGATTTTTTTTTTTACAGATTTAATTACGAGATAATAATTCTAACAAAAGAAACAGCATGATTAGATAATAACAAACTTATATTATCAAACTCATAAAAGCTTTATTACTTACAAACTGAGAATAGAACTCTGAATACAAGCTTTTCAGCACACTCCAAACTTCAAGCTCACACTCACACTTAGACTATGAACTTTTATTTTTCGATAATTTTTTCGATGATCACAAATGGAAACTCAAGCTCCTTATATAGATGGAGCAGATACAGAAGAACACACTCTCATCCGACCATGAGAGGACAACAATAGTAAAAAGATTGTCTACCGACACAAGCCTCCAAACCAGCTTTACAAAAGGAGATTCCCACTTTGGGGCTAAGGTACAATAAGTGGAGCTTCTTTTTGTCAAATGGAATGCACAAGAAACAACTTTATCTTCTTTTGATAAGGACTGACATGTGGCAGCGGTACCCCCAACAATAAAAGCAACACCATGACAAAATAACTTTATCTACTTTTCAACTACGCATGACAAGATGGGATACACTAAGGCTTCCTGTTGACTAGATTGTATATTTTCTTCTCAGCAATGAAGACATCTTTGGACAACTTTTCTTCTCAGCAATATACCCCTACCAAGAAGAGATGATTCCACTGGCTCTGATACCAACAAGGACAGGAATCATCTCAAATATTCAAATCTTCTTTTTCTTTAATTCTTTTGCTTTAGCAGAATTTTTACAAAATAATTCAACTAACCGAGATTCCTTTTCAACTTCTTTTTCTTTTCCTTTGTCTTTTGCTGAAGAATACCAAAACTTTCCACCACGAAGGTGATCAGTAACTAAGCCATCGGGATTAACATGAGAGCCAGGATCCCAACGAGGATGGAGACTTTCAAGGGGCACAACTTCTTCATCAAGATTTTCATCTGGATCATGATTAGAGTCCTAATCATGGACATTTTTCTTCTTAGGAAGATATTCTTCTAGGATTTGCTTGATCTTTTCTTCAAAATTGTCGGATTCAACAGAGACATCTTTGGCAATCTTTTTTGCCAAGAGATCAGCCATGACCATTTCATTCTCAAAAGGTTTTTCTTCAGGAAAAGGAATTTCTTCTTTAACAGGAGGAGAGATTTGATTCAGGATTCTCTCATAAGTATCATTTTCAATTTTTAGCCACGATTTTTGGTAAAAAAATCTGATAAAGAGATGATAATCCATATAAGTCCTTTTTTATTTCAAACTTCCATTGGAAAATATAAGGGATATGAAATTTAACAAATAAGCAAAGCATATTGATGGCTTCACATGTCACCTTTTCTTCAACTTGAGAGAACTTAATAAAACAAATAACGAAAATTATCAGGAAGGATTTTTTGAGAAGCACCAAAATATGACCACCAAGTGAAGAGAAACCAGGATGGGAAATTACGATGAATGGGAGTGACATCAGGACTTTCCTCTTTGAATCTGATGAACCAGGAATGACTATATTGGCGATTTTACCACATCAAAGCAAATTTCCAGGCATCAATATAGTCCCAATAATTAAAGAACTCAGTCGAATTGTATAATTGGACTGGTTTTGTCATGTACAAGGGACCATCCCAATCTTCCTCAGTAAGGATTTTGAGAATAGTGAACTTTGAGTAGGTGATAATACTATTTGCATTCTTATTGTGGAAGATGAGGACACTTTTCGTCTGATGTAAAATATTGAGATAATGTTTATTGTGGAAGAAAATAAACATTATCTTCTACAAATCTTTCTTCCAAAAGACAATCTGAAGTAACAAGAATTATGTTACCTAGTGTAAAGATATAATTCTGATTGACTTGGGTCTTTTGTTGAAGTAAAACCCTTTTGGTCTTTTGTCCAGTTTATCCATTATGTCCAATTCTTCGAATTCATCTAGTTGGTCCAATTTGTCCAGTTTGTCCAGTTTCTTCAATTTCTCCAATTCATCCAGTTTGTCCAGTTCGTCCAATTTGTCCTGTTGGTACTGTAGGTCCAGTGTTTCGAGTTCGTCCAGTTCGTTTAGTTTGTTATGTTCGTCCAGTTTGTCCGGTTCGTCCAGTTTGACCAATTTATCCAAATTTTGCAATTCATTCAGTTTTTCCTATTTGTCCATTTTTTCCAGCTCGCCCAATATGTCTCATTCGTCCAGTTGGTCCAATTCTTCCTATTCGTCCATTATATCTAATTCGTGCAATTCCTCTTGTTGGTCCAATTCTTCCTATTCGTCCATTATATCGTTGGTCCAATTATTCCAGTTTATCTACTTTGTTTAGTTTGTCCAGTTCGTCCAATTTGACCAGTTGGTCCAGTTTTTCGAGTTCGTCCAGTTTGTTATGTTCCTTCAATTCGTCCAGTTTGTCCAGTTCATCCAGTTTGTCCAATTCGTCTAAATTTTCCAATTCATTCAATTTGTCCTGTTTGTCCAGTTTTTCGAGCTTGCCCAGCATGTCTCGTTAGTCAAGCTAGTCCAGTTCGTCTAGTTCCTCTAGTTGGTCCAATTCGTCCTGTTTGTCCAATTTGATTAGTTTGTCCAGTTCGTCAAGTTTGTCCAGTTTGTACAGTACGTCCAATTTATCCAGTTCGTGCAGCTTCTCCAATTCGTCCAGTTGGTCCTGTAACACCCCGCCCTTTTCACTCTAATTTTCAGAGTTTATTTTTTTTTTTTATAAATATAATAGTTATGTGATCGGGGCGGAGTGTCACGACGCGAGTTAAGTTCGAATCTCTAAATCCGACCCTTAACTGGCCAAACCCATGTGCGTATGAACTAAGTCCATAAAACTGATCCGCACATGGTACATATATAACTAGCGGAATTAATTTAGTCTAAATCTAACTGAGGTTATAATAGATCCTATGACTAATCCAATTTTCCATTCTTAGATAGCAAAGTACCTAATTTATTCTCCAAAATTATTATATAACCTTAGTCTACCATTCATTCCAAACCATCCAAATAAATCCAACCATAGCATCTACTTAACTACTTATTACATGCCAACATCTAATTACCAAATTACATTGTCCAAATAAATCAAATAACAAGTCCATAAATAATCCATTCATAGTCCATTCCAATCATTCAAACCGCCCAAGTTTCCGACCTTGGTCCTCTTCTCGATCCACGTTCTTCCCTTTCCCTGCATCATCCACTAAGGATATAGATAGGGCGTTAGATCAACGCGCCCAGTAGTGTTTCCGAATAGGGCTACCACATGGTTAGTCAAAAACATGCAAATAGAATAATAGTAATACATGTGTGACAAAATTCTGTAAAAATATGCTATGTATGAAATGAACATGTAATGAGTCCCACCCATCACCATTCAACATAGCCATCACTTGACGGGATTCTCATCGTCAAGGTAACCCACAGTGGTCTTTCGGACGCCCCGATGGAGTGTGGCCTCCGGATTCCTCCTGATGGGATTCTCATCATCAGGGTACCCCACAGTGGTCTTTCGGACGCCCCGACGGAGTGTGGCCTCTGGTTACAACACCATTATCCCATGCCATGCATGAGATGTCTATGCAAACATGTCATTGGTAAATATCATTTCATTCAAATAACTTATTCAAATAAACATAAAACAGCGAATAAGATATGTGGTTACAACAAGGTACGAAACCTACAATAGTTTACTTTGTTCGACCCTTCCTTTGGACCGTCTTCCGATCACGGCTTGCTCACCGTTCTAAAAATCTGAATACCCTATGTACATGGCAGCAAGTTAATCATTTATCCATCTAATTTCCAGCAAAGCTTAATGTTCCAAGAACCACCTAGTGGGGTTCGGCCAAAGCCATAGCCGAACCTCATCCATTAAAACTTTGGTCATTCTTTTATTTAATTAAAAACCATCTAATTACCCAAACTTCTAAATGAACCTTGGTAGGGTTCGGCCATACATTATGGCTGAACCTTACCACTTTGGTTTTAGCCTATTTATCCAATTATATGATCATTTTATTTTTGATCATTTCAGCCATAATTACGCTTGTGCCATTGAGACCAACCTTTGCTTTAAATTAGCTAACTTCCATCGCCTAACATAAAACCATCTTAGTGGGGTTCGGCCATACTCATGGCTGAACCTCACCACTTAATTTGATCCTTCTTAAACCCTTCATATCTTCATATAAACTAACCACTATGTCCAACAATTACCATTAGTGGGGTTCGGCCATACACATGGCCGAACCTTACCAATGTGATTTTTATCCCCAATTTCCATCATTCATGTTGGCTGATTATTTACCCATACTAATTCCATAAACAAACATATATTATTCTTAAATCAAAGCATATAAATATTACCTAATGTCCATCATAAACTTAACCCAATTATTCCACAAAACAGTCCATGGGTTTCATGGTTTCCATGGGGTTCGGCCATGCTAAGTGGCCAAACCCAATGATCCATTTCCATCTTTTAATCCACTGATTTTAGACCATACAAACTTCAGTCCCTAGGTCATTCAGATCTATGTTTTTAACCATTCTAAAACATGTATTTACATCTTAAATCAAAACCCAAATCCATCCTCAAAACAGTCCATGGGGTTCGGCCATACACATGGCCGAACCCTATGTTTCTCTTAATGGAAATCCACCCATATTTATCTATGAAATTAATCAGCAAGTTAACATAAGATAAATATGGTTCAGTCATGTGATATCTACTCCAAAACAGTAAGCTTAATTCCATATAGAGAAAAGGGATCAATCCAAGGACTGATTGACACCCAGCTGCTGCTCTTAGTGTTTGGGAAGATAGAGAACGGCCAAGAGAAAGAGAAAAAGAGAAAGAAATGGGCACCCTTTGTTTAATCAAAAACAGCCCCAAGGTTAACCTTGTGTAACTCCCATTGCCTTAACCTTAAACCTTATGTTACTTGGGGGTTTCATCATGTGATGAAACCTCCCCATGCTCCCAACGTCCCTTGCTGGTTGGACTTGTGTAACCCCCCTTCTTAATGCTCATCAACGTCCCATGTGATTCCATTTCATCTTTGAGATGAAACTCTTGCCCTACCTTCAACATGTAAACCAAGTGTTGAATTTGAAATGCCATTATCTCTTTGTGTAACTTCATAAACAGCAACTCCAACTTTGGGGGTTACTTGCATGAAAATAATGATCCATACTACTCCAACGTGTATCACAATTTGAATTTGCAATGTACCCTCACCTTTGTAACTCCCATGTAACGCCACTCCCATTCATGTCTATCTTAGGAGTTACATACATGAAATCACCTTGCAGCTCACGTTTTTATTGAGTTAAAAATTTGCAACCAGCTCATACCTCCATCTTACACTCACCTCACTCATTAAAAATACATATTCATCCAACTCATTTATTCAACTCACCCAACCTAACTCATTCATTTAATTTAACTTAACTAATAAATTCAACTCAACTAAACCCAAGCAATTAGTAAACTTAAATTAACTAAGCTTGAACTCAATCCATGGTTGATCATGCCATTCACGACCCATTGGGTCCCATCTAGCCATTTTGACCCATTTATCAAAATTTGACCCAAATATGATTCTTGACCCGTTTAAATTCATCTTATCCATTTATTTGTTTTGTAAACAAACTCCCATCCTTTGGGTCTTCATTGAGCCATTGACCCATTTAAATTCAAATCAATTTTATTACAATGGCAATTCCATAATTATGAATAATTTCATATAAAATAATAACTTTGAAATTCCAGGGTGTTACTAGGTCCAGTTCTTCCTGTTCGTCCATTATGTGCAACTCGTCCAATTCATCTAATTGGTCCAATTCGTCCAATTGGTCCAGTTTGTAGAGTTCGTCCAGTTTGTCTAGTTTTTCCAATTCGTTCAGTTTGTCTAATTCGTCCAGTTCGTCCTTAACATCTAGTTCGTCGAGCTTTTCCAATTCGTTCAGTTTGTCCTATTTGTCCAGTTTGTCCAGCTCGCCCAGTATGTCTCGTTGCTCCATTTCGTCCAGTTCTTCTTGTTCGTCCAGTATGTCCGGTTCGTCCAATTCCTCTAGTTGGTCCTATTGGTCCAGTTCATCCAATTTGTCCTGTTTGTCCAGTTTTTCGAATTTTCCTAGTATGTTTCATTTGTCAAGTTGGTCCAGTTCGTCCATTATGTCCAATTCTTCCAATTCCTCTAGTAGGTCCAATTCGTCCAGTTTGTCCAATTTGTTAAGTTTGTCAAGTTTGTCCAATTTGTCCAGTTTGTCCAGTTCGTCCAGTTTCTCCAATTTGTCCAGTAAGTCCATTTCGTCCAGTTCTTCCTGTTCATCCATTATGTCCAACATGTCCAATTCTACTAGTTGGTCCAATTCGTCCAGTTTGTTCAGTTTGTCCAGTTCATCAAATTTGTCCAGTTTGTCCAGTTCGTCTAATTTGTATAGTTGTCCTAGTTTTTAGAGTTCGTTTAGTTTGTTATGTTCCTCCAGTTCGTCCAATTTGTCCAGTTCGCCCTTAACATCTAGTTCGTCCATTATATCGAATTAGACAAATATCTCCAAACTCGTCCAATTCATCTAGTTGGTCCAATTCGTCCTGTTTGTTTCCTCCAGTTCGTCTAGTTTGTCCAGTTCGTCCAGTTTTTCCAATTCGTTCAGTTTGTCCAGTTTGTCTAATTCGTCCAGTTTGCCCATTATATCGGATTAGAAAAATATGTCCAACTCGTCCAGTTCATCTAGTTGGTCCAAATCGCCCAGTTTGTTCAGTTTGTTCTATTTGTCCAGTTCGTCAAGTTTGTCCAGTTGGTCCAGTTTTTCGAGTTCGTCCAGTTCGTTCAGTTTGTTATGTTCCTCCAGTTCGTCCACTTTGTGCAGTTCATTCAGTTTGTCCAATTCGTCTAGATTTTCTTATTCGTTCAATTTGTCCCATTTGTCCAGTTTTTCGAGCTTGCCCAGCATGTCTCGTTAGTCAAGTTGGTCCAGTTTGTCCATTATGTCCAATTTGTCCAATTCCTCTAGTTGGTCCAATTCGTCCCGTTTGTACAATTTGATTAGTTTGTCCAGTTCATCAAGTTTGTCCAGTTTGTGCAGTACGTCCAATTTGTTCAGTTCGTGCATCTTCTCCAATTCGTCCAGTTGGTCCAGTTCTTCCTGTTCGTCCATTATGTCCAACTCGTCCAATTCATCTACTTAGTTCAATTCGTCCAGTTTGTTCTATTTGTCTAGTTCGTCAAGTTTTTTCCAGTTCGTCCAATTTGTCCAGTTGGTCCAGTCTTTAGAGTTTGTCCAGTTCGTTTAATTTGTTAAGCTCCTCTCGTTCGTCCAGTTTTTCCAATTCGTTCAGTTTGTCTAGTTTGTCTAATTCGTCCAGTTCGTCCTTAACATCTAGTTCGTCGAGTTTTTCCAATTCGTTCAATTTGTCCTATTTGCCCAGTTTGTCCAGCTCGCCCATGGCTCTGATACTAACAAGGATAGGATCTACAATGACAAGAATCATCTCTTTTTGGTGGGGGTATATTGCTAGATGTTATGCTGAGAAGAAAAGTTGCTAAAGATATCTTCATTGCTGAGAAGAAATGTTGCTAAAAGCTGTTAGATTTCCCCTCTAGTCAAAAGATCGTATTGCTCTTTTGGTGGGGGTATGCTGCCACATGTCTTAGACTTATTAAAAGAATCTCCTTTTGTAAAAGTATGGACAGATGTCTTCATAGAAGAAAAGAAGTTGGAGTAGGTGATAAAGATGAAAAAGTAAAGGTTGGTGGAAACATCCCATTTGGTCAAAAGTTACTCCACTTTTTGTACCTTTGCCCCAAGTGGGGAATCTCTTCGTAAAAGCAAGCTTGTTGGTTTGTGTCGGTTGATTTGCTTTTCCTGTTTGCCTTATTCTCTTGGTCGGAAGAGAATATGTCTTTATTGTCTTTGCTCCATCTATATAAGGAGCTTTGTGTTCTTGTTTTAGCATGCTCAGTTACAAATAGAATGTTAGATATAGAAAAAAAAAAAAAAGTTCAGAGCCTAAGTGTGAGTGTGAGCTTGAAGTTTGAGTGTGCTAGAGTTTGAAGTCTTGTACAATCTTCTGTAAGTAATAAAGTTTTTGAGTTTGATAATATAAGTTTGTTATTATCTAATCATGCTGTTTCTTTTGCTAGAATATGTCTATTCGTCTTGCTCTACTTAAGAGGTATTATGATGATGTTCGAATATTAAGAAAAATTGAAATCTTGTTAGACAATATAAGAAGACATTTACAAACCTGTACCCACAGAAATAATCCTCACCATCATGAGTTTGAAAGAAGAATGATTGTTTTAATGCGTTCTTATGCTGTGTTTCAACTAGATAAATTTCGAACTGAATCAAAACTACAAGCTATGGCCTTCTGAGATGCCTCCTCGTTCTATTAGGAGAGAAGAATTATTGAGTGATCTAAGACGACGTGAAAACCAGCTTAGAAGATTAGAAAATGCTATCAGACAAATTGATAAAAATATAGCTGCAGAAAATATAGCTCCAATTCGTCCAGTACGTCCAATTTGTCCAGCTTTTTGAATTCGGCCAGTATGTTTCGTTAGTAAAGTTGGTCCAGTTCGTCCATTATGTCCAATTCTTCCAATTCCACTAATTGGTCCAATTCGTCCAGTTTGCCCAACTTGTTAAGTTTGTCCAGTTTGTCCAGTATGGCCAATTTGTCCAGTTCATCAAGTTTCTCCAATTTGTCCAGTAAGTCCATTTCGTCCAATTCTTCCTGTTCGTCCATTATGTCCAACACATCCAATTCATTTAGTTGGTCCAATTCGTCCAGTTTGTTCAGTATGTCCAGTTCGTCAACTATGTCCAGTTTGTCCAGTTCGTCTAATTTGTCTAGTTGGTCCAGTGTTTAGAGATCGTTTAGTTTGTTATGTTCCTCTAGTTCGTCCAGTTTGTCCAGTTCGTCCAATTCGTCAAGATTTTCCAATTCGTTCAGTTTGTCCTATTTGCCTAGTTTTTTCCAGCTCGCTCCGTATCCTTCATCCAGTTGGTCCAGTTCATTCAATTCTTCCTGTTGGTCCATTATGGCCAATTCGTGCAATTCCTCTAGTTGGACCAATTCGTCCAGTTTATCCAATTTGTTTAGTTTGTCCAGTTCGTCCAGTTTTTCGAGTTTTTCCATTTCGTTTAGTTTGTTATGTTCCTCCAGTTCATCCAGTTTGTCCAGTTGTTCCAGTTCGTCCAATTCGTCCAAATTTTCCAATTCGTTCAGCCTGTCCAGTTTTTCGAGCTCGCCAGTATGTCTCGTTAGTGAAGTTGGTCCAGTTCATCCTATTCGTCCATTATGTCGAATTCGACAAATTCCTTTAGGTGGTCCAATTCGTCCATTTTGTCGAATTTGTTTAGTTGTCCAGTTCGTCAACTTTGGCCAGTTTGTCCAATACGTCCAATTTGTCCACTTGGTCTAGTTCGTCCAGTTGGTCCAGTTCGTCCAATTCTTCCTGTTCGTCCATTATGTCCAATTCGTCCAATTCCTCTAGTTGGTCCTATTGGTCCAGTTCGTGATGTTTGTCCAGTTCGTCCAATTTGTCCAGTTTTTCGAATTCGCCCAATATGTTTCACTAGTCAAGTTGGTCAGTTCGTCCATTAAACTGGACGAATAGGACAAACTGGACAAATAGGACGAACTGCACAAATTAGATAAACTGGACAATCTCGACAAATTGGTCTAACTGGATCAACTGGACATACTTGACAAATTAGACAAAGTGGACAAAGTGGACGAACTTGACAAACTGGATGAACAGGACAAAGTGAACAAAGTCGATGAACTTGATATGTAACGCCCCGCACTTTTTCACTTGCTTTCTTTCCAATAAATCAGAGTCTATTTTTTTCTTTTTTTATAAATAAGAGTGATAGAGAGCGGGACGTCACGACGCGAGTTAAGTCCGAACTTCTAAAGTCCGACCATTAACTGGCCAACCCTATGTGTGCATGGACTAAGTCCATGAAAAACAGTTCACACATAACAATATCAAATTACGGAATTAAAATCAAAACATTCAGAATTATAATAGAACCTAGTTCTATTCCATTTTAGATAGCAAAGTACGTCAAATACTTAATCATCATTAACATAACATAAATATCCAACTAAACATCCAACCATAGCCAATCTTCTAAATTATTGCATGCCCGAAGTCTAGTTACTCAAATACAAGTACATGAGTCTCTCAAATCAAATATATTAAAGTCACATATCCAAGCTCCTATGCTTGGCCCTTTTCGCGTTCATCATTCCCCTTGTTTCCTGTATCAACCACTAGGGTAGAAGTAGGGCGTTAGAATAACGCGCCCAGTAGGTATTCCAATTAGTGCTAACACATGGTTAGTACACAACATATATAATAATATCATAATGTCAAAAACCATATAAAAACAATGTCATGACATGTGTAGTATACAATGAGTACCACCCATCATAAAGACTTGTATCCTCTTCATGGAATTCTCATCATCAAGGTACCCCCACATAGGTCATTCGGACGCCCCGACGGAGTGTGGTCCCTCCAGTTTCTTCTTGATGGGATTCTCACCATCAAGGTATCCCACATAGGTTTTTCGGACGCCCCAACGGAATGTGGCCCCTCTGGTTACATATCCTTCACCCCATGCCATGTATGAGATGCCAATGAAACACATGCTATTTTATATAATAAGCATAGCATTAAAACCTCACATTTGAAACACATGCTATTTTATATAATAAACATAGCATTAAAACCCCACATTTGAAACATATCTTTTCAGCATAAATTCATCAAATAAGATAAAAACATTGTACATAAACCCATGGTTTCAAAGAGGTGGAATCCTACCAACGATCACTAACGTGTCCTTGCGTCTTTCGTCCGGTAACCGCTTACGATCGTACACACCTCGTGAGGTCCCGTTACCTTCTAATATATCAATCAATCAAAACCATGTCCCATTTATTTACAATATTTAACTCCATAAACCATTCCTCATGGGGTTCGGCCACATACTATGGCCGAACCTATGGTCTTTCATTTTTTACCATATTTACAACAATGCCATTATACATATCCATAGCCAATTACCTTGCTTATTTTCTTAAGGCTTATGTTCCAAAATAATTCATACAAATAGTTCATGGGGTTCGGCCATACACCATAGCCGAACCCTATGTCCAATATTTTCACATATTTACAACATTGCCATCCATGGCTAACATAACCCATAATCCAATCCTTTCATTTATTAACAATTGCCTAAGTCCATGTTTTGATCCACAAACCCATCTCATGGGGTTCGGCCATACATCATGGCCGAACCCATGATATTTCATCTCCTTAATTTTAGGTCCAACAACATATACAAAAACCCATAATCCCATAACATCATCCATAAATCATTTCCCATGGGGTTCGGCCATACACCATGGCCGAACCCATGGTTTATCATTTTCACTCCTATTTACAATTTTGCCATGGTTTCCATTTAACCAATCACTGTATTGAGTCCATAACAGATCCATTAACCGTGACATACAAACCCATAAAATTGGTTCATGGGTTGTATGGCCGAACCCATGAGGTCTAAGTTCCAATTATATCACTTTCCATATTTGAATCCATAAATCAAGGTTCATTCCTTTTTTTATTAAAAGTTCCATAATTAGAAAGTTTCTAATTTAATAACCATCCTTAGATGCTTTCTAAATTAATATCCACCTCCATGGGGTTTGGCCATACACCATGGCCGAACCCTATGGTTCATAATGTTCTCTTTTAAATCCCATCATTTTCCATGATCTAAATTCATGAATATACTTCCATAAATACTTATGGGGTTCGGTCATACTCCATGGCTGAACCCATGGTCTAGGATCTTCTCCAAAAACATCCATTAAAACCCCTTTTTAAAACATACATAATATTGAATGGTTTTCATCATTCAAACTTCCATAAGAATTCACCAAAGTCTTTCCATGGGCTATGGTTCATCCCTTTTTATTAAACCCCAACATTCATCCAAACATCCATTAAAATTCACAAAAGTCCTTCCATGGTTTCAAACCCATAAAAATAACCATGGCCGAACCCTATGGTCCATTCTTTCCATTAAATTAAATACCATGATCATCCACTTTCCTTCCATGGGGTTCGGCCATACACCATGGCCGAACCCTATGGTTCCTTATCTTAAACAAAAATATCAAAACTACTTACCGGTTCCGCGACTCCTCCGGTTTTCCTTCAATTGTTCTTTCTCTTCCAATCCTTTTCCTTCTTGATCTTTCCCTCTTGCTGGCTGCCTTCTCTTCCTTTGAATAATGAATGCCGTGTATGAGACTTAAGAGAGAGAGAGTTCGGCCTTATGTGTGTAGGTATTGTAGTGTGCCCTTTCCCTCTGTCTTTAATAAAACCTCCCCTTGGTCCCAACTTAGAAGGTGCCATGCGCCCCTTGGTGTATTGATTTAAAAGTTGTCATGATATCAATTCCCTAATGCCGTGCGCCCCTCCTGTGCCTTGATTTAGAAGTTGCCGACCTTCCCATTTAGTAATGTCACACACTGCCATACAATCTTTATTTAATTAGACATCTTCTTTATTTAATTTTAGACAATTTGCATACCCTTTTTAAATGATCTTATGAGCCTAACCTTGGATTTGGAAATCCCTATACACGGCCATAAGCATCCTTCTTTATTTAGTAATTCCCCTTTTTAAAGATATTCTAGCAAATCTTATCTTGTATGCGCATATCACATGGATATGCATATGTCACACACGGCCATTGTAATCTATCTCAAATTCTCTCCATGCGCATATCACCTGCATATGCATATGTCACACACAACCTTCTAATCTATCTCAAATTCTCTCCATGCGCATATCATGGATTAGATATCTCTTATACATGGTCATGACAATTAATCCAAATCCCTTTATGCGCATAATAATTCATTATAGACATAATGCATTACTAATTTAATTAATCCCCATTTAATTTTATTGAAAACATTTCCACAATCCATTGGGTCTTAATTGGGCAATGACCCAACACTTTACCCATCTAATATCCATATCTAATAATTCACAATTTAAATGGGCAATTTTCATATATATTAATAACTTGAAAATTCGGGGTGTTACATGACAAACTAGATGAACAGGACAAAGTGGACAAATTGAATGAATTAGAAAAACAGGACAAATTTGTCAAAGTGGACGAACTGTACAAAGTGGACGAACTAGTCAAACTGGACGAATTGGACAAACAGAACAAAGTGAACAAACTGAATTGGACAAGTTAGATGAACTACTCAAATTGGACAAATTGGAAAAAATGGAACAACTGCACAAATTCGACAAAATAGACCAATTGGAATTTCCAACTAGACAAATTGGCCAAATTAGATAAACAGGTCAAGTTGGACAAATTGGACAAACTGGACCAACTGGACAAATTAGACATACTATACAAACTGGAAAAAGTGAACAAAGTGGACAAACTTTATGAATTGGAAAAAGTGGACAAACAGGACAAAGTGGACAAACTGAACGAATTGAAAAAAGTGGACACACAGGACAAAATGTACGAATTGTACAAAGTGGACAAACTGGAAAAACAACTCAAACAGGACGAACAAGACAAACTGTACCACCTGAACAAAGGGGACAAACTGGAAACACTAGTTAAACTGGACGAACAGGAAAAAGTGGACAAACTTGACCAACTGGACAAACTAGAGAAATTGGACAAATTAGATAAAGTGGTCAAAATGGACAAATTGGAGAAACTAAACAATCTAGCAAACAAATTAGACAAACTGGACAAAGTGAGCAAAGTGAACAAACTGGATGAATTTGGAAAAAGTGGACAAATATGAAAAAGTAAACGAATTTTAGAAAGTGGGCAAACTGGAAAAAATGGATAAAAGTGGACTAACTGGACTAATAGGACGAATTAGACAAACAGGACAAACTGGACAAATTAGATAAACTGAACAAATAGGACAAATTGATGAAACTGGATCAACTGAACAGACTTGACAAACTAGACAAATTGGACAAAGTGGACAAAATAGACAAACTAGATGAACAGGACAAAGTGGACAAACTGAACAAATTGGAAAAAGTAGACAAACTGAACCAATTGGAAAAAGTGGACTAGGTGGACAAAGTGGACAAGCGAAACAAGGTGGACAAACTAGACAAATTGGAAAAACTAGTCTAACTGGACGAACATGACAAATTGGACCAACAGAACAAAGTGGACAAACTGGACCAACTGGACAAAGTGGACGAACTAGACTTGACAAACTGGACAAAGTTGACAAAACTAGACAAACTGGACAAATTGAACAAAGTGGACAAACTAGACAAAGTGTACGAACAGGACAAAGTTGACAAACTGAACGAATTGGAAAAAGTGGACAAATTTGTCAAACTCGACAAACAGGACAAAGTTGACGAAGTATACAATGTGGACAAACTGGACGAACTAGGAAAACTGGATAAACTCGACGAATTGGCTAAATTGGACCAACTTGACCAACTGGACAAACTAGACTATTTGGATAAATTAGATAAACTGGTCAAACTGGACAAATTGGATAAACTGGACCATGTAGACAAATTGGACAAAGTAAGAAAAGTGAACAAAGTAGAGAAACTGGACAAAGTAAGAAGAGTGAAGTAGACAAACTGGAGAAACTGGACAACCTGAACAAAGTGGATGAATTGGAAAAAGTGAACAAACATGACAAAGTGGACGAACTATAGAAAGTGGGCAAACTGGAAAAAGTGGATTAACTGGCAAACTGGACGAATACGACAAACAAGACAAATTGGACGAATTGGACAAACTTCACGAACTGGACCAACAGGACCAACTAGAGGAATTGGACGAACTAGACATAATGGACGAACAAGAATAACTGGACGAACTGGAGCAACGAGATATATTGGATGAGCTGGACAAACTAGGCAAATAGGACAAACTGAACAAATTGGAAAAACTCGATGAACTAGACGTTAAGGACGAACTGGACGAATTAGACAAACTGGACAAACTGAACAAATTGGAAAAACTAGACGAACTGAACAAACTGGAGGAACTTAACAAACTAAACGAACTGGACGAACTCTAAAAACTGGACCAACTGGACAAATTGGACAACTGGACAAACTTGACGAACTGGACAAACAGAACAAACTGAACAAACTGGACGAATTGGACCAACTAGATGAATTGGACGAGTTGGACATAATGGACGAACAAGAAGAACTGGACCAACTAGACGAATTGGAGAAGCTGGACGAACTGGACAAATTGGACATACTGCACAAACTGGACAAACTTGATGATCTGGTCAAACTAGGCAAATAGGACAAACTGAACGAATTGGAAAATCTTGACGAATTGGATGAACTGGACAAACTGGACGAACTGGAGAAACTGGACGAACTAAACGAACTCTAAAAACTGGACCTTTCAAGAAGTTGAAAATGGTGATAAAGCACCGTATTATTCAAAAAGGACAAAAGAGAAAGAAAAATTTCACACACCAACCTATTCCATGATTGACCTTATGAATAAAGTAGAAAAAATTCATACTATAAATAAACCCTTAACTCTCTCAGACTTGCAAAGAGAATTAAATGATCAGAAGAGAGAACTCCGTGAATTAAGAATAGAGGTAACCAAAAAACAAAATGAGCTTGATGAAAGGTTAACTTGGTTGGAAAATGATAGTGCTATTGAAAAATATGATGAAGAAAAATTTGTCCAAAGAATTAAAGTAGAAATTATCAACAATGTATTTATCAACAATGGAGAATTCAAGTTAAAATAAAGATAATTTTTTTTGAGAAAATAGTCAATGCTTTTGTTGATACTGGAGCTGATCTAAATGTTATCAGATTAGGTGTTGTCCCAATTGAAGTCACAGATGAATCTAAGCAATTTGTGACAGCAGCAAATGGTACCAGTATGGCATCAATATAATCCCAATAATTAAAGAACTCAGTCGAATTGTATAATTGGACTGATTTTGTCATGTACAAGGGACCATCCCAATCTTCCTCAGTAAGGATTTTGAGAATAGTAAACTTTGAATAAGTGATGATACCATTTGCATTGTTATTGTGGAAGATGAGGACACGTCTAATGTAAAATATTGAGATACCAATCTCTAGTTTTCCTTTTATCAGGGGAATAATAATGAAGCCCCTTGCCAAAGAGAAAATAAACATTATCTTCAATAGATCTTTCTTCCATAAGACAATCTGAAATAACAAGAATTCTGTTATCGGTGTAAAGATATAATTCTGATTGACTTGGGTCTTTTGTTGGAGTAAAACCCTTTTGGCTTTCTTCTTGATCTGCCAATTTCTCTTTCCCTTTTTTCTGCATGAATGGGGAAGAGCTACTTGCCATTTTGTCATCCCTGAAGAAATTCTCTAGTAAGAAAGTCAATGAGAGAGTTAGAATTTCCATTAATAAATTCAATTTTAAATTAAAAAACTGATAAAATGGCTTGCCACCTAGCAAATATTTGCTTAGAGACAAGATTTTTGACATCTTTTTCCAGAATTTCTTTTGCTGCTTTAGCATCCACTCTGATCAGAAATTCTTTGTTCAATAAATCATGTTGGAATTTCGTCACTTAATTCCACTAGCTCTGATACCATTACAGCAGGATCGTATTTGATAGGAATCATCTAAAATTTCAAAGCTTCTTTGGTATCAAAGCCAATGGAATTACCAGAAGCTTTGAAATTTGAGATGATTCCTGTCAAATACGATCCTGCTGTATTGGTATCAGAGCCAATGGAATTATCTCTTTTTGGTGGGGGTATAGCTAGATGATGATGAGTAGGTGTTATGCTGAGAAGAAAAGGTCTTCATTCAAAGAAGAAAAGATGCTAGTTGGTGAGAATAAAAGTTGTTGCAAGATGATGATGACTATCCTAATTCTTCTCTCCTAATAGAACGAGGAGGCATCTCAGAAGGCCATAGCTTGTAGTTTTGATTCAGTTCAGAATTTATCTAGTTGGAAGGCAGCATAAGAACGCATTAAAACAATCCTTCTTCTTTCAAACTCATGATGGCGATGATTATTTCTGTGGGTGCAGGTTTGCAAATGTCTTCTTATATTGTCTAACAAGAATTCAATTTTTCTTAATATTCAAATATCATCATAGTACCTCCTAAGCAAAGCAAGACGAATAGACATATTCTAGCAAAGGAAACAACATGATTAGATAACAACAAGCATATAATATTAAACTTATAAAAACTTAATTACTTACAGAAAGATTGTACAGGACTTCAAACTTTAGCACACTCAAACTTCAAACTCACACTCACACTCACACTTATATATTTTAATTTTTTGATCTATCTCCCAAATGGAAACACCAGCTCCTTATATAGATGGAGCTTACACTAAAGAGCACACTCTCATCCGACCATGAGAGGACCTCAAACCAAATGAAACAGGAAAAAGGTTAGCTATCGACACAAGACTCCAAACAAACTTTTGCTAAGGTACATTAGGTAGAGCATCTTTTTGCCACATGGAATGCACAAGAAACATACCCCCACCAAAGGTACAAAACAACTTTATCTACTTTTGACATGTTGCATCACATGAGGCAGCCCTCACTAAGAACAACTTCATGACAAAATATGCTCTCTGGACAAGATCTATAACTTTTGACTAGATGCCAACTTTTCTTCAAATCTAGACAAGATATAGGTATTTTCTTCATAGCAATGATAACATCCAACACCATGAATTGATGGGATAGTCATCATCATCTAGCAACAACTTTTCTTCTCACCAAGTAGCATATTTTCTTCTTTGAATGAAGACCTTTTCTGCTCAGCATAACACCTACTCATCAATAAAAAACTTTGAGAAGATTGTTAATGCCATAATTGACACTGGTGCTGACTTAAGTGTTATCAGACTTGGAATCGTTCCTATTGAATTTACAAGTGAATCAAAACAATTTGTTTCTGCTGCTAATGGAATGACTATTTCCATAGAAAGAAATATCCCAAATGTTCATGTTTGCATGAAAGGAGTCTGTGTTACTTCACCCGTTATTATTTCAGAAGATATTGTTAATGATGTACTCCTTGGATCCCCATTTATTCTTCAAATCCAACCCTTTTCTGTAACAACAAAAGGAATTTCTACAAATATCAAAGGGATTGAAGTAAATCTTGATTTTATAGATGATCCTTGTGAAACGATAATCCAAAGGATAAATCAAGTTATCGCCACTAGAGAAAATTACATGAATGGACTAAAAAATGAAATTAAATCTGTCCAAATAACAAAAGAATTAGAGAAAAAAAAAATTTAAAACAAAATTAGAAGAATTCACCAAACAGATTGAAGAAGAATGTTGTTCTGAATTACCATCAGCCTTTCGGAATAGAAAAAGACACATAGTAGGATTACCATATGTAAAGGATTTTAATGAAAAGGATATTCCTACTAAAGCTCGTCCATCCCAAATGGATGCTGCTCATTTAAAGCTTTGCCAATAAGAAATCAATGATCTTCTGAAGAAAGGATTAATTAGAAAAAACAAATCCCCTTGAAGTTGTACGGCATTTTAATTGAAAAGGCCGCTGAAATCGAATGAGGAGTTCCAAGATTGGTAATCAATTATAAACCATTAAACAAAGTTCTTCAATCTATTAGGTATCCTTTGCCTAATACTCAGGATTTGCTAAATAGATTAAACAATGCCAAAATATTCTCAAAATTTGATTTAAAATCAGGATTTTGGCAGATCCAGATAAAAAAAGAAGATAGATATAAAACTGTATTCACTGTTCCAATGGGGCATTATGAATGGAATGTTATGCCTTTCGGATTGAAAAATGCTCCATCTGAATTTCAGAATATTATGAATAATATTTTCTCGTCTTACACCCAGTTTGCCATTGTTTACATTGATGATATTCTTATCTTCTCAAAATCTATGATGCAACATTGGAAACACTTGGGTATTTTCAAAAGAGTCATAAAAGAAAATGGATTGGCTTTATCTAAAAGAAAAATGAATCTCTTTCAGCAAGATTTGGCAATTTGCTGATAAATTTCCAGATGAATTAAGGATAAAAATATGCTACAAAGATTTCTTGGATGTCTAAATTATGTTGGTTTTTTCTAACAAGATTTGGCAAAAGATAGAAAACTTCTCCAGGAAAGGTTGAAGAAAAATCCTAAAGAGTGGACTATCCATCACACTAATGCAGTAAGAAAGATTAAAGAAAGAGTTAAAAATCTTCCTTGTAGATGTTTATCTGACCCAGAAGCTTTAAAAATAGTTCAAACTAATGCCTCTGATGTCGGATATGGTGGAATCCTCTTACAACAAAAAGACTCAAAAGAAGAATTAATAAAATTTAATTCTGGATTATGGAATGAAGCGTAAAAGAAATATTCAACCATCAAAAAGGAAGTTCTTGCCATAGTTATTTGTGTGACGAAATTCCAACATGATTTATTGAACAAAGAATTTCTGATCAGAGTGGATGCTAAAGCAGCAAAATGATTCCTGTCAAATACGATCCTGCTGTATTGGTATCAGAGCCAGTGGAATTATCTCTTTTTGGTGGGGGTATAGCTAGATGATGATGAGTAGGTGTTATGCTGAGAAGAAAAGGTCTTCAACTTATTCAAAGTTCACTATTCTCAAAATCCTTACTGAGGAAGATTGGGATGGTCCCTTGTACATGACAAAATCAGTCCAATTATACAATTCGACTGAGTTCTTTAATTATTGGGATTATATTGATGCCTGGAAATTTGCTTTGATGTGGCAAAATCGCCAGTATAATCATTCCTGGTTCATCAGATTCAAAGAAGAAAGCCCTGATGTCACTCCTATTCATCGTAATTTCCCATCATGGTTTCTCTTCACTTGGTGGTCATATTTTGGTGCTTCTCAGAAAATCCTTCCTGATAATTTTCGTTATTTGTTTATTAAGTTCTCTCAAGTTGAAGAAAAGGTTCCATGTGAAGCCATCAATATGCTTCAGTTCTTTGCTAAATAACATACTTGATCCAGAGAAAAAAATTCAATTTTTAAATCAAATTTCAAAATTGGGGGGAGGAGAAGAAGGAGAAAGTTCCTATTCTCAAAATCCTTACTCAGGACGATTGGGATGGTCCCTTGTACATGACAAAATCAATACAGAAGGATCGTATTTGACAGGAATCATCTCAAATTTCAAAGCTTTTTTTTCATTAATTCTTTTGCTTTAGCAGAATTTTTGCGGAATAATTCAGTTAACCGAAATTCCTTTTCGACTTCTTTTTCTTTTCTTTTGTCTTTTGCCGAAGAATACCAAAACTTTCCACTATGAAGATATTCTGTAACTGAGCCATCGGGATTAACATGAGAGTCAGGGTCCCATCGAGGATGGAGATCATCAAGAGGCACAACTTCATCATTAAGATTTTCTTCTGGATCATGATTACTATCCCAATCATGATCACCAACTTTTTTCTTTGGGAGATACTCTTCTAAAATTTGTTTAATCTTTTCTTCAAAATTGACGGAGTCAACAGACATGTCCATTGGCTCTGGAGATTTTTCTCGAGCAATTACTTTGGTAATCTTTTTGGCCAAGAGATCAGCCATGAGCATTTCATTCTCAAAAGGCTTTTCTTCAGGAAGAGGAATTTCTTCTTTAACAAGAGGAGAGATTTTATTCAGGATTCTCTCATAAGTATCATTTTCAATCTTAGGCCACCATTTTTGGTAAAAAGTCTGATAAAGAGATGGTAAACCATATAAGTCCTTTTCTTTTATATATTTCTTTTTGAAATATTTCCTAGATTTTCTTTTGAATGGGATGAGGTCATCGGATTTTCTCTGTTTTTCTAGAATCGTCTTACAAGAAAAAGACTCAAAAGAAGAATTAATAAGATTTAATTATGGATTATGGAATGAAGCACAAAAGAAATATTCAACCATCAAAAAGGAAGTTCTTGCCATAGTTATTTGTGTGACAAATTCCAACATGATTTATTAAACAAATAATTTCTGATCAGAGTTGATGCTAAAGTAGCAAAAGAAATTCTAGGAAAAGATGTCAAAAATCTTGTCTCTAAGCAAATATTTGCTAGATGGCAAACCATTTTATCAGTTTTTGAATTTAAAATTGAATTTATTAATGGAAATTCTAACTCTCTCCTTGACTTTCTTACTAGAGAATTTCTTTAGGGACGATAAAATGCCAAGTAGCTCTTCCCCGTTCATGCAGAAAAAAGGGCAAGAGAAACTGGCAGATCAAGAGGAAAGTCAAAAGGGTTTTACTCTAATTATTGGGACTATATTGATGCCTGGAAATTTGCTTTGATGTGGCAAAACCATTAGTATTCTCATTCATGGTTTATTAGATTCAAAGAGGAAAGCCCTGATGTCACTCCCATTCATCGTAATTTCCCATCACGGTTCCTCTTCACTTGGTGGTCATATTTTGGTGCTTCTCAGAAAATCTTTCCTGATAATTTTCGTTATTTATTTATTAGGTTCTGTGAAGTAGAAGAAAAGTTCCTTGTGAAGCATTTAATGTTCTTCGCTTCTTTGTAAAGTTCCATATTCCATACATTTTCCAGTGGAAGTTTGAAGTAAAAAAGAATTTTTACAATCTTCCGTCTTTGTACCACACTTTTTACCAAAAGTGGTGGTCTAAGATTGAAAATGATACTTGTGAGAGAATCCTGAATCAAATCTCTCCCCTGTTATAGAAGAAATTCCTTTTCCTGAAGAAAAGCCTTTTGAGAATGAAATGGTCATGACTGATCTCTTGGCCAAAAAGATTGCCTAAGAAATTGCTCGTGAAAAATCTCCCAAGCCGATGGATGTCTCTGTTGAATCCGTCAATTTTGAAGAAAAGATCAAGCAAGTTTTAGAAGAGTATCTCCCAAAGAAAAAGGTTGGTGATCATGATTGGGATAGTAATCATGATCCAGAAGAAAATCTTGATGATAAAGTTGTGCTCCTTAAAAATCTCCATCCTCGGTGGGACCCTGACCCTCATATTAATCCTGACGGATCAGTTTCTGAATACCTTCGTGGTGGAAAGTATTGGTATTCTTCAGCAAAAGACAAAGGAAAAGAAAAAGAAGTTGGAAAGGAATCTCGGTTAGCTGAATTATTTCGTAAAAATTCTGCTAAAGCAAAAGAATTAATGAAAAAGAAGATTTGAATATTTGAGATGATTCTGTCATTGTAGATCCTGTCCTTATTGGTATCAGAGCCATAAGGTGGCATCTCTTTCGATGGGGGTATATTGCTAGATGTTATGCTGAGAAGAAAAGTTATTAAAGATGTCTTCATTGGTGAGAAAAAAAGTTGCTATAGCTGTTAGGTGTCCCCTCCAATCAAAGATGGTGTTGCTTTTTTTGGTGGGGGTATGCTGCCACATGTCTTGGACTTATTAAAAGAATCTCCTTTTGTAAAATTATGGACAAATGTCTTCATAGAAGAAAAGAAGTTGGAGTAGGTGATAAAGATGAAAAAGTAAAGGTCTGTGGGAAACATCCCATTTGGTCAAAAGTTATTCCACTTATTGTATCTTTGCCGCAAGTGGGGAATCTCTTTGTAAAAGCTAGCTTGTTGGTTTGTGTAGGTAGATTTGTTTTTCCTGTTTGCTTTATTCTCTTGGTCGAAAGAGAATATGTCTTTGTTGTCTTTGCTCCATCTATATAAGGAGCTTTGTGTTCTTGTTTTAGCATCGAAAGTTAGAAATCGAATGTTAAAAAAAAAAAGTTCAGAGTCTAAGTGTGAGTGTGAGCTTGAAGTTTGGAGTGTGCTGAAAAGCTTGTATTTAGAGTTCTATTCTCAGTTTGTAAGTAATAAAGCTTTTATGAGTTTGATAATATAAATTTGTTATTATCTAATGATGCTGTTGTTTTTGATAGAATATGTCCATCCGTCATGTTTTTGCTTAAGAGGTACTATGATGATGTTCGATTATTAAGAAAAATTGAAATCTTGTTAGACAATATAAGAAGACATTTGCAAACCTGCACCCACAGAAATAATCCTTGCCATCATGAGTTTGAAAGAAGAAGGATTGTTTTAATGCGCTCTTATGCTGTGTTCCAACTAGAATTATTATCTCGTATTTAAATCTGTGGAAAAAAAAATCTCTAGATGAATTAAATCGATTATCCAGGATTTGAAGTTTTTTAACCCAGTTGATCTATCCAATTCTCTTTAGATTTTTAATTATTCCTTTTTATTTTTCTGCTTTTGTATCTTCGTAAAAGTGAGTGATCGCGTTGTAAGTCCCGCTTTGAGCCGAAGACAGGAGTTAAGGGCTGTAAATCGTTGACGGTGCACTTTTATCTCAAGATCACAGAGATGGAAAATACTAAAGGAAAAACAAAACTTTTTAGGAATTGGTTTAAATCATTTCAGCATCCTTCTAATAGGTCTACTTCATCTTCTTCATCATACCAGTCTGCTTTGACTAGCTTCCCACGTAATAGTCTAGAATAAGAAAATTTAGAAAAAACAAAAAATTCAGAAGAAATGATATATGAAAATTTTGACCAAGCAATATCCAACTGGAAGTTGCCAGCCTTGCCTATAACAAAAATATATAGTAATGGCACATTTGAAGAACAAAATGATTATCACATTAAAACTGTTGAAAAAACTGTGTTGAACAAATCAAAACCAAATACAACTACCTGCACGTAGGATTAATTCAGGTAGGAATCAAACCTCTATTTCGATTAGGATTAAATGTTTCTGTGTGTGCTTATGTACGAGATCAGAGACCTGATGAGTTTGATGATTCTCTTTATGCTATGGTTGAATCAAGCCTCTGTCATGGACCTGTTTATTTTAACTATTTTCCTAATATCACAATTGATGCTCATGATGATGATGTTCTTGATTGTGCAACCATTGGATTCCAAGGTAAATGATTAAAGATGAGTCCAAGAAGTAAATCTTTTGCTATAATTTATCGTGTGTTTTACAAATATATGATCTCTGCCTTTTCCATGATAGCCTATAGAGATAAGGTTGATAAAGAAAAAACTACAGTTCTCATGGAAACAAACTTAAACAATAATGTGTTCATCCCAAAGGTCATCAGTTGGGAAGAAGTTGTTCTCCTAAGAAATTGGCAAATAGAAGATGCTACGCCAAGAGAAAATGAAATATCTGATGATTTGCAAAGTATCATTAAATTACCAAATGGTAATGTTGAAATCAATTTTAGGAGAAAAATAGAAAAAGCTAGGGGAAGTTTCGCCGGTTACACGGAAGGAAGAAAAAGTTTTAAATTAGAAGAAATAGATGATGACCAAAGGAGTAGTGAAAAAGAAGAAATGGATCAAAAGGTTATTAGAAACAAAGAAAGTGGAATTGAACACCCTGTGTATAAAAGAACTTCGTAGGAAAAAACCTACAACCCAAGTGAAAGTGCTTTTCTCCAAGGAGTCATAAGAATTGTTAGCATTCAAAAGCCAGACGAAACCCTTGTCAAAAAAATTTGAAATTGATAAACCATATCTTAGAGAAAATTTGAAAAATCATCCTTTAAAAGATTGGTTCTTTAAAAGGTTTAACACAGAAGAAAAGGATAAGATAAGAGAATTATGGTATTTCCAAATGGAGGAAGAAGAAAGAAATATACCTTTCTTCGACTGGTTCGTGGAATATTTTAAAAAGGGAAAATCAAAGAAAAAGAAACTCAAACCCTAAAACAAATAAGAGTTATAGGAAGAACAACAAGACTTGGAAAGACACTGAAGGAGAAGAAGTTCATAAATCTCACCCACCTTGAAAGAAACTTGATATTTCTGTCCCTAATACAGAAACCAAGAATTATGCCATGCCTGTAAAAAAATGCATCTATTTATGAATCAAAATCAGACCCAAATGTTAGAGACATAGGTGTATTCGAGATATAATTGAACAAAACAATTACACCAATCTATGTCCATTAACCATTGGAGAACAAATAGATCGGATAGAAAGAACAATCAAATCAAAACCAGAATTCAATAAAGATAAAGAAGAAAAATTAAAAGAAAGCTCTGCCAATGCAGTATATGTTCCCAGACAATTACCTAAAGGGATTATTTTGCAAGGACCATTCAAAATGACAGACGAAATGCAAAAGGAATTATCCAATAGGATGGAAAGCCTCAATATGGGAGGAAAAAGATTCAGCATCCTAAGAGTCTCTGCTTCAGAGAATTTATTAATAAATCGTCTGAAGAAATGGAATCCCCAGGTAAAATTGCCAGAGACAAAGAATTATTATCCTAAACCAACCCTTGTTGATCTACAACTCGAAGAGGCTCCATACACTTACACCGTAGAATTTACTTATTCGGGAAATTCTTTATATGAATGGAACTTAGATGGATTAACAGAATATCAAATCGTCCAAATGGTTCACAGTATGTTAATATACTATAATGCTTGTGAAGTCAGAGGAAATACTCCAAGAAATATCTTTCTCATGATAACCACCTCTTTTAATGGAATATTAAGAGGATGGTGGAATTATGGATTAACTGGAACCCAAAGACTTGAAATAGAAAATGCTGTCAAAATGGATGAATTCGGAAGAATCCTTTACAAAGACAAAACCACAGGAAACTAAGTAGACCCCAATATTAAGATTGAAGCAGGTACAAGTCAAATCCCTGATAATTGGGAAACTCAATTTGATTGCGTTAGTGTCTTGCTTCTATGCATCCTCAATGAATTCACTAGAGGAATTGCTCTAATTAAGGAGAAAAATAGACAGCAATTACATCGCTTGAGATGTAGAAATTTAGTAGAATTTCATTGGTATAGAGATGTATTCTTATCAAAAGTCTACCAACTAAATGATTGCAACTCTGATATTTGGAAAGAAAGATTTACTTCAGGATTACCACCCTTATTTGCTAAAAAGGTGTGTAATTCCTTGAGAGAAGAAATGCATGGTACTATTAATTACAATATGCTGACGTTCAGAGGAATTATACAAAGAATTAACAAAGTTGGCATGACTCTTTGCACTAATTTAAAGATCAGTAAACAAGCTGAAAAAATGAGAAAATATTCTGGAGATAAAGAATTAGGAGATTTTTGTTTCTAGTTTGGTTTAGATCAATCACCTGAATCAAAGAGAAAACCCTCGCGTTCTAGATTTACTCCGGATAGAAGAAACAAAATGGTAAGAAACTATAAACCCAGAAGATATAAAAATCAGAGAAAATCCGATGAACTCATCCCATTTAAAAGAAAATCTAATAAGTATTTCAAAAAGAAATACAAAAAAAAAAAATGTTCCAACTTGTTATACTTGAGGGAAAAAGGGTCATTATTCAAATAAATGCTTTAAAAAAGAAAATTTCTCTAAAAAGAAACTTAGAAAAATCAATAACAAAAATGAAGAAGAAAATACTGAAAAAGAACAATCTGATTCAAGTTCCTCAGAAGAAAATAGTCCCCAGGTTTAGCTCATCAAACAATTCCAAGCATGTACATGTCATTCAGATGATGAAGAATTTGATGGAGAATGGTCGATAACATCTGATGAAGATCTTGGTATCCTTATCCGTGTCCTCACAGCCCCTCAAAAATTACTTCTAGAAATGGTTGATAACATACTCGATCTAGACAAAAAAGTTCAATTCTTAAACCAAATTTCAAAATTGGGGGGAGGAGAAGAAGGAGAAGGTTCACAACCAAAACTATCCTTTGCAGAAGATGAAAATGGTGATAAAACACCATATTATCCAAAAAGAACAAAAGATAAAGAAACATTTCACACACCAACTATTCCATGATTGACCTTATGAATAGAGTAGAAAAAATTCATACTATAAATAAACCCTTAACTCTCTCAGACTTACAAAGAGAATTAAATGATCAGAAGAGAGAACTCCGTGAATTAAGAATAGAGTTAACCAAAAAATAAAATGAGCTTGATGAAAGGTTAACTTGGTTGGAAAATGATGGTGCTATTGAAAAATATGATGAAGAAAAATTTCTCCAAAGAATTAAAGGAGAAATTAGCAAAATCTCTACTTCTGTTATCTCAACAAAATGTATTTATCAACAATGGAGAATTCAAGTTAAAATAAAGATAATTTTTTTTGAGAAAATAGTCAATGCTATTGTTGATACTGGAGCTGATCTAAATGTTATCAGATTAGGTGTTGTCCCAATTGAAGTCACAAATGAATCTAAGTAATTTGTGACAGCAGCAAATGGTACCAGTATGACAATAGAAAGAAAAATTCCCAATGTCTCCATGTTTGTTTCCAAGGAGTTTGTGTTACTACACCCTTCATTATTTCAAGAGATATTGTGAATGAAGTACTTCTTGGATCCCCATTTATCCTTCTAATCCAACCTTTCTCAGTTAACACAAAGGGAATTTCTACAAAGATTAAAGAGGCAGATATAAATCTTGACTTTATTGATGACCCCTGTGAAACAAAAATCCAAAGAATAAATCAAATCATTTCCAGCACATAAGATTATGTTTAGGTTTAAAAAATGAAATTAAATCTATCCAAATAACAAAAGAATTAGAGAAAAAAGAATTTAAAACAAAATTAGAAGAATTCACAAAACAGATTGAAGAAGAATGTTGTTCTGAATTACCATCAGCCTTTTGGAATAGAAAAAGACACATAGTAGGATTACCATATGCAAAAGATTTTAATGAAAAAGATATTCCTACTAAAGCTCGTCCATCCCAAATGGATGCTTCTCATTTAAAACTTTACCAAGAAGAAATCAATGATCTTCTGAAGAAATGATTAATTAGAAAAAGCAAATCCCCTGGAGCTGTACGGCATTTTATGTTGAAAAGGCCGCTGAAATCGAAAGAGGAGTTCCAAGATTGGTAATCAAGTATAAACCATTAAACAAAGTTCTTCAATCTATTAGGTATCCTTTGCCTAATACCCAGGACTTGCTTAATAGGTTAAACAATGCCAAAGTATTCTCAAAATTTGATTTAAAATCAAGATTTTGGCAGATCCAGATAAAAGAAGAAGATAGATATAAAACTGCATTCACTGTTCCAATGGGGCATTATGAATGGAATGTTATGCCTTTTGGATTAAAAAATGCTCCATCTGAATTTCAAAATATTATAAATAATATCTTCTCGTCTTACACCCAGTTTGCCATTGTTTATATTGATGATATTCTTATTTTCTCAAAATCTGTGATAAAACATTGGAAACATTTGGGTATTTTCAAAAGAGTTATAAAAGAAGATGGATTGGCTTTATCTAAAAGAAAAATGAATCTCGTTCAGCAAAAAATCAGGTTCTTAAGATTTGAGATCTAAGACAGAAAAATAACTCCAACTAATAGAGTTATTCAATTTCCTGATAAAATTCCAGATGAAATTAAAGATAAAAATATGCTACAAAGATTTCTTGGATATTTAAATTATGTTGGATTTTTCTATCAAGATTTGGCAAAAGATAGAAAACTTCTCCAGGAAAGGTTAAAGAAAAATCCTAAGGAGTGGACTATCCATCACACTAATGCAGTAAAAAAGATTAAAGAAAGAGTTAAAAATCTTCCTTGTAGAAGTTTATCTGACCTAGAAGCTTTCAAAATAGTTCAAACTGGTGCCTCTGACGTCGGATATGGTGGAATCGTCTTACAACAAAAAGACTCAAAAGAAGAATTAATAAGATTTAATTCTGGATTATGGAATGAAGCACAAAAGAAATATTCAACCATCAAAAAGGAAGTTCTTCCCATAGTTATTTGTGTGACGAAATTCCAACATGATTTATTAAACAAAGAATTTCTGATCCGAGTTGATGCTAAAGTAGCAAAAGAAATTCTCGAAAAAGATGTCAAAAATCTTGTCTCTAAGCAAATATTTGCTAGATGGCAAACCATTTTATCAGTTTTTAAATTTAAAATTAAATTTATTAATGGAAATTCTAACTCCTCCCTGACTTTCTTACTAGAGAATTTCTTCAGGGATGACAAAATGCCAAGTAGCTCTTTCCCGTTCATGCAGAAAAAAGGGTAAGAGAAATTGGCAGATCAAGAGGAAAGCTAAAAGGGTTTTACTCTAACAAAAGACCCAAGTCAATCAGAATTATATCTTTACACCGGTAATAAAATTCTTGTTACTACAAATTGTCTTATGGAAGAAAGATCTGTAGAAGATAATGTTTATTTTCTCTTTGGCAAGGGGCTTCATTTTTATTCCCCTGATAAAAGGAAAGCCAGAGATTGGTATCTCAATATTTTACATCAGACGAAAAGTGTCCTCATCTTCCACAATAAGAATGCAAATGGTATTATTACTTACTCAAAGTTCACTATTCTTAAAATCCTTACTGAGGAAGATTAGGATGGTCCCTTGTACATGACAAAATCAGTCCAATTATACAATTCGACTGAGTTCTTTAATTATTGGGTTTATATTGATGCCTGGAAATTTGTTTTGATGTGGCAAAATCGCTAGTATATTCATTCCTGGTTCATCAAATTCAAAGAAGAAAGCCCTGATGTCACTCCTATTCATCAAAATTTTCCATCCTGGTTTCTCTTCACTTGGTGGTCATATTTTGGTGCTTCTCAGAAAATCTTTCTTGATAATTTTCGTTATTTGTTTATTAAGTTCTCTCAAGTTGAAGAAAATGTGCCATGTGAAGCCATCAATATACTTCGCTTCTTTGCTAAATTTCATATCCCTTATATTTTCCAATGGAAGTTTGAAATAAAAAAGGACTTATATGGTTTACCATCTCTTTATCAGACTTTTTACCAAAAATGGTGTTCAAAAATTAAAAATGATACTTATGAGAGAATTCTGAATCAAATCTCTCCTCCTGTTAAAGAAGAAATTCCTCTTCCTGAAGAAAAGCCTTTTGAGAATGAAATAGTCATGGCTGATCTCTTGGCCAAAAAGATTGCCAAAGAAATTGCTCAAGAAAAATCTCCTGAGCCAATGGACAGGTCTGTTGACTTCGTCAATTTTGAAGAGACGATTAAACAAATTTTAGAAGAGTATCTCCCAAAGAAAAAGGTTTGTGATCATGATTGGGATAGTAATCATGATCTAGAAGAAAATCTTTATGATGAATTTGTGCCCCTTGAAATTCTCCATCCTCGGTGGGACCCTGACTCTCATATTAATCCTGATGGATGAATGTCTGAATACCTTCGTGGTGGAAAGTTTTGGTATTCTTCAGCAAAAGACAAAGGAAAAGAAAAAGAAGTTGAAAAGGAATCTCGGTTAGCTGAATTAATTCGTTAAAATTCTGTTAAAGCAAAAGAATTAATGAAAAAGAAGTTTTGAATATTTGAGATGATTCCTGTCATTGAAGATCCTATCCTTGTTGGTATCATAGCCAATGGAATCATCTCTTTTTGGTGGGGGTATAATGCTGAGAAGAAAAGTAGTTGCTAGATGTTGGTAAGTGTCCCATCAAGTCAAAAGATGGTGTTGGTTGTCTTCATTACTGAAAAGAAAATATACATAATATCTTGTCTAGATTTGAAGAAGAAAAGTTGGCATCTAATCTATTCAAAAGGAAGCCTTAGTGCATCTCATCTTTTTCGGCTTAGTTGGAAAGGTAGCAAAAGTTGTTTTGTCATGGTGTTGCTCATTTGGTGGGGGTATGCTGCCAAGATAAAGTTGTGCTGCCAAATGTCTTAAAAGTTGTTTCTAGTGCTGCCAAGATAAAGTTGTGCTGCCAAATAAAGTTGTTTCTATGCTCCACCTATTGTGCCTTAGCCTAAAGTGGGAATCTCCTTTTGTAAAGTTGTTTTGGAGGCTTGTGTTGGTAGACAACCATTTTACTGTTTTATTTGGTGTGTTGTCCTCTCATGGTCGGATGAGAATGTGTTCTTTTGTGTATACTCCATCTATATAAGGAAGGAGCTGGTGTATCCATTTGTGATCATTGATCAAAAAATTATCAAAAAATCTAAGTTTGATAAAAAAAAAAAAAACCTTAGGTGTCCAATACGTCCATTTTGTCCAATTTGTTTAGTTGTCCAGTTCGTCAAGTTTGGCCAGTTTGTCCAATACGTCCAATTTGTCCACTTGATCCAGTTCGTCCAGTTTCTCCAATTCGTCCAGTTCGTCCAATTCTTCATGTTCGTCCATTATGTCCAATTCGTCCAATTCCTCTAGTTGGTCCTATCGGTCCTGTTCGTGATGTTTGTCCAATTCGTCCAATTCGTCCAGTTTTTCGAATTCGCCCAGTATGTTTTGTTAGTCAAGTTGGTCCAGTTCGTCCATTATGTCCAATTCTTCCAATTCCACTAATTGGTCCAATTCGTCCAGTTTGTCCAAGTTGTTAAGTTTGTCAAGTTTGTCCAGTTTGTCCATTATGTCCAATTCTTTGAATTCATCTAGTTGGTCCAATTCGTCCAGTTTGTTCGGTTTCTTCAGTTTCTCGAATTCATGCAGTTTATCTAGTTCGTCCAATTTGTCCTGTTGGTACTGTAGGTCCAGTTTTTCGAGTTCGTCCAGTTCGTTTAGTTTGTTATGTTCGTCCAGTTTGTCCATTTCATCCAGTTTGACCAATTCGTCCAGATTTTGCAATTCGTTCAATTTATCCTGTTTGTCCATTTTTTCCACCTCGCCCAGTATGTCTCCTTTATCTAGTTGGTCCAGTTGGTCCAGTTCTTCATGTTCGTCCATTATATCGAATTCGTGTAATTCCTCTTGTTGGTCCAATTATTCCTGTAATACCCCGGATTTTCAAGTTATAAATATTTACGGAAAATACCCATTTAATTTATGAATTTTAGTTATGGATTTTAGATGGGTAAAATGTTGGGTCTTTGCCCAATTAAGACCCAACGGTTTTGGTAAATGGTTTCAAATAAATTAAATGGGGCTAGATTTAATTAGTAATGCAATAAGGGATTTGGATAAATTGACATGCGCATGGAGAGGATTAATATAGATTGCCTTGGCCGAATTTTAGATAATAAATCTAAGATATGTGCATGGAAGAAATTGATGAACGATTTTAGGAGTTGCATAGGTTTATGTGGGATTTTCATATCCACATAGATATGATAAAATATCTTGAGAAATTAAATAAGTATGCATGGCCGAAATTTAAAGATAGGCAATCCATGTGATGCGCTTAGATCTTTTTAAAGGGGGTATTTCCCTTCATTAAGAATGGCATTTAGGCAATGGCTAAATTAAAGGGAGACGGCCGTATGGTACTATCTAAGTATAGATTGGATCAAGTGGAAGGTAGATACAAGAGAGGCAACAAATTGAGTGCACATGGCAATGGACCAAATTTAAAGGGATCATGGCACGGCAATAGCATTGTCTAAGTTGGAACCAAGGAGAGGTTTAATAAAAGAAGACAAAAGAGGGGCTCACGGCAATGTCTATATATAATACATGGCTGAAAATATTACTTGCTATCTTAGCAAATAGAGGTTAATAAAAGGAAAGAAGGAAGGGTGCACGACACAACAAAAGCAGCAAGGTATTGACGCATTGAGCTCTTGGCAAGAAGGTGTTTTTAGTTTTGTGAAAGACCAAAGAGGAGAAAAGGCTAAGCAAGAAGAAAATTGAAAGAGCAAGAACAAGCTGAAGGAATCGCAAAACCGGTATGTGATTTCATATTTTTGTTTAATATAAGGAACCATAGGGTTCGGCCATGGAGTATGGCCGAACCCCATGGAAGAAAATTGGTTAATTTTAAATGGGAGTTTGATGTTAATGGTATGGATTTTTAATGAGGAAAAACCATGGGAGTTGGTTAATAAATTTATATGATTTTAATGGAATGTTATTGGTTATATTCTAAGGAATGAAAACCATGGAAAGTCATGGTTTAAATTATGGGTTCCATGGAATAAGATGAACCATAGGGTTCGGCCATGTGGCATGGCCGAACTCCATGGAAAGGATGTTAATAATTTTAATAGATTTAAATGAGTGGATAAATATGTTGTTTTAAGGATCATGGAAGATCTAGGATTAATGGATTTTAAAGAGAACATTTTGGAACCATAGGGTTCAGCCATGGTGTATGGCCGAACCCCATGGAGGATGTTTTATTAAATTTACAAGGTTTCTAGTTATTGGAATTAATTGGTGATTGATTAAGATGGAGTATAGTTATTAAATTTGGAAACCATGGAAGGAATACCAATGTTTTTGAAGGGATTAAATGGAGACCAAGGGATGAATGTTAATGTTTAATAATTTTTAGAAGGAGGATTATGAACCATAAGGTTCGGCCATGGTGTATGGCCGAACCCCATGGAATTGTGTTGGTGTTATTATTGGACTTATTTGGTGATGATCGAATGGAGATCATGGAGATGATGGCAATATTGTAAATATGGGCCAAATTGAAAGACATTGGTATGGATTTAATTTATTAAGGAATTTCATTGGATGAATATTTATTAGAAAGAAGATTATGAACCATAGGGTTCGCCATGGTATATGGCCGAACCCCATGGAGTTGTTTTGGAAGGGTTGATGGATTTTGATTGATTAAACTAGAAAGCTTCTAATTATGGAAGTTGGTTGCTAAATTTGGAAAGCTTCCAATTATGGAAGGAGTTTGCTAAATTTGGAAAGCTTCCAATTATGGAAGAGTTTGCTAAATTAGAAAGCTTTTATTTATGGAAGTTATATTAATTTAGAAAGTGAATGGAAAGGATTAGATTTGTTTCTATAGGTGAGGTTCGGCCATGGTGTATGGCCGAACCCCACTAAAGTTCATTTATGGAAGTTTGTTTATTTTTGGAAAGTGAAAACTAAATTAGAAAGTTTTAATTAAGAACATTCTAACTAGGGAATTTTAATTTGGAAACCTTCTAAAAATAGAAGGAGGAGATTAAAATGAGAAGGTTTCTATTTATGGAAGGAGGTTGATTAATTTAGAAAGTTTCTAAATTAAGACCTTCTAATTATGGATCTTGATTAAAATGGAAGGTGGAGATTAAATTAGAAGGTTTCTAATTAAGGAAAGAATCTTGAATCTTGGATTCAAGAATGGAATTGCTATAAATGGAAAGTCACACATCATAGGGTTCGGCCATGGTGTTTCGCCGAACCCCATGAATCAAGTCTATGGTCCAATTATAAATTTATAATTGAAAATAAATCAAGAGGAGAATGGAACCATGATATCATGGGTTCGGCCATGGTGTATGGCCGAACCCCATGGTCGAACCCCATGAACCAAGTTTATGAGCTAATATGGGTCGAAAAAACATGAAAGAGGTTTGGTTAATTTTAAGGAGTGGCAAAGTTGTAAATAAAGGCTAAATCGGAGGATCATGGGTTCGGCCATGATGTATGGCCCAACCCCATGAGGTCTTGTATGGACTTAAGTTGTTAAGAAATTTTTATGGATCATTTAAAGGGTGAATGATTTTAAAAGAAGGCTATGGGTTATGTAAGCCATGATTGGAAGGTTAGCCTTATATGACAATATGGTAATTATATGAGAATTAATGGACCTATGTTTTGGAACCTAAAACTTAGGTGATGAGAGTAATGGCAATATCGTAATTAAATGAAAATAAGGGACCATGGGTTTGGCCATGGTGTGTGGCCAAACCCCATGAGAATTGTTTGGCGGATCTAGGGTTATGCATTTTGGATTAAAATGAATGGAATATTAACTACGGTTTAGATCAACGGCATTTTGGTAATTAATGGAATAAACTAAAACAAAAGGGGTGAGGTTCGGCCATAATGTATGGCCGAACCCCACAAGATTGGCTTATGGACTTAAAATATTGTGAATCAAATGGGACTTGGTTTTGATTGATTGTTATATTATAAGGTAACGGGACCTCACCAGGTGTTTACGATAGTGAGCGGTTACCGGACGAAAGACGCAAGAACACGTTAGCGGTCTTTGGTAGGATTCCATCTCTTTGAAACGATGGGTTTATGTACATTTTTTTTATCTTGATTCAATGATTTTATATTATAAAGGATATGTTTCAAATGGTGATTTTATATGTTTATTTGATAAAATAGTATGTGTTTTAAATATGAGTTTTTTTAAATGCTATGATTTTGTATAATTGCATAGCATGTGGTATTTGTATCTCATGCATGGCATGGGAGGGATGAAAGGTAACCGGGGACCCACACTCCGTCGGGGCGTCTGTAAAGCACTAGTGGGGGATACCTTGATGAGGAGAATTCCATCAAGAGGATACTATGTATAATACCTTGATGATGAGAATCCCATCAAGAGGATACTATGTATGAAGACCTTGATGATGAGCATTCCATCAGGAGGATACTATATATCCGGAGATCCACACTCCGTCGGGGCGTCCGTAAAACACTCGTGGAAGGGATACCTTGATGATGAGAATCCCATCAAGAAGATACTATGAGTTTGTGATGGGTGGGATTCATTGCATATGATAGCATGGCATGGCAATGAATCGGCATGATTATGACCTTTATTATCATATAAGGTTTCTGATTTTTATCGGTATGATTGGATCTCTATTATCATACACTGTTTTGGATGCAATGTTTTATAAGTATGGTATGATTTATTATACTGGAATTGATATATTTCTTCTATCTGGATTTTTGGTACTAACCCATGTGTTAACCCTAATTGGAATACCTACTGGGTGCGTTGTACTAACACCCTACTTCTACCCTACTTGATGATACAGGAAATAAGGAGAACGATGAACGCAAAACGGGCCAGGCATAGGAGTTTGGAGGATTATAGTTTATATTTTGTTTTAAGATACTCATGGGCTTGTATTTTGAGTATCTAGAATTCAGATTGTAATAACTTAGATGGACTTGCTAAGGTTGGATGTCTTATTGGATAATTGTGTTATGATAATGATGATTAAGGACATGACATACTTTGCTATCTGAATGGAATAGAACTGTGTTCTATTATGTTTCCGCATGTTATGATTTTTATTCCGCATGTTTATATTGCTATGTGTGAACTGTTTTCATGGACTGAGTCCATACACACATAGGGTTGGCCAGTTAAGGGTCAGATTTTAGAAGTACGGACTTACCTTGCGTCGTGACGTCCCGCTCCCTATCACTCTACTCTGTTATAAAAAAAAAAGATAGACTCTGATTTACGGGAAGAAGCTAGTGAAAAAGGGCTGGGTGTTACACTTCCAGTTTATCTACTTTGTTTAGTTTGTCCAGTTTGTCCAATTTGCCCAGTTGGTCCAGTTTTTCGAGTTCGTCCAGTTCGTTCAGTTTGTCCAGTTCATCCAGTTTATCCAATTCGTCTAGATTTTCCAATTCGTTCAATTTGTCCTGTTTGTCCAGTTTTTCGAGCTCGTCCAGCATGTCTCGTTAGTCAAGCTGGTCCAGTTCGTCCATTATGTCCAATTCGTCCAATTCCTCTAGTTTGTCCAATTCGTCCCGTTTGTCCAATTTGATTAGTTTGTCCAGTTCGTCAAGTTCGTCTAGTTTGTGCAGTACGTCCAATTTGTCCAGTTCGTCCAGCTTCTCCAATTCGTCCAGTTGGTCCAGTTCTTCCTGTTCATCTATTATGTCCAACTCATCCAATTCATCTAGTTGGTCCAATTCGTCCAGTTTGTTCAGTTTGTTCTGTTTGTCCAGTTCGTCAAGTTTGTCTAGTTGGTCCAATTTGTCCAGTTGGTCCAGTTTTTAGAGTTCGTCCAGTTCCTCCAGTTCCTCCAGTTCATCCAGTTTATCCAGTTTGTCCAGTTTTTCCAATTCATTCAATTTGTCCAGTTTGTCTAATTCGTCCAGTTTGTCCTTAACATCTAGTTCGTTGAGTTTTTCCAATTCGTTCAGTTTGTCCTATTTGCCCAGTTTGTTCAGCTCGCCCAGTATGTCTCGTTGCTCTAGTTCATCTCTTCTTGTTCGTCCATTATGTCCAGTTCGTCCAATTCCACCCCTCAATTTTGAAATTTGGTTTAAAAATTGAACTTTTTTCTCTGGATTAGGTATGTTCTCAACCATTTCTAGAAGTACTATTTGAGGGGCTGTAGGACACGTATATGGATACCAATATCTTCATCAGATGGTATCGACCATTCTCCATCCGATTCTTCATCATCTGAATGACATGTACTTGACTGGAATTGTTTGATGAACTGAACCTGGGGACTATTTTCTTCAATGTCAGTTGATGAATCATATCATATTCTTCTTCTTCTGAGGAACTTGAATCATTGTTCTTTTTCAGTATTTTCCTCTTCATTTTTTTTTATTGATTTTTCTAAGTTTTTTTTTAGAGGAATTTTCTTTTTTAAAGCATTTATTGGAATAATGACCCTTTTTCCCACAAGTGTAACAAGTTGGAACATTTTCTTTTATGTATTTCTTTTTGAAATATTTCCTAGATTTTCTTTTGAATGGGATGAGTTCATCGGATTTTTTCTGATTTTTATATCTTCCGGGTTTGTATTTTCTTACCATTTTGTTTCTTCTATCCGGAGTAAATCTAGAACGTACGGGTTTTCTCGTTGATTCGGGTGATTGATCTAAACCAAACTGGAAACAAAAATCTCCTAATTCTTTATCTCCAGAATATTTTCTCATTTTTTCAGCTTGTTTACTGATCTTTAAATCAGTGCAAAGAGTCATGCCAACTTTGTTAATTCTTTGTATAATTCCTCCGAACGTCAGCATACTGTAATTAATAGTACCATGCATTTCTTCTCTCAAGGAATTACGCACCTTTTCAGCAAATAAGGGTGGTAATCCTGAAATAAATCTTTCTTTCCAAATATCAGAATTGCAATCATTGAGTTGGTAAACTTTAGACAGGAAAATATCTCTATACAAACGAAATTCTCCTAAGTTTCTACACTTAAACGATGTAACTGTTGTTGATTTTTCTCCTTGATAAGAGCAATTCCTCCGGTGAATTCATTGAAGATACATAAAAGCAAAACACTGACACAATCAGATTGAGTTTCCCAATTATCAGGGATTAGACTAGTGCCTGCTTCTAGCTTAATATTGGGGTCTACTAAGTTTCCTGTGGTTTTGTCTCTGTAAAGGGTTCTTCCGAATTCATCCATCTTGATAGCATTTTCTATTTCAAGTCTTTGGGCTCCAATTAATCCATAATTGCACCATCCTCTTAATATTCCACTGAAAGAGGTGGTTATCATGAGAAAAATGTTTCTTGGAGTATTTCCTTTGACTTCACAGCCATTACATTATATTAACATACTGTGAACCATTTGGACGATTTGATATTCTGTTAATCCATCTAAGTTCCATTCGTATAAAGAATTTCCTGAATAGGTTAATTCTGAGGTGTAAGTGTATGGAGCCTCTTCGAGTTGTAGATCAACAGGGGTTGGTCTAGGATAATAATTCTTTGTCTCTGGCAATTTTACCTGGGGAATTCCATTTCTTTAGACGATTTATTAATAAATTTTCTGATGCAGAGACTCTTAGGATGTTGAATCCTTTTCCTCCCATATTGAGGCTTTCCATCCTATTGGATAATTCCTTTTGCATTTCATCTGTTATTTTGAATGGTCATTCTTGCAAAATAATCCCTTTAGGTAATTGTCTGGGAACATATACTGCATTGGCAAAGCTTTCTTCTAATTTTTCTTCTTTATCGTTATTGAATTTGGGTTTTGATTTGATTGTTCTTTCTATTCGATCTGTTTGTTCTCCAATGGTTAATAGACATAGACTGGTGTAATTGTTTTGTTCAATTATATCTCTAATACCTATACTTATGTCTCTAGCATTTCTATCTAGTTTTGGTTCATAAATAGATGCATTCTTTACGGGCATGGCATAATTTTTGGTTTCTGTATTAGGGACAGAAATATCAAGTTTCTTCCAAGGTGGGTGAGATTTATGAACTCTTTTCCTTCAGTGTCTTTCCAGGTCTATAACTCTTATTTGTTTTAGGCTTTGAGTTTCTTTTTTTTTTATTTTCCCTTTTTTAAAATATTCCATGAACCACTCAACGAAAGGTATATTTCTTTCTTCTTCCTCCATTTGGAAATACCATAATTCTCTCATCTTACCCTTTTCTTCTACGCTAAACCTTTTAAAGAACCAATCTTTTTAAAGGATGATTTTTCAAATTTTCTCTAAGATATGGTTTATCAATTTCAAATTTTTTGACAGGTATTTCTTCTGGGCTTTGAATACTAATCATTCTTATGACTCGGAGAAAATCACTTTCACTTGGGTTATAGGTTCTTTCAGATGAAGTTTTTTTATACACAGGGTGTTCAATTCCACTTTTTTTGTTTCTAAAAACCTGTTGATCCATTTCTTATTTCTCACTACTTTTTTTATCATCATCAACTTTTTCTAATTTAAAACTTTTTCTTCCTTCAGTGTAGCCAGTAAAGCTTCTCCTAGCTCGCCATCTTTCTTCTAAAATTAACCTCAACATCTCCATTTGGTAATTTGACTTTGCTTTGTAAATCACCTGTTATTTCATTTACTCTTGGGGTGACATCCTCTATTTGCCAATTTCCGGGGAGAACAACTTCTTCCCAGCTAATTACTTTTGGGATAAACACATTATTATTAAAGTTTGTTTCCATAAGAACTGTGGTTTTTTCTTTATCAACTTTATCATTATAGGCTATCATGGGAAAGACAAAGATCATGGATTTGTAGAACACGCGATAGACTATAGCAAAAGGTTTACTTCTTGGACTCATTTTTAATCCTTTACTTTGGAATACAATAGTTGCACAATCAAGGACATCGTCATCATGAGCATCAACTGTGATGTTTGGGAAACAATTAAAATAAACAGGTCCATGATAGAGACTTGATTCAACCATGGCATGCAGAGAGTCATCAAACTCGTCATGTCTCTGATCTCGCACATAAGCACATACAGAAACATTTAATGCTAATCGAAACAGTGGTGTGATTCCTACCTAAATTAATCATATGTGTAAGTAGTTGCATTTGGTCCTGATTTGTTCAATAATTCTTCTTTCAAGGATTTTGATTGTTTGTTTTCTCAACAGTTTTAATGTGATAATCATTTTGTTCTTCAAATGTGCCATTACTATATATTTCTGTTACATGCAAAGCTGGCATCTTCCAATTGGATATGGCTTGGTCAAAGTTTTCATACACCTTTTCTTTAGAATTTTTTGTTTTTTCTGGATATTCTTTTTCTAGACTTTTACGAGGGGAACTAGTCAAAGCAGCCTGGTATGATGAAAAAGATGAAGTAAACCTATTAGAAGGATGCTGAAATGATCTAAACCAATTTTTAAAAAGTTGTGTCTTTCCTGTAGAATTTTCCATTTTTGTAATATGACTGTGGATCAAAGAGCACCTGTCAACGATTTACAGCCCTATATGCCACTTCTCAGCTTCAAGCGGGACTTACTACGTGATCAAACCCTTATCCAACAATCAGATTATAAAAACAGAGAACAATAAAAGGAAATACAAAAGTTTAAAGAGGATTGGATGGATCAACTTTAGATCACAGCTAATAGATATAATTCACATTGCAATGATTTAGACACGAGATAATAATTTTAATTCTTCATTCAAACTGTTACAATATTCTCTTATGCGATTACACAAGGATACTAACATAGATCTCCTAATAGTATGTATGCGAATAATAAGATATCTTCCTGCAGCTATATAGCTATATTTCGTCTATTTGTCAGATAGCGTTTTCTAATCTTCTAAGCTGATTTTCACGACGTCTGAGATCACGCAATAATTCTTCTCTCCTAACCGAACGAGGAGGCATCTCAGAAAGCCATTGCTTGTAATGTTGATTCTGTCTTGAATACTTCTAATTGGAACACAACATACGCTTGAATTAAAATTATTCTTCGCATTTCATATTCTTGATGGCGTGGATTATTTCTATGAGTGCATATTCGTATATGTCTTCTAATATTTTCTAAATGCCTTTCAATTCTTCTTAGTCTTTGAACATCATCATAAAACTTCTTAAGTAAAGCAAGACGAATAGACATATTCTAGCAAAAGAAACAACATGATTAGATAATAACAAACTTATATTATCAAACTCATAAAAACTTATATTACTTACAAACTGAGAATAGAACTCTGAATACAAACTTTGCAGCACACTCCAAACTTCAGGCTCATACTTAGATTCAGAACTTTTATTTTTCAATTTCTAACATTCGATGCTAAAACAAGAACACAAAGCTCCTTATATAGATGGAGCAGACACAAAAGAACACACTCTCATCCAACCACGAGAGAACAGCACTAAACCCAAAACAGGAAAAAGGAACTTCCACCGACACTACCCAACAAACTAACTTTACCAAACTTTTAGACTTACTTGTACAAAAGAGATTCCCCACTTGGGGACACAGTAATAAGTGAAGCATCTTTTGACCAAATTGGATGCACACAGCATACAACATTATCTTCTTTTGATAATTCTATGACATGTGGCTGCTTGGAATCTTTTATCTAGACGTGATGGGCACTGACATTAACACTTTGCAAAAAGGAGCAACACCATCTTTTGACTGGATGGGACACCATCTTTTGATTGTAGGTCCAGTTTTTTGAGTTCGTCTAGTTCGTTTAGTTTGTTATGTTCGTCCAATTTGTCTAGTTCGTCCAGTTTGACCAATTCGTCTAGATTTTGCAATTCATTCAATTTATCCTGTTTGTCCATTTTTTCCAACTCACCCAGTATGTCTCCTTCGTCCAGTTGGTCCAGTTCTTCCTGTTCGTCCATTATGGCCAATTCGTGCAATTCCTCTAGTTGGACCAATTTGTTTAGTTTGTCCAGTTCGTCTAGTTTTCCAACTTCGTCCATTTCGTTTAGTTTGTTATGTTCATCCAGTTCGTCCAGTTTGACCAATTCGTTCAGTTTATCCTGTTTGTCCATTTTTTCCAGCTCGCCCAGTATGTCTCCCTCATCCAGTTGGTCCAGTTCTTCCTGTTCGTCCATTATATCGAATTCGTGTAATTCCTCTTGTTGGTCCAATTATTCCAGTTTATCTACTTTGTTTAGTTTGTCCAGTTCTTTAAGTTTGTCCAGTTCGTCCAATTTACCCAGTTGGTCCAGTTTTTCGAGTTTGTCTATTCGTTCAGTTTGTTATGTTCCTCCAGTTCGTCCAGTTTGTCCAGTTCATCCAGTTTGTCCAATTCGTCTAGATTTTCCAATTCGTTCAATTTGTCCTGTTTGTCCAGTTTTTTGAGCTCGCCCATCATGTCTCATTAGTCAAGCTAGTCTAGTTCGTCCATTATGTCAAATTCGTCCAATTCCTCTAGTTGGTCCAATTCGTCCGGTTTGTACAATTTGATTAGTTTGTCCAGTTTGTGCAGTACGCCTAATTTGTCTAGTTTGTCCAGCTTCTGCAATTCGTCCAGTTGGTCTAGTTCTTCCTGCTTGTCCATTATGTCCAACTCGTCCAATTCATCTAGTTGGTCCAATTTGTCCAGTTTGTTCAATTTGTTCTGTTTGTCCAGTTCGTCCAATTTGTCCAGTTGGTCCAGTTTTTAGAGTTCGTCCAGTTTGTTTAGTTTGTTAAGTTCCTCCAGTTCGTCCAGTTTTTCCAATTCGTTCAGTTTGTCCAGTTTGTCTAATTCGTCTAGTTCGTCCTTAACATCTAGTTCGTCGAGTTTTTCCAATTCGTTCAGTTTGTCCTATTTGCCCAGTTTGTCCAGCTCGCCCAGTATGTCTCGTTGCTCCAGTTCGTCCAATTCCTCTAGTTTGTCCTATTGGTCCAGTTCGTGAAGTTTGTCTAGTTCGTCCAATTTGTCCTGTTTGTCCAGTTTTTCGAATTCGCCTAGTATGTTTCGTTAGTCAAGTTGGTCCAGTTCGTCCATTATGTCCCATTCTTCCAATTCCTCTAGTTGGTCCAATTCGTCCGGTTTGTCCAATTTGTTAAGTTTGTCAAGTTTGTCCAGTTTGTCTAGTATTTCCAATTTGTCCAGTTTGTCCAATTCGTCCAGTTTGTCCAATTCGTCATTAAGTCCATTTTGTCTAGTTCTACCTGTTCATCCATTATGTCCAACACGTCTAATTCATCTAGTTGGTCCAATTCGTCCAGTTTGTTCAGTTTGTCCAGTTCATCAAGTTTGTCCAGTTTGTCTAATTTGTCTAGTCAGTCCAGTTTTTAGAGTTCGTTTACTTTGTTATGTTCCTCCAGTTCGTCCAGTTTGTCCAGTTCGTCCAATTCGTCAAGATTTTCCAATTCGTTCAGTTTGTCCTATTTGCGTAGTTTTTTCCAGCTCGCCCCGTATGTCTCCTTCGTCCAGTTGGCCTAGTTCATTCAATTCTTCCTGTTGGTCCATTATGGCCAATTCGTGCAATTCCTCTAGTTGGACCAATTCGTCCAGTTTATCCAATTTGTTTAGTTTGTCCAGTTTTTCGAGTTCGTCCATTTCTTTTAGTTTCTTATGTTCCTCCAGTTCGTCCAGTTTGTCCAGTTGTTCCAGTTCATCCAATTTGTCCAGATTTTCCAATTCGTTCAGCCTGTCTAGTTTTTCGAGCTCGCCAGTATGTCTTGTTAGTGAAGTTGGTCCAGTTCATCCTATTCGTCCATTATGTCGAATTCGTCAAATTCCTTTAGGTGGTCCAATTCGTCCATTTTGTCCAATTTGTTTAGTTGCCCAGTTCGTCAAGTTTGGCTAGTTTGTTTTATACGTCCAATTTGTCCACTTGGTCTAGTTCATCCATTTTCTCCAATTCGTCCAGTTGGTCTAGTTCGTCCAATTCTTTCTGTTCATCCATTATGTCCAATTCATCCAATTCCTCTAGTTGGTCCTATTGGTCCAGTTCTTCCAATTTGTCCAGTTTTTTCGAATTCGCCTAGTATGTTTCGTTAGTCAAGTTGGTCCAGTTCGTCCATTATGTCCAATTCTTCCAATTCCACTAATTGGTCCAATTCGTCCTGTTTGTCCAATTTGTTAAGTTTGTCAAGTTTGTCCAGTTTGTCCATTATGTCCAATTCTTCGAATTCATCTAGTTGGTCCAATTCGTCCAGTTTGTCTAAATTCTTCAGTTTCTACAATTCATCCAGTTTGTCCAGTTTGTCCAATTCGTCATGTTGGTACTGTAGGTCTAGTTTTTCGAGTTCGTCCAGTTCATTTAGTTTGTTATGTTCGTCCACACTCCAACAAAAGACCGAAGCCAATCAGAATTATATCTTTACACCGGTAACAAAATTCTTGTTACTTCAGATTGTCTTATGGAAGAAAGATCTGTAAAAGATAATGTTTATTTTCTCCTTGGTAAGGGGCTTCATTATTATTCCCCTGATAAAAGAAAAACTCGTGAATGGTATCTCGATATTTTACATCAGTCGAAAAGCGTCCTCATCTTCCACAACAAAAATGCAAATGGTATCATCACCTATTCAAAGTTCACTATTCTTAAAATCCTCACAGGAGAAGATTGGGATGGTCCTCTTTACATGACAAGATCAGTCCAACTTTATAATTCGACTAAAATTTTCAATTATTGGGATTATATTGACGCTTGGAAGATTGCTTTGATGTGGCAAAACCATCAGTATAATCATTCTTGGTTCATTAGGTTCAAAGAAGAAAGTCCTGATGTCACACCTATTCACCGCAATTTCCCATCCTGATTTCTCTTCACTTGGTGGTCTCATTTTGGTGCTTCCCGGAAAATCCTTCCTGATAATTTTCGTTATCTATTTATTAAATTTGGCCAAGTTGAAGAAAAGGTCTCTTGCGATATGATTAATGTTCTTCATTTCTTTGCGAAGTTCCATATTCCATACATTCTCCAATGGAAATTTGAGGTGAAAAAAGAATTATATGGTCACACTTGTCTTTTTCAAACTATGTATAAAAAATGGTGGCCTAAAATTGAAAATGATACATATGAGAGAATTCTGAATCAAATCTCTCCTCCTGAAAAATCAAATGATCCTCTTCCAAACGAAAAGCCTCGTGAAAATGAAATGGTCATGGCTGATCTCTTAGCCAAGAAAATTGCTAAAGAAATTGCTCGTGAAAAATCCCCTGATCCTATGGATATGTCTGTTGAATCTGTTAATTTTGAAGAAAAGATTAAACAGATTTTAGAAGAATATTTGCCAAAAAAAAGAGGTGATCAGCATGATTGGGATTCTAATCATGATCTAGATGGAAATCTTGATGATGAAGTTGTGCCCATTGAAAATCTCCATCCTCATTGGGATCCAGACTCTCATGTTAATCCCGACGGTTCAGTTACTGAGTATCAACATGGTGGAAAATTTTGGTACGCATCTGCTAAAGACAAAGGAAAAGAAAAAGAAAAGGAATCTCAGCTGGCTGAATTATTTCGCATGAACTCTGCAAAAGCTAAAGATTTGATGAAAAAGAAGACATGACAAATGACAAAGTAAGATCCTGCTGAATATTGGTATCAAAGCCATTTGGTGTCATCTCTTTTGGTGGGGGTATAGCCAGATGTCTTGCTTAGTTGAAAAGTAGATAAAGTTGTTTTGTCCACTCAAAAGATGGTGTTACTGTTTTGGTTGGGGTATGCTGCCACATGTCTTAGACTTATCAAAAGATGAAAAAGTTGTTCCTAGTGCACCCCATTTGGTCAAAAGATGCTTCATTTATTGTAACTTTTTACTGTTCTTCCATGTGGAGAATTTCTTTTTGTAAAGTAGGTTTGGAGGCTTGTGTCGGTAGACAATCTTTTTACTGTTTTGTTTTATGTGCTGTCCTCTCATGGTCAGATGAGAGTTTGTCCATTATAACCCTGCTCCGTCTATATAAGGAGCTTTGTGTTTTCATTTAGGATCATCGAAAAAATTTAAGTTTGGAAGATCAAAAAATTTAAAGCTTAGTCTTCTATTCTAAAAGAGTGAAGTGTGTGTTCATTTGTAAGCATCGATCCTTAGACCAAAAATACTAGAGTCTTAGAATCTGAAGCTTGAGTGTGCTAGAGTTTGAAGTCCTGTACAACCTTTTGTAAGTAATCAAGTTTTTATAAGTTTAATGTTATAAGTTTGTTATTATCTAATCATGTTGTCTTTCTTTATAGAATATGTCGATTCGTCTTGCTTTGCTTAAGAAGTATTATGATGATGTTCGAACATTGAGAAAAATAGAAATTCTTCTTGAACACATACGACAACACCTACGAATATGCACTCATAGAAATAACCCATGACATCAACGATATGAAAGACGAAGAATGATTTTAATTCAAGCCTATGTTGTGTTCCAATTAGAAGTATTCAGGACAGAATCAAAATTACATGCAATGGCTTTCTGAGATGCCTCCTCATTCTGTTAGGAGAGAAGAATTATTACGTGATCTCAGACGTCGTGAAAATCAGTTTAGAAGATTAGAAAATGCTATCCGACAAATAGACGAAAATATAGCTACAGGAAGATATCTTGTTATCCGCGTACATACTATTAGGAGATCTATGTTAGTATCCTTGTGTAATCGTGTAAGAGAATATTGTAACCTTTTGAATGAAGAGTTAGAATTATTATCTCATGTCTAAATCTTTGCAAGGTGAATTATATCTATTAACTGTGATCTGAAGCTGACCTATCCAATCCTCTTTAAAAACTTTTGTATTTTCTTTTATTGTTCTCTGTTTTTATAATTTGATTGTTGGATAAGAGTTTGATTGCGTACTAAGTCCTGCTTGGTGCCGAGAAGTGGCTTTAAGGGCTGTAAAACGTTGACAGGTGCTCTATTATCCACAGTCATATTACAAAAATGGAAAATACTAAAGGAAAAACAAAATTTTTTAAGAATTGGTTTAGATCATTTCAGCATCCTTCTAATAGGTCTACTTCATCTTCTTAATTCTATCAGTCTGCTTGGACTAGCTTCCCTCGTAATAGTTTAGAAAAAGAAAATATGGAAAAAATAAAAAATTCAGAAGAAATGGTATATGAAAACTTTGATCAAACCATATCCAATTGGAAGATGCCAGCCTCGCCTGTAACAGAAATATATAGCAATGGCACATTTGAAGAACAAAATGATTATCACATTAAAACTGTTGAGAAAACTGTTTCCTTCTCTGGAGGAAAACAAACAATCAAAATCCTTGAAAGAAGAATTATTGAACAAATCAGGACCAAATATAACTACCTACACATAGGATTAATTCAGGTAGGAATCAAACCATTGTTTCGATTTATAACGCCCCGCCCTCTCCGAGGCAAAATCAGAGTCTAATTTTTTTTTTTAAAACATAAACACCGGAAGAGAGCGGGCGGCGTCACGACGCGAGTTAAGTTCAGACTACTCAAGTCTGAACCTTAATTGGCCACCCATGTGTATATGGACTAGACCATGATAATCAAGACACACATGGAACTAAACAATAACTTGCGGAATAAACTACACTAACTGCGGAAATAGAATGAATAGATAGCAAGTAACAGTCCCAATTAATAATTAACATAAAACAACCATCCATAGTTACTAACCTAATCAAACCATAGCAAAGTATTAACTTATTAAATGTCCATCAATTATAACTCAAACGACAATAAATAAGAAGTCATGTTCATCAATCAAGCGCTTCGGCTTGGCTCCCCTCCCGGTCATCGACCTTCTCTTTCCCTTTCCTTGTTCCTGCATTATCCTCTAAGGATAGAATTAGGGCGTTAGATCAACGCGCCCAGTAGGTTCCCGATCAGGGCTACCACACGGTTAGCATATAAAACATGCATATATATCATAGTACATGATTATCAAAAACATATAAAACCATGCTATGTATGTATGCAAATGTAATGAGCCCCACCCCATCACACATACATAGCCATCACTTGACGAGACTCTCACCGTCAAGGTAAATCACAATACACTTTCATCTGTAACTCACACGATAAGGTAATCCACAGTAATCCTTGTTACCTGTGGAAAGACACTTCATCATTGAGTTGTTTCACATCACATATTAGTCCTCTTGGCGGGACTCTCATCGCCTAAGGAGATCAATGTGACTCTTATCCTGATGTTACTCCTCCTGGCTGGACTCTCTTCGCCTAAGGAGGACGGTAACTCATAATTGCAACACAACATATCCTCAATCATCATCCCATGTCCATGCATGAGATGCCAATGCATTGTATGTCATTGGTAAATACATAACTCATCTTTCAATATATAATAAGTAATTGTAAGACAATATCTCATAAAAACTATCATGAAAACAAGTGTAAATGTGGTTACAAGTAGGCAGGAAACCTACTGAAGATTCTCTTCAGTGTTCGATCTTTCTTACTCGTCAACCGTTCACGACTCGTATGCCGTTCTCGCAAGTCTCGATACCTTATTTTCATAGCAAAAAATTAAACATTCATTATGTAATTCCAACTTGGTCTAAGTCCCAAAATTGCACTATGTGGGGTTTGGCCATACCCATGGTCGAACCTCACCTTTTATCCTTTGGTCTCTCATTTGTTTAATCCCTATTAAGCATCAATTTCTACAAAAATACCTTGGTAGGGTTCGGCCATACAGCATGGCCGAACCATACCCCTTTGTTCTGGGTCCATTTCATCAGTTTATATCCACTGTTTAGACCCATGATAACTTTAGTCCTTCATGTCATTTAAATCCATGTTTTTAACCCTCTTTAAAACATGCATTTGAGTCTTAAAGAAACATCAAAAACAGTCCACAAAACTTCATGGTTTCTATGTTTCAAAGACATCAAAACCAACCAATCATTTACATGGGGTTTTGTAACACCCCGATTTCTCAATAAGATGAATATTTACGAAAATGCCCCTAGATTGGTGAATTCAATAAATATGATTGTAAATAAGGAAATGGTGGGGCCCATTGCTCAAATTAAGGTCATATGAGCACATTATAAATGTCAAGTTTGATTGGTTGGGTAATTTCTCAATGAAGTGGAAAATTACCAAAATGCCCCTGAGTTGTTAAATTAATTATTTTGTGATGTTAAGTAAGGAAATAGTGGGGCCCATTGCTCAAAATAAAATCATATGAGCACATTATGAATGTTAAGTTTGATTGGTTGGGTAATTTTCATCATTTGGGTCAAAAATGGCTAAATGGGTCAAAGGGCCCAAATGGGACCCATCGGGTCTTGCTAGGTTATTTGACCGTTTTGTGATTTTAAATTAAATGGGGTTAAGCCTATTTGATTGGAAATCAAGTGGAGGAAAAATGGGTAGGCTTGATCCATATGTAAAAACCAATTAGAAATGACCAAAATACCATAAATGGGTCATGTTGTCAAAACGGGTCAAGGAGCTAAAAGTGGACCCAACGGGTCGAGTTGACTATTGTTGACCGTGTGAACCCTCAAGGGAGCTCAAACACGAGTCAAATCAGTTGAGTGGGACTGAGGTGAGTTGGAATTAAATCAAAAGGTGAGTTAACTCATATGCATTAAATGAAATGCATTAAATGTGATGAGTTGGGTTGGAATAAAAATACCTTGAGTTGGGTGAGTCAAAATGGAAATTCAAGGGGCTGTAAAATCAGTGAGTTGAGAGGGAATTTGAAGAGATTGGCTGGTCTTAAACCAACCAAAACAAGTCCCACACGTTGGGGACTTGTTTTGGTGATTTTCATGATGGGTTTTAAATGAGAATACATGGAAATTGGATGAGATGCTTGGGGATTTGAATGGCTGCATTGGTAGCTGCCAAGGGGTGCCTTGGATGGCACCCAATGCCCACCGTTTTGAGCAAGAAATTATGAGGAATTGAGAGGTTTTTGGGGCTGAACTACAAAAACAATAAGCACACAAGGTTGGCCATTTTTCACATTGGAAATCCAAGAATTTCCATCTCTCTCTCTCTCCCTCTCTCAAATTCGTTTTTCCTAACTGGAATAGCAGAGGTGTTTGCACCAGTAGATCAAGCACAAAACAGCAAGGAGTTAAGGAAACAAGGATTAAAAGTCAAGAGCAAAAGGCAAAGGAAAGTGGTAAGTTTTTCCCATTGATTTATGGTTAATAAAATGGGTTAAAATAAGACATGATTTGGCCATGTGATGGTCAAATCTATCAAAGGGTTAAAATATGATTCCTTTATGCTCAATTAGATGGAAAGCATGGACATAGGGTTCGGCCACTTTGGATGGCCGAACCCCATGAAATTTTATGGTTAGTGTTGATGGTTTTGTAAGGATTAAACCATGCAAGAATAGGACCGATTTTAGAGGTCTAAGATACATGCTTTGGAAAGATTGAAAACATGAATTTGCATGTCATACCATGGTCGAATTTGACCAAGAGGGGAGCTGAGCCTAAGTGCTTTAATAATGGATTTGGATTACGTTATATTACTGTCATTTGAATACTATTGTTGGACATGTAATAATTCGTTATTTGCTATGGTTTGATTAGGATAATAATTTGTGGATGGTTGATCTATGTTAGTTAATATTTAAGACTGTTACTTGCTATCTCGTCTTATTATTCCGCATGTTGATGTTAGTTCCATGTGTGATTCACTATCATGGTCTATTTCATGTACACATGGGTGGCCAGTTAAGGTTCAGACTTGGGTAGTCTGAACTTAACTCGCGTCGTGACGCCGCCCACTCTCTTCCGATGTTTATTTAAAAAAAAAATTAGACTCTGAAATTCTCGGAAAGGGCGGGGCGTTACAGTTGGTATCAGAGCAAAACGGGAAGTTGAATCATCGAAGTAAGATTAAGACGGTTTCATGTCTCACTGACGGATAAGAATCCCAACTGACCGACTTTTCGGAGTCCGCTGACTGGGGGCCGGATTAATTTACTTCGAGTGACTCGGACTGAACAATTTATCTGAGAACGACAATGAAAGATAGCAAAGTAAAGTACAGTCATCATAACTGGACATATCAAACATAGCAAAGTAGGATGTACTCCCCTGAAATCCCCACACTGAGAAACAAACAATAGGAAATTAGAGATTTCCCCAGAAACAAAAGAAAACAAAGAATGTTATTTGGTAATCTTCCCAAACAAAGTACATGATATTATGCATGATCAAATTCCCTGGAAACCAAGAGTGGTTTATTTAGAATTATTGTTGAATATTTTTGTGTTTGAAATGATGTGGCACAGATATGTCAAGCAACGAAGAATACACTGAGTTATGGGATAAAGGGACTCTAAGTTGTCCGGTAGATTTGGTATCAACTTCCGACAGTATCAGTATGGAAGTTAATGTGGACCTTCAGGAGGGACCTCCTGAGGAGGATGATATGGACTTAGCACCTGTTCCAGAGGATCTGATGGATGACATTCCTGGATGGTGGAACCTCATGAGGAAGGAGAAGATGATCTAGCACATCTTCTGGAGGATCCCATTGCTGATGTGCCTATTATACTGGAGTCGCTTAGAGAGATAGATCCCTACGATACATGTGAGTTGTGCAATCAAGATGGGCACAACTGTAGGTATTGTCCTCACCCTTTAGGCATTGTCTACCCGTTCTGTGGACTGCATGGGCATGGAAAGGCGAGGACTAATTGTCCTTATATTGGAGGACCTGGATTAGTACCCTGCACGACCTGTGAAGTATTGGGGCACACGGCGATGATGTGTCCTGATAACCGTTTCAAGTTCGCTAATGATGCGGAATCTTCTACGGAAGACTAGGATAGGAAGTAATATGAAGGGTATTAAAAAGAGGGTTATTTTTGCAAGGGTGTATATTTTGGTTATATATAGGGTTTGTTTCACCCTACCCACCTTTGTACAAGGATGAAGTATGAAGTTATATTAAGTATGCGATGTTATGATTCTAAGAGGATTTTTGGCACTAAGATATAGGTGACGAGGTCACTTGATTACATTGAGGCGTGGTATGGGTGCGTCCCTCACGTGATGTTGATTACATTGAGACGTGGTATGGGTGCGTCCCTCACGTGATGTTGATGATTGAGATGTGGTATGGGTGCGTCCCTCACATGGTATTGATGAGATAAGAATATAAACTTCATGAGCATGGCTTTGAGTAGCTATGAGGCTGTAGGAACCTTGATACAAAATACGGAGACTTGGTCCCGTAGGACTACCGTTGAGGAGTGGGTCCCTCGCATGCTACGTGCTGGAGGGCTCTCTCACGGCTGTTTGGCACACTAGATGTGCTGGAATGCGCAGAGCTAGGTACTATTTTACCCGGTGGGGGTGGTACTAGCTTCGTCAGACGCGGAGCGACCGCCTTAGAGCTTGACTGAATCACCTATGAGGTGAAGGGATGCAGGACGAGGTAGACCGGATCACGTTGGATGTGGGTCTTCTGCTTGGTAAGTCATAAGTCCTAAGTCTTGCAAGGGGTTGGGATATATTTGTGATTTGATATGGTTACCACAGTCTTATAGTGATTCATTTGAAGGTTGTTCCTACAGATATTAATCATGGATAAATGATACTCATGGACAGAGTGATACCAAGGATGGATGGTTTCCATGAATGGATTATACCCATAGGTGGGTTATATTCATGGATGGTTGTAACTGTTGTATAGATGATGCTCCTGGACAGAGTGATACCAAGGATGAATGGTTTCCATGAATGGATTATACCCATAGGGGTTATATTCATGGATGATTATAAAACAGGGATAGATGATATTTACTGAGAGCGAAATACCAGGGATGGATGTATTTAACCATGGGTGATTATTCCCATGGTGGTTTGGATTGATGCCGGGAATTGGTATCGTGGAGGTTGGAACAAAAATTGTTAGTCACATAGAGACTTATGTGCAAAGAAAGATGTGTTTAAATTTGGAGATATACTCAACGGAAAAGATAAGTGTCTGGTGAAACTTGAATGGGAAACTATGGACGACTGCCGAGTTAGACTGATCACCTGGCTCTGTAGTTAACCGATGGAGTTCCAGGAAAGTGCAACTAGAAACCTAGTTGAAATGGAATCAGAAAAAGCTCTGAGCATAGGCTCGCATTGGCAGGCTACCTCACACAGAGAGTGGATAAAAGAACATATTGAGCCGGTACGTATGGAAAATACTATGAGAGCAGGTAAAGTGAAACAGAGTAGATTGATCTATGTGAGATCACAAATGGCTCACGAGAAAAAGTTATAACATGAGACAAAACAAAAGGTGTTACGGAACCAAGCGATTCAATTTGTCAAAGTGGTGTGGACCGACATGGTAATGAAGAGGTCACTTGGGAACTTGAAATCGGAAATAAGAATAGCACACTCTGAGATATTTATGGAATCGTTCAGAACCCCACTTCACTCGATTTTCGGGACGAAAATTTTAAAAAGAGGGTTATATTGTAACACCCCGATTTCTCAATAAGATGAATATTTACGAAAATGCCCCTAGATTGGTGAATTCAATAAATATGATTGTAAATAAGGAAATGGTGGGGCCCATTGCTCAAATTAAGGTCATATGAGCACATTATAAATGTCAAGTTTGATTGGTTGGGTAATTTCTCAATGAAGTGGAAAATTACCAAAATGCCCCTGAGTTGTTAAATTAATTATTTTGTGATGTTAAGTAAGGAAATAGTGGGGCCCATTGCTCAAAATAAAATCATATGAGCACATTATGAATGTTAAGTTTGATTGGTTGGGTAATTTTCATCATTTGGGTCAAAAATGGCTAAATGGGTCAAAGGGCCCAAATGGGACCCATCGGGTCTTGCTAGGTTATTTGACCGTTTTGTGATTTTAAATTAAATGGGGTTAAGCCTATTTGATTGGAAATCAAGTGGAGGAAAAATGGGTAGGCTTGATCCATATGTAAAAACCAATTAGAAATGACCAAAATACCATAAATGGGTCATGTTGTCAAAACGGGTCAAGGAGCTAAAAGTGGACCCAACGGGTCGAGTTGACTATTGTTGACCGTGTGAACCCTCAAGGGAGCTCAAACACGAGTCAAATCAGTTGAGTGGGACTGAGGTGAGTTGGAATTAAATCAAAAGGTGAGTTAACTCATATGCATTAAATGAAATGCATTAAATGTGATGAGTTGGGTTGGAATAAAAATACCTTGAGTTGGGTGAGTCAAAATGGAAATTCAAGGGGCTGTAAAATCAGTGAGTTGAGAGGGAATTTGAAGAGATTGGCTGGTCTTAAACCAACCAAAACAAGTCCCACACGTTGGGGACTTGTTTTGGTGATTTTCATGATGGGTTTTAAATGAGAATACATGGAAATTGGATGAGATGCTTGGGGATTTGAATGGCTGCATTGGTAGCTGCCAAGGGGTGCCTTGGATGGCACCCAATGCCCACCGTTTTGAGCAAGAAATTATGAGGAATTGAGAGGTTTTTGGGGCTGAACTACAAAAACAATAAGCACACAAGGTTGGCCATTTTTCACATTGGAAATCCAAGAATTTCCATCTCTCTCTCTCTCCCTCTCTCAAATTCGTTTTTCCTAACTGGAATAGCAGAGGTGTTTGCACCAGTAGATCAAGCACAAAACAGCAAGGAGTTAAGGAAACAAGGATTAAAAGTCAAGAGCAAAAGGCAAAGGAAAGTGGTAAGTTTTTCCCATTGATTTATGGTTAATAAAATGGGTTAAAATAAGACATGATTTGGCCATGTGATGGTCAAATCTATCAAAGGGTTAAAATATGATTCCTTTATGCTCAATTAGATGGAAAGCATGGACATAGGGTTCGGCCACTTTGGATGGCCGAACCCCATGAAATTTTATGGTTAGTGTTGATGGTTTTGTAAGGATTAAACCATGCAAGAATAGGACCGATTTTAGAGGTCTAAGATACATGCTTTGGAAAGATTGAAAACATGAATTTGCATGTCATACCATGGTCGAATTTGACCAAGAGGGGAGCTGAGCCTAAGTGCTTTAATAATGGATTTGGATTACGTTATATTACTGTCATTTGAATACTATTGTTGGACATGTAATAATTCGTTATTTGCTATGGTTTGATTAGGATAATAATTTGTGGATGGTTGATCTATGTTAGTTAATATTTAAGACTGTTACTTGCTATCTCGTCTTATTATTCCGCATGTTGATGTTAGTTCCATGTGTGATTCACTATCATGGTCTATTTCATGTACACATGGGTGGCCAGTTAAGGTTCAGACTTGGGTAGTCTGAACTTAACTCGCGTCGTGACGCCGCCCACTCTCTTCCGATGTTTATTTAAAAAAAAAATTAGACTCTGAAATTCTCGGAAAGGGCGGGGCGTTACAGTTGGTATCAGAGCAAAACGGGAAGTTGAATCATCGAAGTAAGATTAAGACGGTTTCATGTCTCACTGACGGATAAGAATCCCAACTGACCGACTTTTCGGAGTCCGCTGACTGGGGGCCGGATTAATTTACTTCGAGTGACTCGGACTGAACAATCTATCTGAGAACGACAATGAAAGATAGCAAAGTAAAGTACAGTCATCATAACTGGACATATCAAACATAGCAAAGTAGGATGTACTCCCCTGAAATCCCCACACTGAGAAACAAACAATAGGAAATTAGAGATTTCCCCAGAAACAAAAGAAAACAAAGAATGTTATTTGGTAATCTTCCCAAACAAAGTACATGATATTATGCATGATCAAATTCCCTGGAAACCAAGAGTGGTTTATTTAGAATTATTGTTGAATATTTTTGTGTTTGAAATGATGTGGCACAGATATGTCAAGCAACGAAGAATACACTGAGTTATGGGATAAAGGGACTCTAAGTTGTCCGGTAGATTTGGTATCAACTTCCGACAGTATCAGTATGGAAGTTAATGTGGACCTTCAGGAGGGACCTCCTGAGGAGGATGATATGGACTTAGCACCTGTTCCGATGTTTATTTAAAAAAAAAATTAGACTCTGAAATTCTCAGAAAGGGCGGGGCGTTACAGGTTCGGCCCTCCAAGGTGGCCGAACCCAATGATCATTTTTGCCATTTTAAAACCTCTATTACTCATGGTTAAAACCTTGTGCATTCGGCCATAACCATGGCCCAATACATACCCTTTTCTTAAAACTTGTTTAACTTGAACACTTAAGAAATCTTTCCAAATTTCCTTTGCCTGTGATCCTTGTCTTCTCCCCTCTATTTCTTCCTTTCTTCCTTAATCCTTTGCTGGTTTATGCTTGATTAACTGGTGCCAACACCTCTGCTGTTCAGCCAAGAAAACCGAGTTTGGAGAGTGGGAGAGAGAGATGGGAATTCTTTGGATTTTCAATATGAAAATCGGCCAAGAATGGTAACCTTTCCCTTTTGTAATTTCAATCCCATCTTCCATTCATTTTCCCTCATTTAATTTTACCAAAAACGATGGGATATTGGGTGTCATTCAAGTCACCCCTTCACCCAAACGTTGCAACCTTTCATTCACAACACATGCATCTGATGAGATGCATGTTGCCGCCCAACCTTGGTGTCCCTTGGCTTTCCCAAGGCACCTCTTCACTCTCAACGGCTGGGATAGATTTGATTAAGTGTTGGGTGAGATTAAAACTCCTTTCCACCTCCTCTTGACTCACTTGACTCATGGTATTTTTATTCCAACTCAACTCATCCAACTCATCACATTTAATGCACCAAGTTTGAGTCAACTCTTTTCTTAAATCAAACTCACTCCAAATCAATCCAACTCATGCTGCACTAACTCATACTTGAGTTCAATTGAGGGCCAACACGGTCATCCGTGGTCAACTTGGTCAACCCGACCCATTGGGTCCCCAATCAGCCCCTTGACCCGTTTTGACAACATGACCCATTCATGGGCTGATTTTTGGCATTTTTAATTGGTTTTCACTTGTGTTTCAAGCCTACCCATTTTTTCTATACTTGATTTCCAATCAGGTCAGCTTGACCCCATTTAATTTGAGCTTACACAATGGTCAAATCATCCATTATGACCCATTGGGTCCAATTGGGCCCTTTGACCCATTTAGCCATTTTCGACCCAATTGATGTTTATTACCCACCCAATCAAACTTGACATTTATAATGTGCTCATATGATCTTAATTTGAGTAATGGGCCCCACCATTTCCTTATTTGATATCACAAAATAATTAATTTAACAAACTAGGGGCATTTTCGTAATTATCCACTTCATTGAGAAATTGGGGTGTTACAATATAACCCTCTTTTTAAATTTTTCGTCCCGAAAATCAAACGAAGTAGGGTTCTCAAATTAAATTACATAAATAATTCGGGGTGAGTTGTTCTCATCTTCGATTCAAGTTCCCATGTGGCCTCTTCATCCCATGTCGGTCCCATACCACTTTTACGAACTGAATCGCTCTGTTTCGCAACACCCTTTGTTCGGTCTCCACTATCCTGACCGGCTTCTCGACGTACATCACGTCGCTTTGTACTTCAATATCCTGAACATTCAAAACATGGGATGGATCCGGATTATACTTTCTTAGCATTGATACATGAAACACATCATGTAGAGCTGCTAACTACGAAGGAAGTGCTAACTGGTAAGCTACATCCCCCATCCTTCTTATGATGGAAAACGGTCCCACATATCTTGGTGACAGTTTTCCTTTCTTGCCAAACCTCATGTGTCCTTTCCGTGGCGAGACCCTTAAAAATACCATGTCTCCCACTGCAAATTCCAGAAACCGTCTCCTTTTATCAGCATAGCTCTTTTGCCGGCTTTGTGCAGTCAATAAGTGTTGACGTATCAACTTAATTTGTGCGGTAGTCTCTGCGACTAGTTTCGGTACAATCAATGCAGGCTCTCCTGCCTCTGTCCAACACACTGGCGACCTACATGGTCTACCATATAATGCCTCGTATGGAGCCATCTGAAGGCTTGCCTGATAGCTGTTGTTATACGAGAACTCCACCAGTGGCAAGTGGTCCTCCCATCCACCCTTGAAATCTAACATGCATGCTCTAAACATGTCTTCCAAGGTTTGTATTGTCCTTTCAGACTGTCCATCAGTCTGTGGATGGAAAGCGGTGCTAGTCAATAAGTCTTTCCCCATGGCTGACTGCATGCTTTGCCATACTCTGCCAGTAAAACGGCCATCTCTGTCCGATACTATCGTTCGGGGAATGCCATGTAGCCGAATGATTTCTTTAATATACCGCCGACCCAACGTCTCAGATGAATCCGTCATCTTGATAGGAATGAAATGTGCGGACTTGGTCAGTTGGTCTACCACGACCATATGGCGTCATTGCCCTTTGAAGACCTCGGTAACCCCGTCACAAAGTCCATGGAAATGTGCTCCCATTTCCATTCTGGCATTGCTAAGGGTTTGAGTAACCTTGGTGGCTTTTGGTGCTCAGTCTTAACTTGCTGACAAGTTAGACAATGTGCCACGAATTCCTCCACATCCCTTTTTAGTCCGTGCCACCAATAATGCCTTTTCAGATCGTGATACATTTTGGTGCTGCCTGGATGAATGGAGAGCTTAGATTGATGTGCCTCAACCAGTAGCTCTTTCCTACAACTCTTTGGCACATATACTCTTCCCCGGAATAATAGACCTTGTCCTGGCCGTAATTCCCATTCCGGTATGTCTACGCCAGTGGACATCTTGGCCCATATCTCCTCCATTTCAGATCTGCTCTTTGTTCTTGTTCAATCTTGGTGACTATATTGGACTGTATGATCAAATTATACATACTTCTACAGTTGTTGATATAAAGATTGAACTCTCGAATGGTGTGCAACATCTCCCATTCTGTTCTGATCAAGCATGCGACCGATGCATGAGATAGGCGGCTGAGGGCATTCGCCACCTTGTTTGCCTTGCCTGGATGGTATCGAAGCTCAAATTCATAATCCGCCAGATACTCCATCCATCTACGCTGCCTCAGGTTGAGCTCCTTCTGATCAAATAAATATTTTAAACTCTTATGATCAGAAAATACCTCAAATTTTTCGCCGTAGAGGTAGTGTCTCCAACTTTTAAGAGCGAAGACCACTGCAGCTAGCTCCAAATCATGTGTAGGATAAAGACATTCGTGTATTTTTAACTGTCTTGACCCATATGCCACCACACGGTGATCTTGCATGAGTGAACACCCTAGTCCTTCTCCTGAAGCATCGCATTGTACTTCGTAACCTTTGCCCCTTTCCGGCAAAATTAAAACAGGAGCTCTTGTAAGTTTCTCTTTTAGCGTTTCAAATCTCCGGTTACACTGATCTGTCCACTCATACTTGACTCCTTTCTGAGTGAGTCAAGTCAACGGAGACGCTATTTTGGAAAAATCCATAATAAATTTTCGATAATAACCCGCCAATTCCAAGAAACTGCGGATTTCGGTTACATTCTTTGGCGCTTTCCAGTCCTTTACTTGTGCCACCTTAGCTGGATCCACGGCTATACCGTTTTCTGTTATGACATGTCCCAAGAAATTGACCTTGGATAACCAGAATTCACATTTACTGGCCTTGGCATATAGCTTATTCCACCTCAAAGTATTCAAAACTATACGTAAGTGCTCTGCATGTTCCTCCTGAATCTTAGAATAGATCAGGATATCATCAATGAATACGATTATAAATTGATCCAAATAGGGACGGAAGACTCTGTTCATTAAATCCATGAACACCGCCGGTGCATTTGTTAGTCCAAATGGCATGACCACGAACTCGAACAGTCCATACCGCGTCCGAAAGGCTGTCTTTTCTATATCTTCCTCCCTAACTCGGATTTGATGATAACCAGACATCAAATCAATCTTTGAAAAATGGCTAGAACCCCTCAATTGATCGAATAAATCATCGATCCTGGGTAGAGGGTACTTGTTCCGGACTGTTAGCTGATTCAGCTTCCGATAATCAACACACATCCGAAGTGAACCGTCCTTCTTCACAAGCAGCACTGGTGCTCCCCACGATGATGTACTATTCCGGATGCAGTCCAGCCTAAGCAGTTCATCAATCTGCTTCTTTAGCTCCGACATCTCTGCTGGTGCCATCCGATAGTGTGGTAACGACACTGGTGTAGTGCCAGGGTACAACTTGATTTCGAAGTTAATCTCCCTCATAGGTGGTAAACCAGGGAGTTCCTTTGGAAACACATCCGTAAATTCTTGTACAATTGTTGGAAGTTTAGTAACTGGAGCTTTATTTATGGTGATATTATTCAATACCATGTGGTTTAGCCCTTCCTGCAATCCACTCTGTTTATCTGCACGAACTACGTATTGCTTGCCCTCGGGTGACCAAAATGTCACTCTTCGGCGATAAGAGTTGATGTTGGCATGAAACTTAGCCAACCAATCCATGCCGAATATTATATCATACTCAGACATGTCAAGCACCAGATAATTGAACTCAAATCTGAGTCCAGCTAATTCAGTGTTAACCGCCATGCATATAAGTCCCAGTGCCGAATCTCCGACAGGGGACACAATTGTGAGTGTTTTGGCTAATCTTTGAACTAGAGTACCGGTAACAGTTATAAATGATGCAGCTATGAAGGAATGTGAAGCTCCTGAATCAAATAGTGCATATGCATAAGGACTACTCACTACTGCCATACCTTGTATTACTGAGTGATTCTCATCCTTTGGAGGTACTAAAGAAAACACTCGTCCAGCTCCAGAAGGATTAGGCCCTCGACCTCCTCGACTTTGAATTCTGCCTCCTCTGGAGTTTACTGGCCTAGCTGGCGGACAAAATGATCCTCTGGAGTATGACAGCCTGTTGAGTTTTGGGCAGTCCTTTTTGAAGTGACCCTGTTGATCACAGTGGAAACAGTTGCCCAAAGTTTCCCATTCAAGTTTCACTAGACTCTTATCTTTCCCGTTAAATGCTTCTCCAAAATTTTGCAGATCTTCATTTGCACATATGTCGCTATGTGACTAACACCTTTTGTTCCAACTTCCACGATACCAATTCCCGGCATCAATCCAAACCACCATGGGAATAATCACCCATGGTTAAATACATCCATCCCTGGTGTTTCGCTTGCAGTAAATATCATCTATCCCTGTTTTATAATCATCCATGAATATAACCCTCCCATGGGTATAATCCATTCATGGAAATAATTCATCCTTGAACATTTCATCTACCAGTAAGTATCATCTATCCATGAATATAACCCACTTATGGGTATAATCCATTCATGGAAACCATCCATCCTTGGTATCACTCTGTCAATGGATAACTATCCATGAAATAACCCACCTATGGGTATAATCCATTCATGGAAACCATCCATCCTTGGTATCACTCTGTCCATGAGTATCATTTATTTATGATTAATATCCGTAGGAACAATATTCAAATGAATCACTATAAGACTGTGGTAACCATATCAAATCACAAATATATCCCGACCCCTTGCAAGACTTAGGGCTCATGACTTACCAAGCAGAAGACCCACGTCCAATGTGATCCGGTCTACCTCTCCCTGCATCCCTTCACCTCATAGGTGATTCAGTCAAGCTCTAAGGCGGTCGATCCGCGTCTAATGAGACTAGTACCACCCCCACGGGGTAAAATAGTACCTAGCTCTGCGCATCCAGGCACATCTAGTGTGCAAAATAGCCGTGAGAGCGCCCTCCAGCGTAGCATGCGAGGGACCCACTCCTCAACGGTAGCCCTACGGAACCAAGTCTCCGTATTTCATATCAAGGTTCCCACAGTCTCATAGCTACTCTAAGTCATACTCATGAAGTCTATAGGCTTTTCTCTTCAATACCATGTGAGGGACGCACCCATACCACGTCTCAATCATCAACATCATGTGAGGGACGCACCCATCCCACGTCTCAATGTAAACAAGTGACCTCGTCACCTTTACCATGGAACTATTGTATCTTTCGTGGGGTCGATATACCCACCAATTGTCGTCATCGACCCATTGATAGACTTAGTTTCACGTCAGAATCTATGTTCACATACTTGGGAAATTCCCTGATCATCATCTTGTATTTCTTGTTTTGGGGAGTTTTCCTATGTATCACGTAATATCTCCTGTTTAGGAAAATTGCCAAATGAGCACTCTTTGTATTTCTTTGTTTTTAAGGAAATTTCCTAAATATCGAGTATCATTTCTCAATTTGGGGAAATCTTGATGTTCTGCTGTTCTTGGGGAAAACCTCCCTAAGTATTATGTATCACTTCTCAGTTTGGGGATATTGCCAAATCTTCACACTTTGTTTTCTTTTGTTTCTGGGGAAATCTCTAAATTCCTGTTGTTTGTTTCTCAATGGGGGATATCAGGGGAGTACATCCTACGTTGCTATGTTTGATATGTCCAGTTATGATGACTGTACTTTACTTTGCTATATTTCATTGTCGTTCTCAAATTGATTGTTAGTCTGAGTCACTCGAAGTAAATTAATCCGGCCCCCAGTCAGCGAACTCAGAAGAGTCGTTCAGTTGGGATTCTTATCCGTCAGTGAGACATGAAACCGTCTTAATCTTACTTCGATGATTCAACTTCCCGTTTCGCTCCGATACCAACTGTAACGCCCCGCCCTCTCCGAGGCAAAATCAGAGTCTACTTTTTTTTTTTAAAACATAAACACCAGAAGAGAGCGGGCGGCGTCACGACGCGAGTTAAGTTCAGACTACTCAAGTCTGAACCTTAACTGGCCACCCATGTGTACATGGACTAGACCATGATAATCAAGACACACATGGAACTAAACAATAACTTGCGGAATAAACTAGACTAATTGTGGAAATAGAATGAATAGATAGTAAATAACAGTCCCAATTAATAATTAACATAAAACAACCATCCATAGTTACTAACCTAATCAAATCATAGCAAAGTATTAACTTATTACATGTCCATCAATTATAACTCAAACGACAATAAATAAGAAGTCATGTTCATCAATCAAACGCTTAGGCTTGGCTCCCCTCCCGGTCATCGACCTTCTCTTTCCCTTTCCTTGTTCCTGCATTATCCTCTAAGGATAGAATTAGGACGTTAGATCAACGCGCCCAGTAGGTTCCCGATCAGGGCTACCACACGGTTAGCATATAAAACATGCATATATATCATAGTACATGATTATCAAAAACATATAAAACCATGCTATGTATGTATGCAAATGTAATGAGCCCCACCCCATCACACATACATAGCCATCACTTGACGGGACTCTCACCATCAAGGTAAATCACAATACACTTTCATTTGTAACTCACACGATAAGGTAATCCACAGTAATCCTTGTTACCTGTGGAAAGACACTTCATCATTGAGTTGTTTCACATCACATATTAGTCCTCCTCGCGGGACTCTCATCGCCTAAGGAGACCAATGTGACTCTTATCCTGATGTTACTCCTCCTGGCTGGACTCTCTTCGCCTAAGGAGGACGGTAACTCATAATTACAACACAGCATATCCTCAATCATCATCCCATGTCCATGCATGAGATGCCAATGCATTGTATGTCATTGGTAAATACATAACTCATCTTTCAATATATAATAAATAATTGTAAGACAATATCTCATAAAAACCATCATGCAAACAAGTGTAAATGTGGTTACAAGTAGGTAGGAAACGTACTGAAGATTCTCTTCAGTGTTCTATCTTTCTTACTCGTCAACCGTTCACGACTCGTACGCTGTTCTCGCAAGTTTCAATACCTTATTTTCATAGCAGAAAATTAAACATTCATTATGTAATTCCAACTTGGTCTAAGTCCCAAAATTGCACTCTGTGGGGTTTGGCCATACCCATGGTCAAACCTCACCTTTTATCCTTTGGTCTCTCATTCGTTTAATCCCTATTAAGCATCAATTTCTACAAAAATACCTTGGTAGGGTTCGGCCATACAGCATGGCCGAACCATACCCTTTGTTCTGGGTCCATTTCATCAGTTTATATCCACTGTTTAGACCCATGATAACTTTAGTCCTTCATGTCATTTAAATCCATGTTTTTAACCCTCTTTAAAACATGCATTTGAGTCTTAAAGAAACATCAAAAACAGTCCACAAAACTTCATGGTTTCTATGTTTCAAAGACATCAAAACCAACCAATCCTTTACATGGGGTTCAGTCCTCCAAGGTGGCCGAACCCAATGATCATTTTTACCATTTTAAAACCTCTATTACTCAAGGTTAAAACCTTGGTGCATTCGGCCATAACCATGGCCCAATACATACCCTTTTCTTACAACTTGTTTAATTTGAACACTTAAGAAATCTTACCAAATTTCCTTTGCCTATGATCTTTGCCTTCTCCCCTCTATTTCTTCCTTTATTCCTTAATCGTTTGCTGGTTTATGCTTGATTAACTGGTGCCAACACCTCTGCTGTTCAGCCAAGAAAACCGAGTTTGGAGAGTGGGAGAGAGAGATGGGAATTCTTTGGATTTTCAATATGAAAATCGGCCAAGAATGGTAACCTTTCCCTTTTGCAATTTCAGTCCCATCTTCCATTCATTTTCCCTCATTTAATTTTGCCAAAAACGATGGGATATTGGGTGTCATTCAAGACACCCCTTCACCCAAACGTTGCAACCTTTCATTCACAACACATGCATCTCATGAGATGCATGTTGCCGCCCAACCTTGGTGTCCCTTGGCGTTGCCAAGGCACCTCGTCACTCTTAACGGCTAGGATGGATTTGATTAAGTGTTGGGTGAGATTAAAACTCCTTTCCACCTCCTCTTGACTCACTTGACTCATGGTATTTTTATTCCAACTCAACTCATCCAACTCATCACATTTAATGCACCAAGTTTGAGTCAACTCTTTTCTTAATTCAAACTCACTCCAAATCAATCCAACTCAAGCTGAACTAACTCATAATTGAGTTCAATTGAGGGCCCACATGGTCATCCGTGGTCAACTTGGTCAACCCGACCCATTGGGTCCCCAATCAGCCCCTTGACCCGTTTTGACAACATGACCCATTCATGGGCTGATTTTTGCCATTTTTAATTGGTTTTCACTTGTGTTTCAAGCCTACCCATTTTTGCTATACTTGATTTCCAATCAGGTCAGCTTGACCCCATTTAATTTGAGCTTACACAATGGTCAAATCATCCATTATGACCCATTGGGTCCAATTGGGCCCTTTGACCCATTTAGCCATTTTCGACCCAATTGATGTTCATTACCCACCCAATCAAACTTGACATTTATAATGTGCTCATATGATCTTAATTTGAGCAATGGGCCCCACCATTTCCTTATTTGACATCACAAAATAATTAATTTAACAAACCAGGGGCATTTTCGTAATTATCCACTTCATTGAGAAATTGGGGTGTTACACGATTAGGATTAAATGTTTCTGTATGTGCTTATGTACGAGATCAGAGACATGACGAGTTTGATGACTCTCTATATGCCATGGTTGAATCAAGTCTCTGTCATGGACCTGTTTATTTTAATTGTTTCCCAAACATCACAGTTGATGCTCATGATGACGATGTCCTTGATTGAGCAACTATTGTATTCCAAATTAAAGGATTAAAAATGAGTCCAAGAAGTAAACCTTTTGCTATAGTCTATCGCGTGTTCTACAAATCCATGATCTTTGTCTTTCCCATGATAGCCTATAATGATAAAGTTGATAAAGAAAAAACCACAGTTCTTATGGAAACAAACTTTAATAATAACGTGTTTATCCCAAAAGTAATTAGCTGGGAAGAAGTTGTTCTCTCCGGAAATTGGCAAATAGAGGACGTCACCCCAAGAGTAAATGAAATAACAGATGATTTACAAAGCAAAGTCAAATTACCAAATGGAGATGTTGAGGTTAATTTTAGAAGAAAGATGGAACGAGGCAGGAGAAGCTTTACTAGCTACACTGAAGGAAGAAAAAGTTTTAAATTAGAAAAAGTTGATGATGATAAAAAAAAGTAGTGAGAAATAAGAAATGGATCAAAAGGTTTTTAGAAACAAAGAAAGTGGAATTGAACAACCTTTGTATAAAAGAACTTCATCTGAAAGAACCTATAACCCAAGTGAAAGTGATTTTTTCCAAGGAGTCATAAGAATGATTAGTATTCAAAAGCCAGAAGAAATACTTGTCAAAAAATTTGAAATTGATAAACCATATCTTAGAGAAAATTTGAAAAATCATCCTTTAAAAGATTGGTTCTTTAAAAGGTTTAACGTAGAAGAAAAGGATAAGATGAGAGAATTATGGTATTTCCAAATGGAGGAAGAAGAAAGAAATATACCTTTCTTCGACTGGTTCATGGAATATTTTAAAAAAGGGAAAATCAAAAAAGAAGAAACTCAAAGCCTAAAACAAATAAGAGTTATAGGAAGAACAACAAGAACCTGGAAAGACACTCAAGGAAAAGAAGTTCATAAATCTCACCCACCTTGGAAGAAACTTGATATTTCTGTCCCTAATACAGAAACCAAGAATTATGCCATGCCAATAAAAAAATACATCTATTTATGAATCAAAACTAGACCCAAATGCTAGAGACATAGATATAAGTATTGGAGATATAATTGAACAAAACAATTACACCAATCTATGTCTATTAACCATTGGAGAACAAACAGATCGAATAGAAAGAACAATCAAATCAAAACCCGAATTCAATAAAGATAAAGAAGAAAAATTAGAAGAAAACTCTGCCAATGCAGTATATGTTCCCAGACAATTACCTAAAGGGATTATTTTGCAAAAAGGACCATTCAAAATGACAGACAAAATGCAAAAGGAATTATCCAATAGGATGGAAAGCCTCAATATGAGGAAAAGGATTCAGCATCTTAAGAGTCTCTGCTTCAGAGAATTTATTAATAAATCATCAAAAGAAATGGAATCCCCAGGTAAAATTGCCAAAGACAAAGAATTATTATCCTAGACCAACCCTTGTTGATCTACAACTCGTAGAGTTATACACTTACACCTCAGAAGTAACAAAATCAGGGAGAGAGTTAGAATTTCCATTCATAAATTCTATTTTGAATTCAAATACGAATAAAATGGCCTGCCAACACGCAAAAATCTGTTTAGAAAAAAGATTCTTAACATCCTTTTCTAAAATTTCTTTGGCTGCTTTGGCATCCACTTTGATGAGAAATTCTTTATTTAGTAAATCATGTTGGAATTTTGTCACACAGAGGACGATTGCAAGAACTTCTTTTTTGATGGTTGAATATTTCTTTTGAGCTTCATTCCAAAGACCAGAATTAAATCTTATTAATTCTTCTTTTGAGTCTTTTAATTGTAAAAGAACTCCTCCATATCCAATATCTGAAGCGTTAGTTTGAACCATTTTGAAGGCTTCAGGATCAAATAAGCATCTACATGGCAAGTTTTTCACTCTTTCTTTAATCTTTTTTACGGCTTTAGAATGATCTTCAATCCATTCCTTAGGATTTTTCTTTAATCTTTCTTGGAGAAGTTTTCTATCTTCTTCTTTGATTTGGATTTGCCAAAATCCAAATTTTAAGTCAAACTTTGAGAATAATTTGGCATGATTTAGCCTATTAAGCAGGTCTTGAGTATTGGGTAAGGGATATCTAATGGACTGCAAGACCTTGTTTAAAGGCTCATAATTGATTACCAATCTCGGAACTCCTCTTTCGATTTCAGCGGCTTTTTCGACATAAAATACCGTACAGCTCCAAGGGGATTTACTCTTTCTTATCAATTTCTTTTTTAGTAAATCATTTATTTCTTCTTGGCAAAGTTTTAGATGATTTGCGTCCATTTGCGATGGACGAGCTTTTGTAGGAATATCCTTTTCATCAAATCCTTTAATATATGGAAGTCCTACCACATGTCTTTTTCGATCCCAAAATGCAGAAGGTAGTTCAGAACAACATTCATCTTCAAATTGTTTTGTGAGATTTTCTATTTTCTCTTTAAACTCTTTTTTCTCCAAAATTTGTGTAATTTGGGCAATCTTGATTTCATTTTTTAATCCATTTATGTAATTTTCTCCAGTGGCGAGAACTTGATTTATCCTTTGAATTTTCGTTTCACAAGGATCATTTATAAAATCAAGGTTTACATCAATCCCTTTGATAGTTGTAGAGATTCCTTTTGTGTTTACAGAAAAGGGTTGGATTTAGAGAATAAATGGGGATCCAAGAAGTACATCATTAACAATATCTTCTAAAATAATAAAAGGTGATGTAACACAGACTCCTTTGATGAAAACATGAACATTTGGGATTTTTCGTTCCATTAGCAACAGAAAGAAACTGTTTTGATTCACTTGTAAATTCAATGGGAACAATAACTAATCTGATAACATTTAAGTCTGCACCTGTATCAATTATGGCATTGACAATCTTCTCAAAGTTTTTTTATTTTTATTTTCACTTGAGCTTTCCACTGTTAGTAAATACATTTTGTAGGGATTACACCAGTAGAGATTTTGCTAATTTCTCATTTAATTCTTTGGAAAAATTTTCTTTGTCAAATTTTTCATTAGCACCATCATTTTCCAATTAGGTTAACCTTTCATCAAGCTCATTTTGTTTTTTGGTTAACTCTATTCTTAATTCACGGAGTTCTCTCTTCTGATCATTTAATTCTCTTTGTATGTCTGAGAGAGTTAAGGGTTTATTTATAGTATGAATTTTTTCTGCTCTATTCATAAGGTCAATCATGGAATAGGTTGGTGTGTGAAATGTTTCTTTCTCTTTTGTCCTTTTTGGATAATATGGTGTTTTATCTCCATTTTCATCTTCTTTAAAGGAAATTTTTGGTTGTGAACTTTCTCCTTCTTCTCCTCCCCCCAATTTTGAAATTTGGTTTAAAAATTGAACTTTTTTCTCCGGATTGGGTATGTTATCAACCATTTCTAGTGTAACACCTTGGATTTTCAGATTATTATTTTATATAACACTTACTCTTTTAAATGGTGGATTTTAGAATTGGACCTTATATGGATAAGGAATTAGGCCATGACCCAATTAAGACCCAATTAAATTGTGACATTAGTTTTATTGAAAATTAAATAGGATAGTGCATAGCCGAATTTCTTATATGAAATCTATAAGATTATGCGCATGAGAGATATGTGGAATTTAATCCACAAATGATATGCTAGAATATTTGAAGAGGGACTTTCTGAATTAAATTGGATTTGCATATCTTAAGAAAATGTTCAAAAGAATCAAATAAAGATTATACTTGGCCGAATTTTAGATAATGATATTCATAGTATGCGCATGGGATATTTTAAAAGGGAATGTACATTGTCTTAAATCAGATTAAAAGATTACCTAGATTATGAATAAGGTTATGCGCATAGTACTTGCTAATTGGAATAAAGGGAAGGTTTTAAATTAAGAAGGAGAAGTCGGCCATGGCTAAATAAAGCAAGGGAGGTCGGCATTCCATCTATGGCAAGGGGGTACACGGCTAAAGGAGGAGGTTGCCTATCTTAAACACCATCTAAGTATGGACTAAGGAGAGCTTAATAAAAGGAGAGACCCAAGGGGGTGCACGGTTTTTACAACCCCATCTCTCTCTCAATCTCTCAAGGCTCATACACGATAATACACAAGGAAAAGGGCAGCAAAAAGAAGGAGTTCTTGTTTGGAGAAAAACAAAGGGAAAGGAAAAGAAAATTGGAAGAGCAAGAAACCAAAGGGGAAAAGGTTAGTATCTTGATTAATAATTTTATGTTTTGAAACAAAAGAACCATGCATGGCCGAACCCCATGGAGGAAAATTGGAGATCATTTAATGGTTTAAATGGAGAGAAAGAATCATAGGGTTGGGCCATAGTGCATGGCCGAACCCCATGCAAACCATGGCCGAACCCCATGCAAAGATTTGATTTAATTCTTGGGTTTTAAGATTGAAAACCATGGAGAGATTGGATTTATTTCATTGGGGTTATGTTCTTAAATTTTGGAACATGGAAAGACATGGTGATTTTATCATGAAACCATGGGAATTTATGGTTTAGAATTACAAATTTCAATGATGAAAATCCATGGAAGAATTTGATAATTTTAAAGGGAGATTTGGATAGGGATATGGGTCGGCCATGGCATGGCCGAACCATGATGTTTTATGGTTAAGTTATTGGATCTAAAATAATAAAAAGAAAGGGGTGAGGTTCGGCCATGGTGTATGGCGAACCCCACCAAACATTTTATGGATGATAATCGGTTAATGTTATGAGTAAATGTTTATTGAATCAGAGCTAATGGCCAAGATCATGAACCATAGGGTTCGGCCATGGAGCTTGGCCAAACCCCATGGGTTAAGTTTGGAATGGTAGATGGAAATGATTGCTAAGTTGGAGAACAATCTAATTATGGAAAGGGTTGGTTAATTAAGGAAACAATCTATTTTTGGAAGGTGTTTCCAATTATGGAAAGGGTTGGTTAATTAAGGAAACAATCTATTTTTGGAAGGTGTTTCCAATTATGGAAAGGGTTGGTTAATTAAGGAAACAATCCATTTATGGAAAGGAGGTTGCTTATTAGGAAAGTTTCTATTCTTGGAATTGGATATTAAAATTAGAAAATATCTAATTAAGACCATGAAGATTTATTATGGAAACTATCCAAGAATGGAAGGTGAAGATTAATCAAATGACTGGATTACTTATCATGAGTGAGGTTCGGCAATAGGTATGACCGAACCCCACTAGGGTTTAATTTTGAGAAACCTTTTTAGTTATGGAATATGATATCTAAGTATGGAACCTATAGTTGGAAAGCATATAATTTTGGAAAGGAGGAGTTAATTTGGAAACAATACACCATAGGGTTCGGCCAAGGTGTATGGCCGAACCCCATGGTCCAAATTAAGGGATTAATGGCATCTTTAATTCAAGGTTAAGGGTTGATTTATGAATCAGATTATGAACCTATGTTATGAGTGATGTTTTGTGTAGTTTTAAAATAAAGAAAAGGATACAATGTAGGTTATAGATTGATGGTGAAAGGAATGGCAAAAACGTAATTTCACATCAAAATAGAAAACCATGGGTTCGGCCATGATGTATGGCCGAACCCCATGAGGTATATTTATGGATTTAAATTGGTTAAAGATTCATAAAAGGGCTAGTAATTGAAGATTTAAAGGAATGAGGAAACCAATGGCATTTTTGTAAATATGAAAGAATATTGGGCATTGGGTTCGGCCATGGTGTATGGCCGAACCCCATGAATTATTTTATGGGATTATGTGCTTTGGAAGTATGGATGATTATTTGGGATCTAAGCAATAAAGAAGTCTATGGTTAGGCTCAATGGCATTATCATAATTATGGACAAAAATGGTAGACCATGGGTTTCGGCCATGGTGTATGGCCGAACCCCATGCGGTTTTGTTTATAGACTTAAAACTTTGTAATTAGGTGAGACTTGGTGTTGATTTATCATTATATTATAAGGTAACAGGATCTCGCAAGCAGTGCGCGATCGGTGATTGAATCTTGGACGGAAACGCAAGGACTCGTTAACGGTCTTTGGTAGGATTCCATCTCTTTGAAACCATGGATTATGTACTTTGTTTTATCTTATGTTTGATGAAAATATGTTTCAAAGGATATGTTTTATTATGGATTTTAAATGCTATGTTCATGTTGTAAATAGCATGTATTGATTATATTTCAAAGGTTGATTTTATATGCTTTGTTTATATGAGGAAAGAGCATGTGTTTTAAAGCATTATTTGTAAATGCTATGTTTATGTTATAAAATAGCATGTGTTTCATTGGCATCTCATGCATGGCATGGGGTGGAGGATTTATAACCGAAGGGGTCACACTCCGTTGGAGCGTCCGAAGAACCTATGTGCAATACCTTGATGTGATTCCCATCAAGAGGATTCCGGAGGGTCCACACTCCGCCGGGGTGTCCGAAAGACCTATGTAGTGGGTACTTTATGTACATGTGATGGGTGGGACTCATTGCATATCTGTCATCATTGCATGGCATGGATCTTACCTGGTTTTATATATTATGTTATAATATATGTTTTGTGCTAACCATGTGTTAGCCGTAACTGGAATACCTACCGGGCGCGTTGTTCTAACGCCCTACTTCTACCCTAGTTGATGATACAGGTAATCAGGGGAATGATGAGCGTAAGATGGACCAGGCATAGGAGCTTGGAAAATCTAGTTTATATGTTTTGAATAAAATTACTCATGAACTTGTATTTGAGGTTTTGGATTTCGGAATGTAATAACTTAGATGGCTGAATGATTTGGTTTGATGATTATGACGTACTTTGCTATCTGAATGGATTAGAAAGTGGTTTTAATATAATTCCGTATTTTGATGATTATGATTCCGCAGTTGCATGATTTTATTCCGCAAGTCAGTATTACTATTGTAATGTCCCGCCCTCTCCGAGAAATTAGAGTCTAATCTTTTTTTAAAAAAATAATAATAAAATAACAACGGCAGAGAGCGGGCGGCGTCACGACGTGAGCTAAGTTCGGACTACTCAAGTCCAACCCTTAACTGGCCACCCATGTGTATGTGGACTAAACCCACGATAACAAACCACACATGGAACTATACCATGACTTGTGGAATAAACTAGACTAACTGCGGAAAATAGCTTGAATAGATAGCAAGTACCAGTCTCAATTAATAAATAACATAAACCAACCATCCATTCTTAATATCCTAGACAAACCATAGCAAGGTATCAAATTATTACATGTCCACAAAATATAACTAAAAGACAGTAATAAAAAAACCCAATCAACAATCAAGTGCTTAGGCTTGGCTCCCCGCCTGGTCATCTACCTTTTCTTTCCCTTTCCTTGTACCTGCATTCTCCTCTGAGGATAGAATTAGGGCGTTAGATCAACGCGCCCAGTAGGTTCCCGATCAGGGTTACCACATGGTTAGCTTATAAAACATGCATATGTATCATAGTACATGATAATCAATAAAACATCTGAAAACAAATGCTATGTATATGCACATGTAATGAGTCCTACCCATCACAAGTCTACATAGCCATTATCTCAAGAAGCTCTTACGTCAAGATATTCCGGAGTAGTCCTCATTTCCTCTGGATGGGTAAGCCAGAGTAATCCACATTTCCTTTGGGTATGGTGCTTATGTCAAGTTAATCCAGAGTAATCCACATTTCCTCTAGATAGGATTTTATCATTATGTTGTTCCATTCCCATCACCCCATGCCATGCATGAGATGTCAATGCATTGTATATCATTTATAAATACATAGCTCATCATTCAAAACCTCATTTGTAACATAATAACAATTACAACATATCTCATAAAACATGATAAAACCAAATCATATTTGTGGTTACAAGTAGGTAGGGAAGCCTACTGAAGATTCACTTCAGTGTTCGATCTTTCTTTAGCGTCACTTGCTCATGACTTGCCCGCCGTTCACTTCCGTGACCTTGTGATGTAACAGTAAATAAATCATACTATCATTTAAATGTTCATTCACATTTAAGACCCAAAAACATCTTGTGGGGTTTGGCCATGCCCATGGCCGAACATCACCAACTTAGGATTTAACCTCCTTTTTCATTTAATCAATTCTTAAATACTTAACCCTTTAAACATGTCTTGGTAGGGTTCGGCCATACACCATGGCCGAACCATACCACCTTGGTTTAACCCTTCTTTCATGTCCTTTTAAATTTTCTCTATCCATGTTTACATTATCACCCATATTTACAGCTTTGCCACTAGGCTAAGCCATATCAAAACCATTATCATTTCTATGGGGTTCGGCCCTATACATGGCCGAAACTTGCAATCCCTTTTATCCATCCCAAATGGTTCTCCATTGGGATATTTTAAACCCTTTATAAAATCATGGAAGCAATAACAAATACTACCCATAAACTTATGTAAGGGCCCGGAATTTTTAAAATTAATATAAATGGGAATATTATTTATTTTAAGGATGAAAATTGGAAAATTTATGGAATAAAGGGGTAAATGGGCCAAAATTTGGGCAAAGGCCCAATTATGGCCCAATAGACCATGGAGTGGATTTTAAAATTTTGTAAGTGGTTAATGATGGCCAATTGGGCCATGGGAGGTCAAATTGGGTCAAATACCCATTTGGGACCCAATGGGTCAAGATGGTTAAGCCTCTAAGGTAAATGGCATAGATGGAAATGTAATTGGGCCATGGGCCCAATGGTGATCCATTTAGAGTGAATTCAATGAATTTAAATCACCTAAGTTACTTGGAGTTAAATCAAGGTGTGTGGCCAAGTGGGACCCCACCCTCCACCTCATCAAGTGAGGTGGCGTGTGGGCCAATGGTTGGTGGGGCCGGCCACCATGATGATTTGGTCAACCCATGGGTGGAGTAATGGAGTTAGGTTAACTACAAATGGGATAACCTAAGGTAATTACCTAATTAATTAAATAATGAAATTATTTAAAGTGGTGGTTAAGAAGTGGTCAAAGTGGGGGCCCAGAGGTGAAAAACCCACCTAATCCCAAATTCAAAAATAAAACACGTTGGGGCCTTGGTGGTGGTTTAGATAAACCACCACCATAAAGCAATTAAAAGCATCGTTTTAAATATCTTAGAGTTGGTGGGGTCTTTAATGTAAAGAAAAAAATGGGATAAGTCTTGACTTCTTTCCCATTTTCTTATCCTCTCTTATTCTCTCCATTCTCATACTCCATTGCCGGTCCCACACTAGGAAGGAGGAAAAGAATGAAGAAAATAAAGGAAAGAAAAGAGAGGAGCTCAAGGAGAGAAGAAAGAAATAGAAAATGGAGGGAGATCACTCTAAGATTGATGTTATCACCTCCCCACTCTAATCACCCCTCCCTTTCCCTCTCTCAATTTTGGACCCCTACTTGGCTGATCCCTAAGGTTAGGGGTGTGCCACCATGGATCAAGCATCTTGACCCTATCAAAGATCAAGAGGAAGGAGAGAGGCAGGCTAAGGAGACCGACGGGAGCGGCGGAAATCGGAGGAGACGTCGGATTGTGAGTATTTCTTAAACAAGAAAATTTTGGATTTAGGGTTTAAGAATTGGAATTATTTTATATGAGTGTAATGGTGGATAGATAATTTTATGCTATGGAGTTTAAACCCATCAAATGAGAGGGTGGAAGATGGGAGGAAAACCCTAAATGGTGTGAATTAGGGTTAGGGTAAGAAAATGAATAAATGGGTTATTGTGCATTATGTAAATTATGAAAT
>CM023540.1:2370532-2660452 GCA_013350335.1 Chimonanthus salicifolius | reverse complement strand
TCTCCAATTTGTCCAGTAAGTCCATTTCGTCCAATTCTTCCTGTTCGTCCATTATGTCCAACACATCCAATTCATTTAGTTGGTCCAATTCGTCCAGTTTGTTCAGTATGTCCAGTTCGTCAACTATGTCCAGTTTGTCTAGTTCGTCTAATTTGTCTAGTTGGTCCAGTGTTTAGAGATCGTTTAGTTTGTTATGTTCCTCTAGTTCGTCCAGTTTGTCCAGTTCGTCCAATTCGTCAAGATTTTCCAATTCGTTCAGTTTGTCCTATTTGCCTAGTTTTTTCCAGCTCGCTCCGTATCCTTCATCCTGTTGGTCCATTATGGCCAATTCGTGCAATTCCTCTAGTTGGACCAATTCGTCCAGTTTATCCAATTTGTTTAGTTTGTCCAGTTCGTCCAGTTTTTCGAGTTTTTCCATTTCGTTTAGTTTGTTATGTTCCTCCAGTTCATCCAGTTTGTCCAGTTGTTCCAGTTCGTCCAATTCGTCCAAATTTTCCAATTCGTTCAGCCTGTCCAGTTTTTCGAGCTCGCCAGTATGTCTCGTTAGTGAAGTTGGTCCAGTTCATCCTATTCGTCCATTATGTCGAATTCGACAAATTCCTTTAGGTGGTCCAATTCGTCCATTTTGTCGAATTTGTTTAGTTGTCCAGTTCGTCAACTTTGGCCAGTTTGTCCAATACGTCCAATTTGTCCACTTGGTCTAGTTCGTCCAGTTGGTCCAGTTCGTCCAATTCTTCCTGTTCGTCCATTATGTCCAATTCGTCCAATTCCTCTAGTTGGTCCTATTGGTCCAGTTCGTGATGTTTGTCCAGTTCGTCCAATTTGTCCAGTTTTTCGAATTCGCCCAATATGTTTCACTAGTCAAGTTGGTCCAGTTCGTCCATTAAACTGGACGAAAGGACAAACTGGACAAATAGGACGAACTGCACAAATTAGATAAACTGGACAATCTCGACAAATTGGTCTAACTGGATCAACTGGACATACTTGACAAATTAGACAAAGTGGACAAAGTGGACGAACTTGACAAACTGGATGAACAGGACAAAGTGAACAAAGTCGATGAACTTGATATGTAACGCCCCGCACTTTTTCAACTTGCTTTCTTTCCAATAATCAGAGTCTATTTTTTTCTTTTTTTATAAATAAGAGGATAGAGAGCGGGACGTCACCGACGCGAGTTAAGTCCGAACTTCTAAAGTCCGACCATTAACTGGCCAACCCTATGGTGCATGGACTAAGTCCAATGAAAAACAGTTCACACATAACAATATCCAATGTACGGAATTAAAATCAAACATGCAGAATTATAATAGAACCTAGTTCTATTCATTTAGATAGCAAAGTACGTCAAATACTAATCATCATTAACATAACATAACTATCCAACTAAACATCCAACCTAGCCAATCTTCTAAATTATTGCATGCCCGAAGTCTAGTTACTCAAATACAAGTACATGAGTCTCTCAAATCAAATATATTAAAGTCACATATCCAAGCTCCTATGCTTGGCCCTTTTCGCGTTCATCATTCCCCTTGTTTCCTGTATCAACCACTAGGGTAGAAGTTAGGGCGTTAGAATAACGCGCCCAGTAGGTATTTCCAATTAGTGCTAACACATGGTTAGTACACAACATTATATAATAATATCATAATGTCAAAACCCATATAAAAACAATGTCATGACATGTGTAGTATACAATGAGTACCACCCATCATAAAGACTGTATCCTCTTCATGGAATTCTCATCATCAAGGTACCCCCACATAGGTCATTCGGACGCCCCGACGGAGTGTGGTCCCTCCAGTTTCTTCTTGATGGGATTCTCACCATCAAGGTATCCCACATAGGTTTTTCGGACGCCCCAACGGAATGTGGCCCCTCTGGTTACATATCCTTCACCCCATGCCATGTATGAGATGCCAATGAAACACATGCTATTTATATAATAAGCATAGCATTAAAACCTCACATTTGAAACACATGCTATTTTATAATAAACATAGCATTAAAACCCCACATTTGAAACATATCTTTTCAGCATAAATTCATCAAATAGATAAAAACATTGTACATAAACCCATGGTTTCAAAGAGGTGGAATCCTACCAACGATCACTAACGTGTCCTTGCGTCTTTCGTCCGGTAACCGCTTACGATCGTACACACCTCGTGAGGTCCCGTTACCTTCTAATATATCAATCAATCAAAACCATGTCCCATTTATTTACAATATTTAACTCCATAAACCATTCCTCATGGGGTTCGGCCACACACCATGGCCGAACCTATGGTCTTTCATTTTTTACCATATTTACAACAATGCCATTATACATATCCATAGCCAATTACCTTGCTTATTTTCTTAAGGCTTATGTTCCAAAATAATTCATACAAATAGTTCATGGGGTTCGGCCATACACCATAGCCGAACCCTATGTCCAATATTTTCACATATTTACAACATTGCCATCCATGGCTAACATAACCCATAATCCAATCCTTTCATTTATTAACAATTGCCTAAGTCCATGTTTTGATCCACAAACCCATCTCATGGGGTTCGGCCATACATCATGGCCGAACCCATGATATTTCATCTCCTTAATTTTAGGTCCAACAACATATACAAAAACCCATAATCCCATAACATCATCCATAAATCATTTCCCATGGGGTTCGGCCATACACCATGGCCGAACCCATGGTTTATCATTTTCACTCCTATTTACAATTTTGCCATGGTTTCCATTTAACCAATCACTGTATTGAGTCCATAACAGATCCATTAACCGTGACATACAAACCCATAAAATTGGTTCATGGGTTGTATGGCCGAACCCATGATGTCTAAGTTCCAATTATATCACTTTCCATATTTGAATCCATAAATCAAGGTTCATTCCTTTTTTTATTAAAAGTTCCATAATTAGAAAGTTTCTAATTTAATAACCATCCTTAGATGCTTTCTAAATTAATATCCACCTCCATGGGGTTTGGCCATACACCATGGCCGAACCCTATGGTTCATAATGTTCTCTTTTAAATCCCATCATTTTCCATGATCTAAATTCATGAATATACTTCCATAAATACTTATGGGGTTCGGTCATACTCCATGGCCGAACCCATGGTCTAGGATCTTCTCCAAAAACATCCATTAAAACCCCTTTTTAAAACATACATAATATTGAATGGTTTTCATCATTCAAACTTCCATAAGAATTCACCAAAGTCTTTCCATGGGCTATGGTTCATCCCTTTTTATTAAACCCCAACATTCATCCAAACATCCATTAAAATTCACAAAAGTCCTTCCATGGTTTCCAACCCATAAAAATAACCATGGCCGAACCCTATGGTCCATTCTTTCCATTAAATTAAATACCATGATCATCCACTTTCCTTCCATGGGGTTCGGCCATACACCATGGCCGAACCCTATGGTTCCTTATCTTAAACAAAAATATCAAAACTACTTACCGGTTCCGCGACTCCTCCGGTTTTCCTTCAATTGTTCTTTCTCTTCCAATCCTTTTCCTTCTTGATCTTTCCCTCTTGCTGGCTGCCTTCTCTTCCTTTGAATAATGAATGCCGTGTATGAGACTTAAGAGAGAGAGAGTTCGGCCTTATGTGTGTAGGTATTGTAGTGTGCCCTTTCCCTCTGTCTTTAATAAAACCTCCCCTTGGTCCCAACTTAGAAGGTGCCATGCGCCCCTTGGTGTATTGATTTAAAAGTTGTCATGATATCAATTCCCTAATGCCGTGCGCCCCTCCTGTGCCTTGATTTAGAAGTTGCGACCTTCCCATTTAGTAATGTCACACACTGCCATACAATCTTTATTTAATTAGACATCTTCTTTATTTAATTTTAGACAATTTGCATACCCTTTTTAAATGATCTTATGAGCCTAACCTTGGATTTGGAAATCCCTATACACGGCCATAAGCATCCTTCTTTATTTAGTAATTCCCCTTTTTAAAGATATTCTAGCAAATCTTATCTTGTATGCGCATATCACATGGATATGCATATGTCACACACGGCCATTGTAATCTATCTCAAATTCTCTCCATGCGCATATCACCTGCATATGCATATGTCACACACAACCTTCTAATCTATCTCAAATTCTCTCCATGCGCATATCATGGATTAGATATCTCTTATACATGGTCATGACAATTAATCCAAATCCCTTTATGCGCATAATAATTCATTATAGACATAATGCATTACTAATTTAATTAATCCCCATTTAATTTTATTGAAAACATTTCCACAATCCATTGGGTCTTAATTGGGCAATGACCCAACACTTTACCCATCTAATATCCATATCTAATAATTCACAATTTAAATGGGCAATTTTCATATATATTAATAACTTGAAAATTCGGGGTGTTACATGACAAACTAGATGAACAGGACAAAGTGGACAAATTGAATGAATTAGAAAAACAGGACAAATTTGTCAAAGTGGACGAACTGTACAAAGTGGACGAACTAGTCAAACTGGACGAATTGGACAAACAGAACAAAGTGAACAAACTGAATTGGACAAGTTAGATAAACTACTCAAATTGGACAAATTGGAAAAAATGGAACAACTGCACAAATTCGACAAAATAGACCAATTGGAATTTCCAACTAGACAAATTGGACAAATTAGATAAACAGGTCAAGTTGGACAAATTGGACAAACTGGACCAACTGGACAAATTAGACATACTATACAAACTGGAAAAAGTGAACAAAGTGGACAAACTTTATGAATTGGAAAAAGTGGACAACAGGACAAAGTGGACAAACTGAACGAATTGAAAAAAGTGGACACACAGGACAAAATGTACGAATTGTACAAAGTGGACAAACTGGAAAAACAACTCAAACAGGACGAACAAGACAAACTGTACCACCTGAACAAAGGGGACAAACTGGAAACACTAGTTAAACTGGACGAACAGGAAAAAGTGGACAAACTTGACCAACTGGACAAACTAGAGAAATTGGACAAATTAGATAAAGTGGTCAAAATGGACAAATTGGAGAAACTAAACAATCTAGCAAACAAATTAGACAAACTGGACAAAGTGAGCAAAGTGAACAAACTGGATGAATTTGGAAAAAGTGGACAAATATGAAAAAGTAAACGAATTTTAGGAAAGTGGGCAAACTGGAAAAAATGGATAAAAGTGGACTAACTGGACTAATAGGACGAATTAGACAAACAGGACAAACTGGGACAAATTAGATTAAACTGAACAAATAGGACAAATTGATGAAACTGGATCAACTGAACAGACTTGACAAACTAGACAAATTGGACAAAGTGGACAAAATAGACAAACTAGATGAACAGGACAAAGTGGACAAACTGACAAATTGGAAAAAGTAGACAAACTGAACCAATTGGAAAAAGTGGACTAGGTGGACAAAGTGGACAAGCGAAACAAGGTGGACAAACTAGACAAATTGGAAAAACTAGTCTAACTGGACGAACATGACAAATTGGACCAACAGAACAAAGTGGACAAACTGGACCAACTGGACAAAGTGGACGAACTAGACTTGACAAACTGGACAAAGTTGACAAAACTAGACAAACTGGACAAATTGAACAAAGTGGACAAACTAGACAAAGTGTACGAACAGGACAAAGTTGACAAACTGAACGAATTGGAAAAAGTGGACAAATTTGTCAAACTCGACAAACAGGACAAAGTTGACGAAGTATACAATGTGGACAAACTGGACGAACTAGGAAAACTGGATAAACTCGACGAATTGGTTAAATTGGACCAACTTGACCAACTGGACAAACTAGACTATTTGGATAAATTAGATAAACTGGTCAAACTGGACAAATTGGATAAACTGGACCATGTAGACAAATTGGACAAAGTAAGAAAAGTGAACAAAGTAGAGAAACTGGACAAAGTAAGAAGAGTGAAGTAGACAAACTGGAGAAACTGGACAACCTGAACAAAGTGGATGAATTGGAAAAAGTGAACAAACATGACAAAGTGGACGAACTATAGAAAGTGGGCAAACTGGAAAAAGTGGATTAACTGGCAAACTGGACGAATACGACAAACAAGACAAATTGGACGAATTGGACAAACTTCACGAACTGGACCAACAGGACCAACTAGAGGAATTGGACGAACTAGACATAATGGACGAACAAGAATAACTGGACGAACTGGAGCAACGAGATATATTGGATGAGCTGGACAAACTAGGCAAATAGGACAAACTGAACAAATTGGAAAAACTCGATGAACTAGACGTTAAGGACGAACTGGACGAATTAGACAAACTGGACAAACTGAACAAATTGGAAAAACTAGACGAACTGAACAAACTGGAGGAACTGGAGGAACTTAACAAACTAAACGAACTGGACGAACTCTAAAAACTGGACCAACTGGACAAATTGGACAACTGGACAAACTTGACGAACTGGACAAACAGAACAAACTGAACAAACTGGACGAATTGGACCAACTAGATGAATTGGACGAGTTGGACATAATGGACGAACAAGAAGAACTGGACCAACTAGACGAATTGGAGAAGCTGGACGAACTGGACAAATTGGACATACTGCACAAACTGGACAAACTTGATGATCTGGTCAAACTAGGCAAATAGGACAAACTGAACGAATTGGAAAATCTTGACGAATTGGATGAACTGGACAAACTGGACGAACTGGAGAAACTGGACGAACTAAACGAACTCTAAAAACTGGACCTTTCAAGAAGTTGAAAATGGTGATAAAGCACCGTATTATTCAAAAAGGACAAAAGAGAAAGAAAAATTTCACACACCAACCTATTCCATGATTGACCTTATGAATAAAGTAGAAAAAATTCATACTATAAATAAACCCTTAACTCTCTCAGACTTGCAAAGAGAATTAAATGATCAGAAGAGAGAACTCCGTGAATTAAGAATAGAGGTAACCAAAAAACAAAATGAGCTTGATGAAAGGTTAACTTGGTTGGAAAATGATAGTGCTATTGAAAAATATGATGAAGAAAAATTTGTCCAAAGAATTAAAGTAGAAATTATCAACAATGTATTTATCAACAATGGAGAATTCAAGTTAAAATAAAGATAATTTTTTTGAGAAAATAGTCAATGCTTTTGTTGATACTGGAGCTGATCTAAATGTTATCAGATTAGGTGTTGTCCCAATTGAAGTCACAGATGAATCTAAGCAATTTGTGACGGCAGCAAATGGTACCAGTATGGCATCAATATAATCCCAATAATTAAAGAACTCAGTCGAATTGTATAATTGGACTGATTTTGTCATGTACAAGGGACCATCCCAATCTTCCTCAGTAAGGATTTTGAGAATAGTAAACTTTGAATAAGTGATGATACCATTTGCATTGTTATTGTGGAAGATGAGGACACGTCTAATGTAAAATATTGAGATACCAATCTCTGGTTTTCCTTTTATCAGGGGAATAATAATGAAGCCCCTTGCCAAAGAGAAAATAAACATTATCTTCAATAGATCTTTCTTCCATAAGACAATCTGAAATAACAAGAATTCTGTTATCGGTTGTAAAGATATAATTCTGATTGACTTGGGTCTTTTGTTGGAGTAAAACCCTTTTGGCTTTCTTCTTGATCTGCCAATTTCTCTTTCCCTTTTTTCTGCATGAATGGGGAAGAGCTACTTGCCATTTTGTCATCCCTGAAGAAATTCTCTAGTAAGAAAGTCAATGAGAGAGTTAGAATTTCCATTAATAAATTCAATTTTAAATTAAAAAACTGATAAAATGGCTTGCCACCTAGCAAATATTTGCTTAGAGACAAGATTTTTGACATCTTTTTCCAGAATTTCTTTTGCTGCTTTAGCATCCACTCTGATCAGAAATTCTTTGTTCAATAAATCATGTTGGAATTTCGTCACTTAATTCCACTAGCTCTGATACCATTACAGCAGGATCGTATTTGATAGGAATCATCTAAAATTTCAAAGCTTCTTTGGTATCAAAGCCAATGGAATTACCAGAAGCTTTGAAATTTGAGATGATTCCTGTCAAATACGATCCTGCTGTATTGGTATCAGAGCCAATGGAATTATCTCTTTTTGGTGGGGGTATAGCTAGATGATGATGAGTAGGTGTTATGCTGAGAAGAAAAGGTCTTCATTCAAAGAAGAAAAGATGCTAGTTGGTGAGAAGAAAAGTTGTTGCAAGATGATGATGACTATCCTAATTCTTCTCTCCTAATAGAACGAGGAGGCATCTCAGAAGGCCATAGCTTGTAGTTTTGATTCAGTTCGGAATTTATCTAGTTGGAAGGCAGCATAAGAACGCATTAAAACAATCCTTCTTCTTTCAAACTCATGATGGCGATGATTATTTCTGTGGGTGCAGGTTTGCAAATGTCTTCTTATATTGTCTAACAAGAATTCAATTTTTCTTAATATTCAAATATCATCATAGTACCTCCTAAGCAAAGCAAGACGAATAGACATATTCTAGCAAAGGAAACAACATGATTAGATAACAACAAGCATATAATATTAAACTTATAAAAACTTAATTACTTACAGAAAGATTGTACAGGACTTCAAACTTTAGCACACTCAAACTTCAAACTCACACTCACACTCACACTTATATATTTTAATTTTTTGATCTATCTCCCAAATGGAAACACCAGCTCCTTATATAGATGGAGCTTACACTAAAGAGCACACTCTCATCCGACCATGAGAGGACCTCAAACCAAATGAAACAGGAAAAAGGTTAGCTATCGACACAAGACTCCAAACAAACTTTTGCTAAGGTACATTAGGTAGAGCATCTTTTTGCCACATGGAATGCACAAGAAACATACCCCCACCAAAGGTACAAAACAACTTTATCTACTTTTGACATGTTGCATCACATGAGGTAGCCCTCACCAAGAACAACTTCATGACAAAATATGCTCTCTGGACAAGATCTATAACTTTTGACTAGATGCCAACTTTTCTTCAAATCTAGACAAGATATAGGTATTTTCTTCATAGCAATGATAACATCCAACACCATGAATTGATGGGATAGTCATCATCATCTAGCAACAACTTTTCTTCTCACCAAGTAGCATATTTTCTTCTTTGAATGAAGACCTTTTCTGCTCAGCATAACACCTACTCATCAATAAAAAACTTTGAGAAGATTGTTAATGCCATAATTGACACTGGTGCTGACTTAAGTGTTATCAGACTTGGAATCGTTCCTATTGAATTTACAAGTGAATCAAAATAATTTGTTTCTGCTGCTAATGGAATGACTATTTCCATAGAAAGAAATATCCCAAATGTTCATGTTTGCATGAAAGGAGTCTGTGTTACTTCACCCTTTATTATTTCAGAAGATATTGTTAATGATGTACTCCTTGGATCCCCATTTATTCTTCAAATCCAACCCTTTTCTGTAACAACAAAAGGAATTTCTACAAATATCAAAGGGATTGAAGTAAATCTTGATTTTATAGATGATCCTTGTGAAACGATAATCCAAAGGATAAATCAAGTTATCGCCACTAGAGAAAATTACATGAATGGACTAAAAAATGAAATTAAATCTGTCCAAATAACAAAAGAATTAGAGAAAAAAAAATTTTAAAACAAAATTAGAAGAATTCACCAAACAGATTGAAGAAGAATGTTGTTCTGAATTACCATCAGCCTTTCGGAATAGAAAAAGACACATAGTAGGATTACCATATGTAAAGGATTTTAATGAAAAGGATATTCCTACTAAAGCTCGTCCATCCCAAATGGATGCTGCTCATTTAAAGCTTTGCCAATAAGAAATCAATGATCTTCTGAAGAAAGGATTAATTAGAAAAAACAAATCCCCTTGAAGTTGTACGGCATTTTAATTGAAAAGGCCGCTGAAATCGAATGAGGAGTTCCAAGATTGGTAATCAATTATAAACCATTAAACAAAGTTCTTCAATCTATTAGGTATCCTTTGCCTAATACTCAGGATTTGCTAAATAGATTAAACAATGCCAAAATATTCTCAAAATTTGATTTAAAATCAGGATTTTGGCAGATCCAGATAAAAAAAGAAGATAGATATAAAACTGTATTCACTGTTCCAATGGGGCATTATGAATGGAATGTTATGCCTTTCGGATTGAAAAATGCTCCATCTGAATTTCAGAATATTATGAATAATATTTTCTCGTCTTACACCCAGTTTGCCATTGTTTACATTGATGATATTCTTATCTTCTCAAAATCTATGATGCAACATTGGAAACACTTGGGTATTTTCAAAAGAGTCATAAAAGAAAATGGATTGGCTTTATCTAAAAGAAAAATGAATCTCTTTCAGCAAGATTTGGCAATTTGCTGATAAATTTCCAGATGAATTAAGGATAAAAATATGCTACAAAGATTTCTTGGATGTCTAAATTATGTTGGTTTTTTCTAACAAGATTTGGCAAAAGATAGAAAACTTCTCCAGGAAAGGTTGAAGAAAAATCCTAAAGAGTGGACTATCCATCACACTAATGCAGTAAGAAAGATTAAAGAAAGAGTTAAAAATCTTCCTTGTAGATGTTTATCTGACCCAGAAGCTTTAAAAATAGTTCAAACTAATGCCTCTGATGTCGGATATGGTGGAATCCTCTTACAACAAAAAGACTCAAAAGAAGAATTAATAAAATTTAATTCTGGATTATGGAATGAAGCGTAAAAGAAATATTCAACCATCAAAAAGGAAGTTCTTGCCATAGTTATTTGTGTGACGAAATTCCAACATGATTTATTGAACAAAGAATTTCTGATCAGAGTGGATGCTAAAGCAGCAAAATGATTCATGTCAAATACGATCCTGCTGTATTGGTATCAGAGCCAGTGGAATTATCTCTTTTTGGTGGGGGTATAGCTAGATGATGATGAGTAGGTGTTATGCTGAGAAGAAAAGGTCTTCAACTTATTCAAAGTTCGCTATTCTCAAAATCCTTACTGAGGAAGATTGGGATGGTCCCTTGTACATGACAAAATCAGTCCAATTATACAATTCGACTGAGTTCTTTAATTATTGGGATTATATTGATGCCTGGAAATTTGCTTTGATGTGGCAAAATCGCCAGTATAATCATTCCTGGTTCATCAGATTCAAAGAAGAAAGCCCTGATGTCACTCCTATTCATCGTAATTTCCCATCATGGTTTCTCTTCACTTGGTGGTCATATTTTGGTGCTTCTCAGAAAATCCTTCCTGATAATTTTCGTTATTTGTTTATTAAGTTCTCTCAAGTTGAAGAAAAGGTTCCATGTGAAGCCATCAATATGCTTCAGTTCTTTGCTAAATAACATACTTGATCCAGAGAAAAAAGTTCAATTTTTAAATCAAATTTCAAAATTGGGGGGAGGAGAAGAAGGAGAAAGTTCCTATTCTCAAAATCCTTACTCAGGACGATTGGGATGGTCCCTTGTACATGACAAAATCAATACAGAAGGATCGTATTTGACAGGAATCATTTCAAATTTCAAAGCTTTTTTTTTCATTAATTCTTTTGCTTTAGCAGAATTTTTGCGGAATAATTCAGTTAACCGAAATTCCTTTTCGACTTCTTTTTCTTTTCTTTTGTCTTTTGCCGAAGAATACCAAACTTTCCACTATGAAGATATTCTGTAACTGAGCCATCGGGATTAACATGAGAGTCAGGGTCCCATCGAGGATGGAGATCATCAAGAGGCACAACTTCATCATTAAGATTTTCTTCTGGATCATGATTACTATCCCAATCATGATCACCAACTTTTTTCTTTGGGAGATACTCTTCTAAAATTTGTTTAATCTTTTCTTCAAAATTGACGGAGTCAACAGACATGTCCATTTGCTCAGGAGATTTTTCTCGAGCAATTACTTTGGTAATCTTTTTGGCCAAGAGATCAGCCATGAGCATTTCATTCTCAAAAGGCTTTTCTTCAGGAAGAGGAATTTCTTCTTTAACAAGAGGAGAGATTTTATTCAGGATTCTCTCATAAGTATCATTTTCAATCTTAGGCCACCATTTTTGGTAAAAAGTCTGATAAAGAGATGGTAAACCATATAAGTCCTTTTCTTTTATATATTTCTTTTTGAAATATTTCCTAGATTTTCTTTTGAATGGGATGAGGTCATCGGATTTTCTCTGTTTTTCTAGAATCGTCTTACAAGAAAAAGACTCAAAAGAAGAATTAATAAGATTTAATTCTGGATTATGGAATGAAGCACAAAAGAAATATTCAACCATCAAAAAGGAAGTTCTTGCCATAGTTATTTGTGTGACAAATTCCAACATGATTTATTAAACAAATAATTTCTGATCAGAGTTGATGCTAAAGTAGCAAAAGAAATTCTAGGAAAAGATGTCAAAAATCTTGTCTCTAAGCAAATATTTGCTAGATGGCAAACCATTTTATCAGTTTTTGAATTTAAAATTGAATTTATTAATGGAAATTCTAACTCTCTCCCTGACTTTCTTACTAGAGAATTTCTTTAGGGACGATAAAATGCCAAGTAGCTCTTCCCCGTTCATGCAGAAAAAAGGGCAAGAGAAACTGGCAGATCAAGAGGAAAGTCAAAAGGGTTTACTCTAATTATTGGGACTATATTGATGCCTGGAAATTTGCTTTGATGTGGCAAAACCATTAGTATTCTCATTCATGGTTTATTAGATTCAAAGAGGAAAGCCCTGATGTCACTCCCATTCATCGTAATTTCCCATCACGGTTCCTCTTCACTTGGTGGTCATATTTTGGTGCTTCTCAGAAAATCTTTCCTGATAATTTTCGTTATTTATTTATTAGGTTCTGTGAAGTAGAAGAAAAGTTCCTTGTGAAGCATTTAATGTTCTTCGCTTCTTTGCAAAGTTCCATATTCCATACATTTTCCAGTGGAAGTTTGAAGTAAAAAAGAATTTTTACAATCTTCCGTCTTTGTACCACACTTTTTACCAAAAGTGGTGGTCTAAGATTGAAAATGATACTTATGAGAGAATCCTGAATCAAATCTCTCCCCTGTTATAGAAGAAATTCCTCTTCCTGAAGAAAAGCCTTTTGAGAATGAAATGGTCATGACTGATCTCTTGGCCAAAAAGATTGCCTAAGAAATTGCTCGTGAAAAATCTCCCAAGCCGATGGATGTCTCTGTTGAATCCGTCAATTTTGAAGAAAAGATCAAGCAAGTTTTAGAAGAGTATCTCCCAAAGAAAAAGGTTGGTGATCATGATTGGGATAGTAATCATGATCCAGAAGAAAATCTTGATGATAAAGTTGTGCTCCTTGAAAATCTCCATCCTCGGTGGGACCCTGACCCTCATATTAATCCTGACGGATCAGTTTCTGAATACCTTCGTGGTGGAAAGTATTGGTATTCTTCAGCAAAAGACAAAGGAAAAGAAAAAGAAGTTGGAAAGGAATCTCGGTTAGCTGAATTATTTCGTAAAAATTCTGCTAAAGCAAAAGAATTAATGAAAAAGAAGATTTGAATATTTGAGATGATTCTGTCATTGTAGATCCTGTCCTTATTGGTATCAGAGCCATAAGGTGGCATCTCTTTCGATGGGGGTATATTGCTAGATGTTATGCTGAGAAGAAAAGTTATTAAAGATGTCTTCATTGGTGAGAAAAAAAGTTGCTATAGCTGTTAGGTGTCCCCTCCAATCAAAGATGGTGTTGCTTTTCTTGGTGGGGGTATGCTGCCACATGTCTTGGACTTATTAAAAGAATCTCCTTTTGTAAAATTATGGACAAATGTCTTCATAGAAGAAAAGAAGTTGGAGTAGGTGATAAAGATGAAAAAGTAAAGGTCTGTGGGAAACATCCCATTTGGTCAAAAGTTATTCCACTTATTGTATCTTTGCCGCAAGTGGGGAATCTCTTTGTAAAAGCTAGCTTGTTGGTTTGTGTAGGTAGATTTGCTTTTCCTGTTTGCTTTATTCTCTTGGTCGAAAGAGAATATGTCTTTGTTGTCTTTGCTCCATCTATATAAGGAGCTTTGTGTTCTTGTTTTAGCATCGAAAGTTAGAAATCGAATGTTAAAAAAAAAAAGTTCAGAGTCTAAGTGTGAGTGTGAGCTTGAAGTTTGGAGTGTGCTGAAAAGCTTGTATTTAGAGTTCTATTCTCAGTTTGTAAGTAATAAAGCTTTTATGAGTTTGATAATATAAATTTGTTATTATCTAATGATGTTGTTGTTTTTGATAGAATATGTCCATCCGTCATGTTTTTGCTTAAGAGGTACTATGATGATGTTCGATTATTAAGAAAAATTGAAATCTTGTTAGACAATATAAGAAGACATTTGCAAACCTGCACCCACAGAAATAATCCTTGCCATCATGAGTTTGAAAGAAGAAGGATTGTTTTAATGCGCTCTTATGCTGTGTTCCAACTAGAATTATTATCTCGTATTTAAATCTGTGGAAAAAAAAATCTCTAGATGAATTAAATCGATTATCCAGGATTTGAAGTTTTTTAACCCAGTTGATCTATCCAATTCTCTTTAGATTTTTAATTATTCCTTTTTATTTTTCTGCTTTTGTATCTTCATAAAAGTGAGTGATCGCGTTGTAAGTCCCGCTTTGAGCCGAAGACAGGAGTTAAGGGCTGTAAATCGTTGACGGTGCACTTTTATCTCAAGATCACAGAGATGGAAAATACTAAAGGAAAAACAAAACTTTTTAGGAATTGGTTTAAATCATTTCAGCATCCTTCTAATAGGTCTACTTCATCTTCTTCATCATACCAGTCTGCTTTGACTAGCTTCCCACGTAATAGTCTAGAATAAGAAAATTTAGAAAAAACAAAAAATTCAGAAGAAATGATATATGAAAATTTTGACCAAGCAATATCCAACTGGAAGTTGCCAGCCTTGCCTATAACAAAAATATATAGTAATGGCACATTTGAAGAACAAAATGATTATCACATTAAAACTGTTGAAAAAACTGTGTTGAACAAATCAAAACCAAATACAACTACCTGCACGTAGGATTAATTCAGGTAGGAATCAAACCTCTATTTCGATTAGGATTAAATGTTTCTGTGTGTGCTTATGTACGAGATCAGAGACCTGATGAGTTTGATGATTCTCTTTATGCTATGGTTGAATCAAGCCTCTGTCATGGACCTGTTTATTTTAACTATTTTCCTAATATCACAATTGATGCTCATGATGATGATGTTCTTGATTGTGCAACCATTGGATTCCAAGGTAAATGATTAAAGATGAGTCCAAGAAGTAAATCTTTTGCTATAATTTATCGTGTGTTTTACAAATATATGATCTCTGCCTTTTCCATGATAGCCTATAGAGATAAGGTTGATAAAGAAAAAACTACAGTTCTCATGGAAACAAACTTAAACAATAATGTGTTCATCCCAAAGGTCATCAGTTGGGAAGAAGTTGTTCTCCTAAGAAATTGGCAAATAGAAGATGCTACGCCAAGAGAAAATGAAATATCTGATGATTTGCAAAGTATCATTAAATTACCAAATGGTAATGTTGAAATCAATTTTAGGAGAAAAATAGAAAAAGCTAGGGGAAGTTTCGCCGGTTACACGGAAGGAAGAAAAAGTTTTAAATTAGAAGAAATAGATGATGACCAAAGGAGTAGTGAAAAAGAAGAAATGGATCAAAAGGTTATTAGAAACAAAGAAAGTGGAATTGAACACCCTGTGTATAAAAGAACTTCGTAGGAAAAAACCTACAACCCAAGTGAAAGTGCTTTTCTCCAAGGAGTCATAAGAATTGTTAGCATTCAAAAGCCAGACGAAACCCTTGTCAAAAAATTGAAATTGATAAACCATATCTTAGAGAAAATTTGAAAAATCATCCTTTAAAAGATTGGTTCTTTAAAAGGTTTAACACAGAAGAAAAGGATAAGATAAGAGAATTATGGTATTTCCAAATGGAGGAAGAAGAAAGAAATATACCTTTCTTCGACTGGTTCGTGGAATATTTTAAAAAGGGAAAATCAAAGAAAAAGAAACTCAAACCCTAAAACAAATAAGAGTTATAGGAAGAACAACAAGACTTGGAAAGACACTGAAGGAGAAGAAGTTCATAAATCTCACCCACCTTGAAAGAAACTTGATATTTCTGTCCCTAATACAGAAACCAAGAATTATGCCATGCCTGTAAAAAAATGCATCTATTTATGAATCAAAATCAGACCCAAATGTTAGAGACATAGGTGTATTCGAGATATAATTGAACAAAACAATTACACCAATCTATGTCCATTAACCATTGGAGAACAAATAGATCGGATAGAAAGAACAATCAAATCAAAACCAGAATTCAATAAAGATAAAGAAGAAAAATTAAAAGAAAGCTCTGCCAATGCAGTATATGTTCCCAGACAATTACCTAAAGGGATTATTTTGTAAGGACCATTCAAAATGACAGACGAAATGCAAAAGGAATTATCCAATAGGATGGAAAGCCTCAATATGGGAGGAAAAAGATTCAGCATCCTAAGAGTCTCTGCTTCAGAGAATTTATTAATAAATCGTCTGAAGAAATGGAATCCCCAGGTAAAATTGCCAGAGACAAAGAATTATTATCCTAAACCAACCCTTGTTGATCTACAACTCGAAGAGGCTCCATACACTTACACCGTAGAATTTACTTATTCGGGAAATTCTTTATATGAATGGAACTTAGATGGATTAACAGAATATCAAATCGTCCAAATGGTTCACAGTATGTTAATATACTATAATGCCTGTGAAGTCAGAGGAAATACTCCAAGAAATATCTTTCTCATGATAACCACCTCTTTTAATGGAATATTAAGAGGATGGTGGAATTATGGATTAACTGGAACCCAAAGACTTGAAATAGAAAATGCTGTCAAAATGGATGAATTCGGAAGAATCCTTTACAAAGACAAAACCACAGGAAACTAAGTAGACCCCAATATTAAGATTGAAGCAGGTACAAGTCAAATCCCTGATAATTGGGAAACTCAATTTGATTGCGTTAGTGTCTTGCTTCTATGCATCCTCAATGAATTCACTAGAGGAATTGCTCTAATTAAGGAGAAAAATAGACAGCAATTACATCGCTTGAGATGTAGAAATTTAGTAGAATTTCATTGGTATAGAGATGTATTCTTATCAAAAGTCTACCAACTAAATGATTGCAACTCTGATATTTGGAAAGAAAGATTTATTTCAGGATTACCACCCTTATTTGCTAAAAAGGTGTATAATTCCTTGAGAGAAGAAATGCATGGTACTATTAATTACAATATGCTGACGTTCAGAGGAATTATACAAAGAATTAACAAAGTTGGCATGACTCTTTGCACTATTTAAAGATCAGTAAACAAGCTGAAAAAATGAGAAAATATTCTGGAGATAAAGAATTAGGAGATTTTTGTTTCCAGTTTGGTTTAGATCAATCACCTGAATCAAAGAGAAAACCCTCGCGTTCTAGATTTACTCCGGATAGAAGAAACAAAATGGTAAGAAACTATAAACCCAGAAGATATAAAAATCAGAGAAAATCCGATGAACTCATCCCATTTAAAAGAAAATCTAATAAGTATTTCAAAAAGAAATACAAAAAAAAAAAATGTTCCAACTTGTTATACTTGAGGGAAAAAGGGTCATTATTCAAATAAATGCTTTAAAAAAGAAAATTTCTCTAAAAAGAAACTTAGAAAAATCAATAACAAAAATGAAGAAGAAAATACTGAAAAAGAACAATCTGATTCAAGTTCCTCAGAAGAAAATAGTCCCCAGGTTTAGCTCATCAAACAATTCCAAGCATGTACATGTCATTCAGATGATGAAGAATTTGATGGAGAATGGTCGATAACATCTGATGAAGATCTTGGTATCCTTATCCGTGTCCTCACAGCCCCTCAAAAATTACTTCTAGAAATGGTTGATAACATACTCGATCTAGACAAAAAAGTTCAATTCTTAAACCAAATTTCAAAATTGGGGGGAGGAGAAGAAGGAGAAGGTTCACAACCAAAACTATCCTTTGCAGAAGATGAAAATGGTGATAAAACACCATATTATCCAAAAAGAACAAAAGAGAAAGAAACATTTCACACACCAACTATTCCATGATTGACCTTATGAATAGAGTAGAAAAATTCATACTATAAATAAACCCTTAACTCTCTCAGACTTACAAAGAGAATTAAATGATCAGAAGAGAGAACTCCGTGAATTAAGAATAGAGTTAACCAAAAAATAAAATGAGCTTGATGAAAGGTTAACTTGGTTGGAAAATGATGGTGCTATTGAAAAATATGATGAAGAAAAATTTCTCCAAGAATTAAAGGAGAAATTAGCAAAATCTCTACTTCTGTTATCTCAACAAAATGTATTTATCAACAATGGAGAATTCAAGTTAAAATAAAGATAATTTTTTTTGAGAAAATAGTCAATGCTATTGTTGATACTGGAGCTGATCTAAATGTTATCAGATTAGGTGTTGTCCCAATTGAAGTCACAAATGAATCTAAGTAATTTGTGACAGCAGCAAATGATACCAGTATGACAATAGAAAGAAAAGTTCCCAATGTCTCCATGTTTGTTTCCAAGGAGTTTGTGTTACTACACCCTTCATTATTTCAAGAGATATTGTGAATGAAGTACTTCTTGGATCCCCATTTATCCTTCTAATCCAACCTTTCTCAGTTAACACAAAGGGAATTTCTACAAAGATTAAAGAGGCAGATATAAATCTTGACTTTATTGATGACCCCTGTGAAACAAAAATCCAAAGAATAAATCAAATCATTTCCAGCAAATAAGATTATGTTTAGGTTTAAAAAATGAAATTAAATCTATCCAAATAACAAAAGAATTAGAGAAAAAAGAATTTAAAACAAATTAGAAGAATTCACAAAACAGATTGAAGAAGAATGTTGTTCTGAATTACCATCAGCCTTTTGGAATAGAAAAAGACACATAGTAGGATTACCATATGCAAAAGATTTTAATGAAAAAGATATTCCTACTAAAGCTCGTCCATCCCAAATGGATGCTTCTCATTTAAAACTTTACCAAGAAGAAATCAATGATCTTCTGAAGAAATGATTAATTAGAAAAAGCAAATCCCCTGGAGCTGTACGGCATTTTATGTTGAAAAGGCCGCTGAAATCGAAAGAGGAGTTCCAAGATTGGTAATCAATTATAAACCATTAAACAAAGTTCTTCAATCTATTAGGTATCCTTTGCCTAATACCCAGGACTTGCTTAATAGGTTAAACAATGCCAAAGTATTCTCAAAATTTGATTTAAAATCAAGATTTTGGTAGATCCAGATAAAAGAAGAAGATAGATATAAAACTGCATTCACTGTTCCAATGGGGCATTATGAATGGAATGTTATGCCTTTTGGATTAAAAAATGCTCCATCTGAATTTCAAAATATTATAAATAATATCTTCTCGTCTTACACCCAGTTTGCCATTGTTTATATTGATGATATTCTTATTTTCTCAAAATCTGTGATAAAACATTGGAAACATTTGGGTATTTTCAAAAGAGTTATAAAAGAAGATGGATTGGCTTTATCTAAAAGAAAAATGAATCTCGTTCAGCAAAAAATCAGGTTCTTAAGATTTGAGATCTAAGATAGAAAAATAACTCCAACTAATAGAGTTATTCAATTTCCTGATAAATTTCCAGATGAAATTAAAGATAAAAATATGCTACAAAGATTTCTTGGATATTTAAATTATGTTGGATTTTTCTATCAAGATTTGGCAAAAGATAGAAAACTTCTCCAGGAAAGGTTAAAGAAAAATCCTAAGGAGTGGACTATCCATCACACTAATGCAGTAAAAAAGATTAAAGAAAGAGTTAAAAATCTTCCTTGTAGAAGTTTATCTGACCTAGAAGCTTTCAAAATAGTTCAACTGGTGCCTCTGACGTCGGATATGGTGGAATCGTCTTACAACAAAAGACTCAAAAGAAGAATTAATAAGATTTAATTCTGGATTATGGAATGAAGCACAAAAGAAATATTCAACCATCAAAAAGGAAGTTCTTCCCATAGTTATTTGTGTGACGAAATTCCAACATGATTTATTAAACAAAGAATTTCTGATCCGAGTTGATGCTAAAGTAGCAAAAGAAATTCTCGAAAAAGATGTCAAAAATCTTGTCTCTAAGCAAATATTTGCTAGATGGCAAACCATTTTATCAGTTTTTGAATTTAAAATTAAATTTATTAATGGAAATTCTAACTCCTCCCTGACTTTCTTACTAGAGAATTTCTTCAGGGATGACAAAATGCCAAGTAGCTCTTTCCCGTTCATGCAGAAAAAAGGGTAAGAGAAATTGGCAGATCAAGAGGAAAGCTAAAAGGGTTTTACTCTAACAAAAGACCCAAGTCAATCAGAATTATATCTTTACACCGGTAATAAAATTCTTGTTACTACAAATTGTCTTATTGAAGAAAGATCTGTAGAAGATAATGTTTATTTTCTCTTTGGCAAGGGGCTTCATTTTTATTCCCCTGATAAAAGGAAAGCCAGAGATTGGTATCTCAATATTTTACATCAGACGAAAAGTGTCCTCATCTTCCACAATAAGAATGCAAATGGTATTATTACTTACTCAAAGTTCACTATTCTTAAAATCCTTACTGAGGAAGATTAGGATGGTCCCTTGTACATGAAAAAATCAGTCCAATTATACAATTCGACTGAGTTCTTTAATTATTGGGTTTATATTGATGCCTGGAAATTTGTTTTGATGTGGCAAAATCGCTAGTATATTCATTCCTGGTTCATCAAATTCAAAGAAGAAAGCCCTGATGTCACTCCTATTCATCAAAATTTTCCATCCTGGTTTCTCTTCACTTGGTGGTCATATTTTGGTGCTTCTCAGAAAATCTTTCTTGATAATTTTCGTTATTTGTTTATTAAGTTCTCTCAAGTTGAAGAAAATGTGCCATGTGAAGCCATCAATATACTTCGCTTCTTTGCTAAATTTCATATCCCTTATATTTTCCAATGGAAGTTTGAAATAAAAAAGGACTTATATGGTTTACCATCTCTTTATCAGACTTTTTACCAAAAATGGTGTTCAAAAATTAAAAATGATACTTATGAGAGAATTCTGAATCAAATCTCTCCTCCTGTTAAAGAAGAAATTCCTCTTCCTGAAGAAAAGCCTTTTGAGAATGAAATAGTCATGGCTGATCTCTTGGCCAAAAAGATTGCCAAAGAAATTGCTCGAGAAAAATCTCCTGAGCCAATGGACATGTCTGTTGACTTCGTCAATTTTGAAGAGACGATTAAACAAATTTTAGAAGAGTATCTCCCAAAGAAAAAGGTTTGTGATCATGATTGGGATAGTAATCATGATCTAGAAGAAAATCTTTATGATGAATTTGTGCCCCTTGAAATTCTCCATCCTCGGTGGGACCCTGACTCTCATATTAATCCTGATGGATGAATGTCTGAATACCTTCGTGGTGGAAAGTTTTGGTATTCTTCAGCAAAAGACAAAGGAAAAGAAAAAGAAGTTGAAAAGGAATCTCGGTTAGCTGAATTAATTCGTTAAAATTCTGTTAAAGCAAAAGAATTAATGAAAAAGAAGTTTTGAATATTTGAGATGATTCCTGTCATTGAAGATCCTATCCTTGTTGGTATCATAGCCAATGGAATCATCTCTTTTTGGTGGGGGTATAATGCTGAGAAGAAAAGTAGTTGCTAGATGTTGGTAAGTGTCCCATCAAGTCAAAAGATGGTGCTGGTTGTCTTCATTACTGAAAAGAAAATATACATAATATCTTGTCTAGATTTGAAGAAGAAAAGTTGGCATCTAATCTATTCAAAAGGAAGCCTTAGTGCATCTCATCTTTTTCGGCTTAGTTGGAAAGGTAGCAAAAGTTGTTTTGTCATGGTGTTGCTCATTTGGTGGGGGTATGCTGCCAAGATAAAGTTGTGCTGCCAAATGTCTTAAAAGTTGTTTCTAGTGCTGCCAAGATAAAGTTGTGCTGCCAAATAAAGTTGTTTCTATGCTCCACCTATTGTGCCTTAGCCTAAAGTGGGAATCTCCTTTTGTAAAGTTGTTTTGGAGGCTTGTGTTGGTAGACAACCATTTTACTGTTTTATTTGGTGTGTTGTCCTCTCATGGTCGGATGAGAATGTGTTCTTTTGTGTATACTCCATCTATATAAGGAAGGAGCTGGTGTATCCATTTGTGATCATTGATCAAAAAATTATCAAAAAATCTAAGTTTGATAAAAAAAAAAAAAACCTTAGGTGTCCAATACGTCCATTTTGTCCAATTTGTTTAGTTGTCCAGTTCGTCAAGTTTGGCCAGTTTGTCCAATACGTCCAATTTGTCCACTTGATCCAGTTCGTCCAGTTTCTCCAATTCGTCCAGTTCGTCCAATTCTTCATGTTCGTCCATTATGTCCAATTCGTCCAATTCCTCTAGTTGGTCCTATCGGTCCTGTTCGTGATGTTTGTCCAATTCGTCCAATTCGTCCAGTTTTTCGAATTCGCCCAGTATGTTTTGTTAGTCAAGTTGGTCCAGTTCGTCCATTATGTCCAATTCTTCCAATTCCACTAATTGGTCCAATTCGTCCAGTTTGTCCAAGTTGTTAAGTTTGTCAAGTTTGTCCAGTTTGTCCATTATGTCCAATTCTTTGAATTCATCTAGTTGGTCCAATTCGTCCAGTTTGTTCGGTTTCTTCAGTTTCTCGAATTCATGCAGTTTATCTAGTTCGTCCAATTTGTCCTGTTGGTACTGTAGGTCCAGTTTTTCGAGTTCGTCCAGTTCGTTTAGTTTGTTATGTTCGTCCAGTTTGTCCATTTCATCCAGTTTGACCAATTCGTCCAGATTTTGCAATTCGTTCAATTTATCCTGTTTGTCCATTTTTTCCACCTCGCCCAGTATGTTTCCTTTATCTAGTTGGTCCAGTTGGTCCAGTTCTTCATGTTCGTCCATTATATCGAATTCGTGTAATTCCTCTTGTTGGTCCAATTATTCCTGTAATACCCCGGATTTTCAAGTTATAAATATTTACGGAAAATACCCATTTAATTTATGAATTTTAGTTATGGATTTTAGATGGGTAAAATGTTGGGTCTTTGCCCAATTAAGACCCAACGGTTTTGGTAAATGGTTTCAAATAAATTAAATGGGGCTAGATTTAATTAGTAATGCAATAAGGGATTTGGATAAATTGACATGCGCATGGAGAGGATTAATATAGATTGCCTTGGCCGAATTTTAGATAATAAATCTAAGATATGTGCATGGAAGAAATTGATGAACGATTTTAGGAGTTGCATAGGTTTATGTGGGATTTTCATATCCACATAGATATGATAAAATATCTTGAGAAATTAAATAAGTATGCATGGCCGAAATTTAAAGATAGGCAATCCATGTGATGCGCTTAGATCTTTTTAAAGGGGGTATTTCCCTTCATTAAGAATGGCATTTAGGCAATGGCTAAATTAAAGGGAGACGGCCGTATGGTACTATCTAAGTATAGATTGGATCAAGTGGAAGGTAGATACAAGAGAGGCAACAAATTGAGTGCACATGGCAATGGACCAAATTTAAAGGGATCATGGCACGGCAATAGCATTGTCTAAGTTGGAACCAAGGAGAGGTTTAATAAAAGAAGACAAAAGAGGGGCTCACGGCAATGTCTATATATAATACATGGCTGAAAATATTACTTGCTATCTTAGCAAATAGAGGTTAATAAAAGGAAAGAAGGAAGGGTGCACGACACAACAAAAGCAGCAAGGTATTGACGCATTGAGCTCTTGGCAAGAAGGTGTTTTTAGTTTTGTGAAAGACCAAAGAGGAGAAAAGGCTAAGCAAGAAGAAAATTGAAAGAGCAAGAACAAGCTGAAGGAATCGCAAAACCGGTATGTGATTTCATATTTTTGTTTAATATAAGGAACCATAGGGTTCGGCCATGGAGTATGGCCGAACCCCATGGAAGAAAATTGGTTAATTTTAAATGGGAGTTTGATGTTAATGGTATGGATTTTTAATGAGGAAAAACCATGGGAGTTGGTTAATAAATTTATATGATTTTAATGGAATGTTATTGGTTATATTCTAAGGAATGAAAACCATGGAAAGTCATGGTTTAAATTATGGGTTCCATGGAATAAGATGAACCATAGGGTTCGGCCATGTGGCATGGCCGAACTCCATGGAAAGGATGTTAATAATTTTAATAGATTTAAATGAGTGGATAAATATGTTGTTTTAAGGATCATGGAAGATCTAGGGTTAATGGATTTTAAAGAGAACATTTTGGAACCATAGGGTTCAGCCATGGTGTATGGCCGAACCCCATGGAGGATGTTTTATTAAATTTACAAGGTTTCTAGTTATTGGAATTAATTGGTGATTGATTAAGATGGAGTATAGTTATTAAATTTGGAAACCATGGAAGGAATACCAATGTTTTTGAAGGGATTAAATGGAGACCAAGGGATGAATGTTAATGTTTAATAATTTTTAGAAGGAGGATTATGAACCATAAGGTTCGGCCATGGTGTATGGCCGAACCCCATGGAATTGTGTTGGTGTTATTATTGGACTTATTTGGTGATGATCGAATGGAGATCATGGAGATGATGGCAATATTGTAAATATGGGCCAAATTGAAAGACATTGGTATGGATTTAATTTATTAAGGAATTTCATTGGATGAATATTTATTAGAAAGAAGATTATGAACCATAGGGTTCGCCATGGTATATGGCCGAACCCCATGGAGTTGTTTTGGAAGGGTTGATGGATTTTGATTGATTAAACTAGAAAGCTTCTAATTATGGAAGTTGGTTGCTAAATTTGGAAAGCTTCCAATTATGGAAGGAGTTTGCTAAATTTGGAAAGCTTCCACTTATGGAAGAGTTTGCTAAATTAGAAAGCTTTTATTTATGGAAGTTATATTAATTTAGAAAGTGAATGGAAAGGATTATATTTGTTTCTATAGGTGAGGTTCGGCCATGGTGTATGGCCGAACCCCACTAAAGTTCATTTATGGAAGTTTGTTTATTTTTGGAAAGTGAAAACTAAATTAGAAAGTTTTAATTAAGAACATTCTAATTAGGGAATTTTAATTTGGAAACCTTCTAAAAATAGAAGGAGGAGATTAAAATGAGAAGGTTTCTATTTATGGAAGGAGGTTGATTAATTTAGAAAGTTTCTAAATTAAGACCTTCTAATTATGGATCTTGATTAAAATGGAAGGTGGAGATTAAATTAGAAGGTTTCTAATTAAGGAAAGAATCTTGAATCTTGGATTCAAGAATGGAATTGCTATAAATGGAAAGTCACACATCATAGGGTTCGGCCATGGTGTTTGGCCGAACCCCATGAATCAAGTCTATGGTCCAATTATAAATTTATAATTGAAAATAAATCAAGAGGAGAATGGAACCATGATATCATGGGTTCGGCCATGGTGTATGGCCGAACCCCATGGCCGAACCCCATGAACCAAGTTTATGAGCTAATATGGGTCGAAAAAACATGAAAGAGGTTTGGTTAATTTTAAGGAGTGGCAAAGTTGTAAATAAAGGCTAAATCGGAGGATCATGGGTTCGGCCATGATGTATGGCCCAACCCCATGAGGTCTTGTATGGACTTAAGTTGTTAAGAAATTTTTATGGATCATTTAAAGGGTGAATGATTTTAAAAGAAGGCTATGGGTTATGTAAGCCATGATTGGAAGGTTAGCCTTATATGACAATATGGTAATTATATGAGAATTAATGGACCTATGTTTTGGAACCTAAAACTTAGGTGATGAGAGTAATGGCAATATCGTAATTAAATGAAAATAAGGGACCATGGGTTTGGCCATGGTGTGTGGCCAAACCCCATGAGAATTGTTTGGCGGATCTAGGGTTATGCATTTTGGATTAAAATGAATGGAATATTAACTACGGTTTAGATCAACGGCATTTTGGTAATTAATGGAATAAACTAAAACAAAAGGGGTGAGGTTCGGCCATAATGTATGGCCGAACCCCACAAGATTGGCTTATGGACTTAAAATATTGTGAATCAAATGGGACTTGGTTTTGATTGATTGTTATATTACAAGGTAACGGGACCTCACCAGGTGTTTACTATAGTGAGCGGTTACCGGACGAAAGACGCAAGAACACGTTAGCGGTCTTTGGTAGGATTCCACCTCTTTGAAACGATGGGTTTATGTACATTTTTTTTATCTTGATTCAATGATTTTATATTGTAAAGGATATGTTTCAAATGGTGATTTTATATGTTTATTTGATAAAATAGCATGTGTTTTAAATATGAGTTTTTTTAAATGCTATGATTTTGTATAATTGCATAGCATGTGGTATTTGCATCTCATGCATGGCATGGGAGGGATGAAAGGTAACCGGGGACCCACACTCCGTCGGGGCGTCTGTAAAGCACTAGTGGGGGATACCTTGATGAGGAGAATTCCATCAAGAGGATACTATGTATAATACCTTGATGATGAGAATCCCATCAAGAGGATACTATGTATGAAGACCTTGATGATGAGCATTCCATCAGGAGGATACTATATATCCGGAGATCCACACTCCGTCGGGGCGTCCGTAAAACACTCGTGGAAGGGATACCTTGATGATGAGAATCCCATCAAGAAGATACTATGAGTTTGTGATGGGTGGGATTCATTGCATATGATAGCATGGCATGGCAATGAATCGGCATGATTATGACCTTTATTATCATATAGGGTTTCTGATTTTTATCGGTATGATTGGATCTCTATTATCATACACTGTTTTGGATGCAATGTTTTATAAGTATGGTATGATTTATTATACTGGAATTGATATATTTCTTCTATCTGGATTTTTGGTACTAACCCATGTGTTAACCCTAATTGGAATACCTACTGGGTGCGTTGTACTAACACCCTACTTCTACCCTACTTGATGATACAGGAAATAAGGAGAACGATGAACGCAAAACGGGCCAGGCATAGGAGTTTGGAGGATTATAGTTTATATTTTGTTTTAAGATACTCATGGGCTTGTATTTTGAGTATCTAGAATTCAGATTGTAATAACTTAGATGGACTTGCTAAGGTTGGATGTCTTATTGGATAATTGTGTTATGATAATGATGATTAAGGACATGACGTACTTTGCTATCTGAATGGAATAGAACTGTGTTCTATTATGTTTCCGCATGTTATGATTTTTATTCCGCATGTTTATATTGCTATGTGTGAACTGTTTTCATGGACTGAGTCCATACACACATAGGGTTGGCCAGTTAAGGGTCAGATTTTAGAAGTACGGACTTACCTTGCGTCGTGACGTCCCGCTCCCTATCACTCTACTCTGTTATAAAAAAAAAAGATAGACTCTGATTTACGGGAAGAAGCTAGTGAAAAAGGGCTGGGTGTTACACTTCCAGTTTATCTACTTTGTTTAGTTTGTCCAGTTTGTCCAATTTGCCCAGTTGGTCCAGTTTTTCGAGTTCGTCCAGTTCGTTCAGTTTGTCCAGTTCATCCAGTTTGTCCAATTCGTCTAGATTTTCCAATTCGTTCAATTTGTCCTGTTTGTCCAGTTTTTCGAGCTCGTCCAGCATGTCTCGTTAGTCAAGCTGGTCCAGTTCGTCCATTATGTCCAATTCGTCCAATTCCTCTAGTTTGTCCAATTCGTCCCGTTTGTCCAATTTGATTAGTTTGTCCAGTTCGTTAAGTTCGTCTAGTTTGTGCAGTACGTCCAATTTGTCCAGTTCGTCCAGCTTCTCCAATTCGTCCAGTTGGTCCAGTTCTTCCTGTTCATCTATTATTTCCAACTCATCCAATTCATCTAGTTGGTCCAATTCGTCCAGTTTGTTCAGTTTGTTCTGTTTGTCCAGTTCGTCAAGTTTGTCTAGTTGGTCCAATTTGTCCAGTTGGTCCAGTTTTTAGAGTTCGTCCAGTTCGTCCAGTTCCTCCAGTTCAACCAGTTTATCCAGTTTGTCCAGTTTTTCCAATTCATTCAATTTGTCCAGTTTGTCTAATTCGTCCAGTTCGTCCTTAACATCTAGTTCGTTGAGTTTTTCCAATTCGTTCAGTTTGTCCTATTTGCCCAGTTTGTTCAGCTCGCCCAGTATGTCTCGTTGCTCTAGTTCATCTCTTCTTGTTCGTCCATTATGTCCAGTTCGTCCAATTCCACCCCTCAATTTTGAAATTTGGTTTAAAAATTGAACTTTTTTCTCTGGATTAGGTATGTTCTCAACCATTTCTAGAAGTACTATTTGAGGGGCTGTAGGACACGTATATGGATACCAATATCTTCATCAGATGGTATCGACCATTCTCCATCCGATTCTTCATCATCTGAATGACATGTACTTGACTGGAATTGTTTGATGAACTGAACCTGGGGACTATTTTCTTCAATGTCAGTTGATGAATCATATCATATTCTTCTTCTTCTGAGGAACTTGAATCATTGTTCTTTTTCAGTATTTTCCTCTTCATTTTTTTTTATTGATTTTTCTAAGTTTTTTTTTAGAGGAATTTTCTTTTTTAAAGCATTTATTGGAATAATGACCCTTTTTCCCACAAGTGTAACAAGTTGGAACATTTTCTTTTATGTATTTCTTTTTGAAATATTTCCTAGATTTTCTTTTGAATGGGATGAGTTCATCGGATTTTTTCTGATTTTTATATCTTCCGGGTTTGTATTTTCTTACCATTTTGTTTCTTCTATCCGGAGTAAATCTAGAACGTACGGGTTTTCTCGTTGATTCGGGTGATTGATCTAAACCAAACTGGAAACAAAAATCTCCTAATTCTTTATCTCCAGAATATTTTCTCATTTTTTCAGCTTGTTTACTGATCTTTAAATCAGTGCAAAGAGTCATGCCAACTTTGTTAATTCTTTGTATAATTCCTCCGAACGTCAGCATACTGTAATTAATAGTACCATGCATTTCTTCTCTCAAGGAATTACGCACCTTTTCAGCAAATAAGTGTGGTAATCCTGAAATAAATCTTTCTTTCCAAATATCAGAATTGCAATCATTGAGTTGGTAAACTTTAGACAGGAAAATATCTCTATACAAACGAAATTCTCCTAAGTTTCTACACTTAAACGATGTAACTGTTGTCGATTTTTCTCCTTGATAAGAGCAATTCCTCCGGTGAATTCATTGAAGAAACACTGACACAATCAGATTGAGTTTCCCAATTATCAGGGATTAGACTAGTGCCTGCTTCTAGCTTAATATTGGGGTCTACTAAGTTTCCTGTGGTTTTGTCTCTGTAAAGGGTTCTTCCGAATTCATCCATCTTGATAGCATTTTCTATTTCAAGTCTTTGGGCTCCAATTAATCCATAATTGCACCATCCTCTTAATATTCCACTGAAAGAGGTGGTTATCATGAGAAAAATGTTTCTTGGAGTATTTCCTTTGACTTCACAGCCATTACATTATATTAACATACTGTGAACCATTTGGACGATTTGATATTCTGTTAATCCATCTAAGTTCCATTCATATAAAGAATTTCCTGAATAGGTTAATTCTGAGGTGTAAGTGTATGGAGCCTCTTCGAGTTGTAGATCAACAGGGGTTGGTCTAGGATAATAATTCTTTGTCTCTGGCAATTTTACCTGGGGAATTCCATTTCTTTAGACGATTTATTAATAAATTTTCTGATGCAGAGACTCTTAGGATGTTGAATCCTTTTCCTCCCATATTGAGGCTTTCCATCCTATTGGATAATTCCTTTTGCATTTCATCTGTTATTTTGAATGGTCATTCTTGCAAAATAATCCCTTTAGGTAATTGTCTGGGAACATATACTGCATTGGCAAAGCTTTCTTCTAATTTTTCTTCTTTATCGTTATTGAATTTGGGTTTTGATTTGATTGTTCTTTCTATTCGATCTGTTTGTTCTCCAATGGTTAATAGACATAGACTGGTGTAATTGTTTTGTTCAATTATATCTCTAATACCTATACTTATGTCTCTAGCATTTCTATCTAGTTTTGGTTCATAAATAGATGCATTCTTTACGGGCATGGCATAATTTTTGGTTTCTGTATTAGGGACAGAAATATCAAGTTTCTTCCAAGGTGGGTGAGATTTATGAACTCTTTTCCTTCAGTGTCTTTCCAGGTCTATAACTCTTATTTGTTTTAGGCTTTGAGTTTCTTTTTTTTTGATTTTCCCTTTTTTAAAATATTCCATGAACCACTCAACGAAAGGTATATTTCTTTCTTCTTCCTCCATTTGGAAATACCATAATTCTCTCATCTTACCCTTTTCTTCTACGTTAAACCTTTTAAAGAACCAATCTTTTTAAAGGATGATTTTTCAAATTTTCTCTAAGATATGGTTTATCAATTTCAAATTTTTTGACAGGTATTTCTTCTGGGCTTTGAATACTAATCATTCTTATGACTCGGAGAAAATCACTTTCACTTGGGTTATAGGTTCTTTCAGATGAAGTTTTTTTATACACAGGGTGTTCAATTCCACTTTTTTTGTTTCTAAAAACCTGTTGATCCATTTCTTATTTCTCACTACTTTTTTTATCATCATCAACTTTTTCTAATTTAAAACTTTTTCTTCCTTCAGTGTAGCCAGTAAAGCTTCTCCTAGCTCGCCATCTTTCTTCTAAAATTAACCTCAACATCTCCATTTGGTAATTTGACTTTGCTTTGTAAATCACCTGTTATTTCATTTACTCTTGGGGTGACATCCTCTATTTGCCAATTTCCGGGGAGAACAACTTCTTCCCAGCTAATTACTTTTGGGATAAACACATTATTATTAAAGTTTGTTTCCATAAGAACTGTGGTTTTTTCTTTATCAACTTTATCATTATAGGCTATCATGGGAAAGACAAAGATCATGGATTTGTAGAACACGCGATAGACTATAGCAAAAGGTTTACTTCTTGGACTCATTTTTAATCCTTTACTTTGGAATACAATAGTTGCACAATCAAGGACATCGTCATCATGAGCATCAACTGTGATGTTTGGGAAACAATTAAAATAAACAGGTCCATGATAGAGACTTGATTCAACCATGGCATGCAGAGAGTCATCAAACTCGTCATGTCTCTGATCTCGCACATAAGCACATACAGAAACATTTAATGCTAATCGAAACAGTGGTGTGATTCCTACCTAAATTAATCATATGTGTAAGTAGTTGTATTTGGTCCTGATTTGTTCAATAATTCTTCTTTCAAGGATTTTGATTGTTTGTTTTCTCAACAGTTTTAATGTGATAATCATTTTGTTCTTCAAATGTGCCATTACTATATATTTCTGTTACATGCAAAGCTGGCATCTTCCAATTGGATATGGCTTGGTCAAAGTTTTCATACACCTTTTCTTTAGAATTTTTTGTTTTTTCTGGATATTCTTTTTCTAGACTTTTACGAGGGAAACTAGTCAAAGCAGCCTGGTATGATGAAAAAGATGAAGTAAACCTATTAGAAGGATGCTGAAATGATCTAAACCAATTTTTAAAAAGTTGTGTCTTTCCTGTAGAATTTTCCATTTTTGTAATATGACTGTGGATCAAAGAGCACCTGTCAACGATTTACAGCCCTATATGCCACTTCTCAGCTTCAAGCGGGACTTACTACGTGATCAAACCCTTATCCAACAATCAGATTATAAAAACAGAGAACAATAAAAGGAAATACAAAAGTTTAAAGAGGATTGGATGGATCAACTTTAGATCACAGCTAATAGATATAATTCACATTGCAATGATTTAGACACGAGATAATAATTTTAATTCTTCATTCAAACTGTTACAATATTCTCTTATGCGATTACACAAGGATACTAACATAGATCTCCTAATAGTATGTATGCGGATAATAAGATATCTTCCTGCAGCTATATAGCTATATTTCGTCTATTTGTCAGATAGCGTTTTCTAATCTTCTAAGCTGATTTTCACGACGTCTGAGATCACGCAATAATTCTTCTCTCCTAACCGAACGAGGAGGCATCTCAGAAAGCCATTGCTTGTAATGTTGATTCTGTCTTGAATACTTCTAATTGGAACACAACATACGCTTGAATTAAAATTATTCTTCGCATTTCATATTCTTGATGGCGTGGATTATTTCTATGAGTGCATATTCGTATATGTCTTCTAATATTTTCTAAATGCCTTTCAATTGTTCTTAGTCTTCGAACATCATCATAAAACTTCTTAAGTAAAGCAAGACGAATAGACATATTCTAGCAAAAGAAACAACATGATTAGATAATAACAAACTTATATTATCAAACTCATAAAAACTTATATTACTTACAAACTGAGAATAGAACTCTGAATACAAACTTTGCAGCACACTCCAAACTTCAGGCTCATACTTAGATTCAGAACTTTTATTTTTCAATTTCTAACATTCGATGCTAAAACAAGAACACAAAGCTCCTTATATAGATGGAGCAGACACAAAAGAACACACTCTCATCCAACCACGAGAGAACAGCACTAAACCCAAAACAGGAAAAAGGAACTTCCACCGACACTACCCAACAAACTAACTTTACCAAACTTTTAGACTTACTTTTACAAAAGAGATTCCCCACTTGGGGACACAGTAATAAGTGAAGCATCTTTTGACCAAATTGGATGCACACAGCATACAACATTATCTTCTTTTGATAATTCTATGACATGTGGCTGCTTGGAATCTTTTATCTAGACGTGATGGGCACTGACATTAACACTTTGCAAAAAGGAGCAACACCATCTTTTGACTGGATGGGACACCATCTTTTGATTGTAGGTCCAGTTTTTTGAGTTCGTCTAGTTCGTTTAGTTTGTTATGTTCGTCCAATTTGTCTAGTTCGTCCAGTTTAACCAATTCGTCTAGATTTTGCAATTCATTCAATTTATCCTGTTTGTCCATTTTTTCCAACTCACCCAGTATGTCTCCTTCGTCCAGTTGGTCCAGTTCTTCCTGTTCGTCCATTATGGCCAATTCGTGCAATTCCTCTAGTTGGACCAATTTGTTTAGTTTGTCCAGTTCGTCTAGTTTTTCAACTTCGTCCATTTCGTTTAGTTTGTTATGTTCATCCAGTTCGTCCAGTTTGACCAATTCGTTCAGTTTATCCTGTTTGTCCATTTTTTCCAGCTCGCCCAGTATGTCTCCCTCATCCAGTTGGTCCAGTTCTTCCTGTTCGTCCATTATATCGAATTCGTGTAATTCCTCTTGTTGGTCCAATTATTCCAGTTTATCTACTTTGTTTAGTTTGTCCAGTTCTTTAAGTTTGTCCAGTTCGTCCAATTTACCCAGTTGGTCCAGTTTTTCGAGTTTGTCTATTCGTTCAGTTTGTTATGTTCCTCCAGTTCGTCCAGTTTGTCCAGTTCATCCAGTTTGTCCAATTCGTCTAGATTTTCCAATTCGTTCAATTTGTCCTGTTTGTCCAGTTTTTTGAGCTCGCCCATCATGTCTCATTAGTCAAGCTAGTCTAGTTCGTCCATTATGTCAAATTCGTCCAATTCCTCTAGTTGGTCCAATTCGTCCGGTTTGTACAATTTGATTAGTTTGTCCAGTTTGTGCAGTACGCCTAATTTGTCTAGTTTGTCCAGCTTCTCCAATTCGTCCAGTTGGTCTAGTTCTTCCTGCTTGTCCATTATGTCCAACTCGTCCAATTCATCTAGTTGGTCCAATTTGTCCAGTTTGTTCAGTTTGTTCTGTTTGTCCAGTTCGTCCAATTTGTCCAGTTGGTCCAGTTTTTAGAGTTCGTCCAGTTTGTTTAGTTTGTTAAGTTCCTCCAGTTCGTCCAGTTTTTCCAATTCGTTCAGTTTGTCCAGTTTGTCTAATTCGTCTAGTTCGTCCTTAACATCTAGTTCGTCGAGTTTTTCCAATTCGTTCAGTTTGTCCTATTTGCCCAGTTTGTCCAGCTCGCCCAGTATGTCTCGTTGCTCCAGTTCGTCCAATTCCTCTAGTTTGTCCTATTGGTCCAGTTCGTGAAGTTTGTCTAGTTCGTCCAATTTGTCATATTTGTCCAGTTTTTCGAATTCGCCTAGTATGTTTCGTTAGTCAAGTTGGTCCAGTTCGTCCATTATGTCCCATTCTTCCAATTCCTCTAGTTGGTCCAATTCGTCCGGTTTGTCCAATTTGTTAAGTTTGTCAAGTTTGTCCAGTTTGTCTAGTATTTCCAATTTGTCCAGTTTGTCCAATTCGTCCAGTTTGTCCAATTCGTCATTAAGTCCATTTTGTCTAGTTCTACCTGTTCATCCATTATGTCCAACACGTCTAATTCATCTAGTTGGTCCAATTCGTCCAGTTTGTTCAGTTTGTCCAGTTCATCAAGTTTGTCCAGTTTGTCTAATTTGTCTAGTCAGTCCAGTTTTTAGAGTTCGTTTACTTTGTTATGTTCCTCCAGTTCGTCCAGTTTGTCGAGTTCGTCCAATTCGTCAAGATTTTCCAATTCGTTCAGTTTGTCCTATTTGCGTAGTTTTTTCCAGCTCGCCCCGTATGTCTCCTTCGTCCAGTTGGCCTAGTTCATTCAATTCTTCCTGTTGGTCCATTATGGCCAATTCGTGCAATTCCTCTAGTTGGACCAATTCGTCCAGTTTATCCAATTTGTTTAGTTTGTCCAGTTTTTCGAGTTCGTCCATTTCTTTTAGTTTCTTATGTTCCTCCAGTTCGTCCAGTTTGTCCAGTTGTTCCAGTTCATCCAATTTGTCCAGATTTTCCAATTCGTTCAGCCTGTCTAGTTTTTCGAGCTCGCCAGTATGTCTTGTTAGTGAAGTTGGTCCAGTTCATCCTATTCGTCCATTATGTCGAATTCGTCAAATTCCTTTAGGTGGTCCAATTCGTCCATTTTGTCCAATTTGTTTAGTTGCCCAGTTCGTCAAGTTTGGCTAGTTTGTTTTATACGTCCAATTTGTCCACTTGGTCTAGTTCATCCATTTTCTCCAATTCGTCCAGTTGGTCTAGTTCGTCCAATTCTTCCTGTTCATCCATTATGTCCAATTCATCCAATTCCTCTAGTTGGTCCTATTGGTCCAGTTCTTCCAATTTGTCCAGTTTTTCGAATTCGCCTAGTATGTTTCGTTAGTCAAGTTGGTCCAGTTCGTCCATTATGTCCAATTCTTCCAATTCCACTAATTGGTCCAATTCGTCCTGTTTGTCCAATTTGTTAAGTTTGTCAAGTTTGTCCAGTTTGTCCATTATGTCCAATTCTTCGAATTCATCTAGTTGGTCCAATTCGTCCAGTTGTCTAAATTCTTCAGTTTCTACAATTCATCCAGTTTGTCCAGTTTGTCCAATTCGTCATGTTGGTACTGTAGGTCTAGTTTTTCGAGTTCGTCCAGTTCATTTAGTTTGTTATGTTCGTCCACACTCCAACAAAAGACCGAAGCCAATCAGAATTATATCTTTACACCGGTAACAAAATTCTTGTTACTTCAGATTGTCTTATGGAAGAAAGATCTGTAAAAGATAATGTTTATTTTCTCCTTGGTAAGGGACTTCATTATTATTCCCCTGATAAAAGAAAAACTCGTGAATGGTATCTCGATATTTTACATCAGTCGAAAAGCGTCCTCATCTTCCACAACAAAAATGCAAATGGTATCATCACCTATTCAAAGTTCACTATTCTTAAAATCCTCACAGGAGAAGATTGGGATGGTCCTCTTTACATGACAAGATCAGTCCAACTTTATAATTCGACTAAAATTTTCAATTATTGGGATTATATTGACGCTTGGAAGATTGCTTTGATGTGGCAAAACCATCAGTATAATCATTCTTGGTTCATTAGGTTCAAAGAAGAAAGTCCTGATGTCACACCTATTCACCGCAATTTCCCATCCTGATTTCTCTTCACTTGGTGGTCTCATTTTGGTGCTTCCCGGAAAATCCTTCCTGATAATTTTCGTTATCTATTTATTAAATTTGGCCAAGTTGAAGAAAAGGTCTCTTGCGATATGATTAATGTTCTTCATTTCTTTGCGAAGTTCCATATTCCATACATTCTCCAATGGAAATTTGAGGTGAAAAAAGAATTATATGGTCACACTTGTCTTTTTCAAACTATGTATAAAAAATGGTGGCCTAAAATTGAAAATGATACATATGAGAGAATTCTGAATCAAATCTCTCCTCCTGAAAAATCAAATGATCCTCTTCCAAACGAAAAGCCTCGTGAAAATGAAATGGTCATGGCTGATCTCTTAGCCAAGAAAATTGCTAAAGAAATTGCTCGTGAAAAATCCCCTGATCCTATGGATATGTCTGTTGAATCTGTTAATTTTGAAGAAAAGATTAAACAGATTTTAGAAGAATATTTGCCAAAAAAAAGAGGTGATCAGCATGATTGGGATTCTAATCATGATCTAGATGGAAATCTTGATGATGAAGTTGTGCCCATTGAAAATCTCCATCCTCATTGGGATCCAGACTCTCATGTTAATCCCGACGGTTCAGTTACTGAGTATCAACATGGTGGAAAATTTTGGTACGCATCTGCTAAAGACAAAGGAAAAGAAAAAGAAAAGGAATCTCAGCTGGCTGAATTATTTCGCATGAACTCTGCAAAAGCTAAAGATTTGATGAAAAAGAAGACATGACAAATGACAAAGTAAGATCCTGCTGAATATTGGTATCAAAGCCATTTGGTGTCATCTCTTTTGGTGGGGGTATAGCCAGATGTCTTGCTTAGTTGAAAAGTAGATAAAGTTGTTTTGTCCACTCAAAAGATGGTGTTACTGTTTTGGTTGGGGTATGCTGCCACATGTCTTAGACTTATCAAAAGATGAAAAAGTTGTTCCTAGTGCACCCCATTTGGTCAAAAGATGCTTCATTTATTGTAACTTTTTACTGTTCTTCCATGTGGAGAATTTCTTTTTGTAAAGTAGGTTTGGAGGCTTGTGTCGGTAGACAATCTTTTTACTGTTTTGTTTTATGTGCTGTCCTCTCATGGTCAGATGAGAGTTTGTCCATTATAACCCTGCTCCGTCTATATAAGGAGCTTTGTGTTTTCATTTAGGATCATCGAAAAAATTTAAGTTTGGAAGATCAAAAAATTTAAAGCTTAGTCTTCTATTCTAAAAGAGTGAAGTGTGTGTTCATTTGTAAGCATCGATCCTTAGACCAAAAATACTAGAGTCTTAGAATCTGAAGCTTGAGTGTGCTAGAGTTTGAAGTCCTGTACAACCTTTTGTAAGTAATCAAGTTTTTATAAGTTTAATGTTATAAGTTTGTTATTATCTAATCATGTTGTCTTTCTTTATAGAATATGTCGATTCGTCTTGCTTTGCTTAAGAAGTATTATGATGATGTTCGAACATTGAGAAAAATAGAAATTCTTCTTGAACACATACGACAACACCTACGAATATGCACTCATAGAAATAACCCATGACATCAACGATATGAAAGACGAAGAATGATTTTAATTCAAGCCTATGTTGTGTTCCAATTAGAAGTATTCAGGACAGAATCAAAATTACATGCAATGGCTTTCTGAGATGCCTCCTCATTCTGTTAGGAGAGAAGAATTATTACGTGATCTCAGACGTCGTGAAAATCAGTTTAGAAGATTAGAAAATGCTATCCGACAAATAGACGAAAATATAGCTACAGGAAGATATCTTGTTATCCGCGTACATACTATTAGGAGATCTATGTTAGTATCCTTGTGTAATCGTGTAAGAGAATATTGTAACCTTTTGAATGAAGAGTTAGAATTATTATCTCATGTCTAAATCTTTGCAAGGTGAATTATATCTATTAACTGTGATCTGAAGCTGACCTATCCAATCCTCTTTAAAAACTTTTGTATTTTCTTTTATTGTTCTCTGTTTTTATAATTTGATTGTTGGATAAGAGTTTGATTGCGTACTAAGTCCTGCTTGGTGCCGAGAAGTGGCTTTAAGGGCTGTAAAACGTTGACAGGTGCTCTATTATCCACAGTCATATTACAAAAATGGAAAATACTAAAGGAAAAACAAAACTTTTTAAGAATTGGTTTAGATCATTTCAGCATCCTTCTAATAGGTCTACTTCATCTTCTTCATTCTATCAGTCTGCTTGGACTAGCTTCCCTCGTAATAGTTTAGAAAAAGAAAATATGGAAAAAATAAAAAATTCAGAAGAAATGGTATATGAAAACTTTGATCAAACCATATCCAATTGGAAGATGCCAGCCTCGCCTGTAACAGAAATATATAGCAATGGCACATTTGAAGAACAAAATGATTATCACATTAAAACTGTTGAGAAAACTGTTTCCTTCTCTGGAGGAAAACAAACAATCAAAATCCTTGAAAGAAGAATTATTGAACAAATCAGGACCAAATATAACTACCTACACATAGGATTAATTCAGGTAGGAATCAAACCATTGTTTCGATTTATAACGCCCCGCCCTCTCCGAGGCAAAATCAGAGTCTAATTTTTTTTTTTAAAACATAAACACCGGAAGAGAGCGGGCGGCGTCACGACGCGAGTTAAGTTCAGACAACTCAAGTCTGAACCTTAATTGGCCACCCATGTGTATATGGACTAGACCATGATAATCAAGACACACATGGAACTAAACAATAACTTGCAGAATAAACTACACTAACTGCGGAAATAGAATGAATAGATAGCAAGTAACAGTCCCAATTAATAATTAACATAAAACAACCATCCATAGTTACTAACCTAATCAAACCATAGCAAAGTATTAACTTATTAAATGTCCATCAATTATAACTCAAACGACAATAAATAAGAAGTCCTGTTCATCAATCAAGCGCTTCGGCTTGGCTCCCCTCCCGGTCATCGACCTTCTCTTTCCCTTTCCTTGTTCCTGCATTATCCTCTAAGGATAGAATTAGGGCGTTAGATCAACGCGCCCAGTAGGTTCCCGATCAGGGCTACCACACGGTTAGCATATAAAACATGCATATATATCATAGTACATGATTATCAAAAACATATAAAACCATGCTATGTATGTATGCAAATGTAATGAGCCCCACCCCATCACACATACATAGCCATCACTTGACGAGACTCTCACCGTCAAGGTAAATCACAATACACTTTCATCTGTAACTCACACGATAAGGTAATCCACAGTAATCCTTGTTACCTGTGGAAAGACACTTCATCATTGAGTTGTTTCACATCACATATTAGTCCTCTTGGCGGGACTCTCATCGCCTAAGGAGATCAATGTGACTCTTATCCTGATGTTACTCCTCCTGGCTGGACTCTCTTCGCCTAAGGAGGACGGTAACTCATAATTGCAACATAGCATATCCTCAATCATCATCCCATGTCCATGCATGAGATGCCAATGCATTGTATGTCATTGGTAAATACATAACTCATCTTTCAATATATAATAAGTAATTGTAAGACAATATCTCATAAAAACTATCATGAAAACAAGTGTAAATGTGGTTACAAGTAGGCAGGAAACCTACTGAAGATTCTCTTCAGTGTTCGATCTTTCTTACTCGTCAACCGTTCACGACTCGTATGCCGTTCTCGCAAGTCTCGATACCTTATTTTCATAGCAAAAAATTAAACATTCATTATGTAATTCCAACTTGGTCTAAGTCCCAAAATTACACTATGTGGGGTTCGGCCATACCCATGGTCGAACCTCACCTTTTATCCTTTGGTCTCTCATTTGTTTAATCCCTATTAAGCATCAATTTCTACAAAAATACCTTGGTAGGGTTCGGCCATACAGCATGGCCGAACCATACCCCTTTGTTCTGGGTCCATTTCATCAGTTTATATCCACTGTTTAGACCCATGATAACTTTAGTCCTTCATGTCATTTAAATCCATGTTTTTAACCCTCTTTAAAACATGCATTTGAGTCTTAAAGAAACATCAAAAACAGTCCACAAAACTTCATGGTTTCTATGTTTCAAAGACATCAAAACCAACCAATCATTTACATGGGGTTCGGCCCTCCAAGGTGGCTGAACCCAATGATCATTTTTGCCATTTTAAAACCTCTATTACTCATGGTTAAAACCTTGTGCATTCGGCCATAACCATGGCCCAATACATACCCTTTTCTTAAAACTTGTTTAACTTGAACACTTAAGAAATCTTTCCAAATTTCCTTTGCCTATGATCCTTGTCTTCTCCCCTCTATTTCTTCCTTTCTTCCTTAATCCTTTGCTGGTTTATGCTTGATTAACTGGTGCCAACACCTCTGCTGTTCAGCCAAGAAAACCGAGTTTGGAGAGTGGGAGAGAGAGATGGGAATTCTTTGGATTTTCAATATGAAAATCGGCCAAGAATGGTAACCTTTCCCTTTTGTAATTTCAATCCCATCTTCCATTCATTTTCCCTCATTTAATTTTACCAAAAACGATGGGATATTGGGTGTCATTCAAGACACCCCTTCACCCAAACGTTGCAACCTTTCATTCACAACACATGCATCTGATGAGATGCATGTTGCCGCCCAACCTTGGTGTCCCTTGGCTTTGCCAAGGCACCTCTTCACTCTCAACGGCTGGGATAGATTTGATTAAGTGTTGGGTGAGATTAAAACTCCTTTCCACCTCCTCTTGACTCACTTGACTCATGGTATTTTTATTCCAACTCAACTCATCCAACTCATCACATTTAATGCACCAAGTTTGAGTCAACTCTTTTCTTAAATCAAACTCACTCCAAATCAATCCAACTCATGCTGAACTAACTCATACTTGAGTTCAATTGAGGGCCAACACGGTCATCCGTGGTCAACTTGGTCAACCCGACCCATTGGGTCCCCAATCAGCCCCTTGACCCGTTTTGACAACATGACCCATTCATGGGCTGATTTTTGGCATTTTTAATTGGTTTTCACTTGTGTTTCAAGCCTACCCATTTTTGCTATACTTGATTTCCAATCAGGTCAGCTTGACCCCATTTAATTTGAGCTTACACAATGGTCAAATCATCCATTATGACCCATTGGGTCCAATTGGGCCCTTTGACCCATTTAGCCATTTTCGACCCAATTGATGTTTATTACCCACCCAATCAAACTTGACATTTATAATGTGCTCATATGATCTTAATTTGAGTAATGGGCCCCACCATTTCCTTATTTGATATCACAAAATAATTAATTTAACAAACTAGGGGCATTTTCGTAATTATCCACTTCATTGAGAAATTGGGGTGTTACAATATAACCCTCTTTTTAAATTTTTCGTCCCGAAAATCAAACGAAGTAGGGTTCTCAAATTAAATTACATAAATAATTCGGGGTGAGTTGTTCTCATCTTCGATTCAAGTTCCCATGTGGCCTCTTCATCCCATGTCGGTCCCATACCACTTTTACGAACTGAATCGCTCTGTTTCGCAACACCCTTTGTTCGGTCTCCACTATCCTGACCGGCTTCTCGACGTACATCACGTCGCTTTGTACTTCAATATCCTGAACATTCAAAACATGGGATGGATCCGGATTATACTTTCTTAGCATTGATACATGAAACACATCATGTAGAGCTGCTAACTGCGAAGGAAGTGCTAACTGGTAAGCTACATCCCCCATCCTTCTTATGATGGAAAACGGTCCCACATATCTTGGTGACAGTTTTCCTTTCTTGCCAAACCTCATGTGTCCTTTCCGTGGCGAGACCCTTAAAAATACCATGTCTCCCACTGCAAATTCCAGAAACCGTCTCCTTTTATCAGCATAGCTCTTTTGCCGGCTTTGTGCAGTCAATAAGTGTTGACGTATCAACTTAATTTGTGCGGTAGTCTCTGCGACTAGTTCCGGTACAATCAATGCAGGCTCTCCTGCCTCTGTCCAACACACTGGCGACCTACATGGTCTACCATATAATGCCTCGTATGGAGCCATCTGAAGGCTTGCCTGATAGCTGTTGTTATACGAGAACTCCACCAGTGGCAAGTGGTCCTCCCATCCACCCTTGAAATCTAACATGCATGCTCTAAACATGTCTTCCAAGGTTTGTATTGTCCTTTCAGACTGTCCATCAGTCTGTGGATGGAAAGCGGTGCTAGTCAATAAGTCTTTCCCCATGGCTGACTGCATGCTTTGCCATACTCTGCCAGTAAAACGGCCATCTCTGTCCGATACTATCGTTCGGGGAATGCCATGTAGCCGAATGATTTCTTTAATATACCGCCGACCCAACGTCTCAGATGAATCCGTCATCTTGATAGGAATGAAATGTGCGGACTTGGTCAGTTGGTCTACCACGACCATATGGCGTCATTGCCCTTTGAAGACCTCGGTAACCCCGTCACAAAGTCCATGGAAATGTGCTCCCATTTCCATTCTGGCATTGCTAAGGGTTTGAGTAACCTTGGTGGCTTTTGGTGCTCAGTCTTAACTTGCTGACAAGTTAGACAATGTGCCACGAATTCCTCCACATCCCTTTTTAGTCCGTGCCACCAATAATGCCTTTTCAGATCGTGATACATTTTGGTGCTGCCTGGATGAATGGAGAGCTTAGATTGATGTGCCTCAACCAGTAGCTCTTTCCTACAACTCTTTGGCACATATACTCTTCCCCGGAATAATAGACCTTGTCCTGGCCGTAATTCCCATTCCGGTATGTCTACGCCAGTGGACATCTTGGCCCATATCTCCTCCATTTCAGATCTGCTCTTTGTTCTTGTTCAATCTTGGTGACTATATTGGACTGTATGATCAAATTATACATACTTCTACAGTTGTTGATATAAAGATTGAACTCTCGAATGGTGTGCAACATCTCCCATTCTGTTCTGATCAAGCATGCGACCGATGCATGAGATAGGCGGCTGAGGGCATTCGCCACCTTGTTTGCCTTGCCTGGATGGTATCGAAGCTCAAATTCATAATCCGCCAGATACTCCATCCATCTACGCTGCCTCAGGTTGAGCTCCTTCTGATCAAATAAATATTTTAAACTCTTATGATCAGAAAATACCTCAAATTTTTCGCCGTAGAGGTAGTGTCTCCAACTTTTAAGAGCGAAGACCACTGCAGCTAGCTCCAAATCATGTGTAGGATAAAGACATTCGTGTATTTTTAACTGTCTTGACCCATATGCCACCACACGGTGATCTTGCATGAGTGAACACCCTAGTCCTTCTCCTGAAGCATCGCATTGTACTTCGTAACCTTTGCCCCTTTCCGGCAAAATTAAAACAGGAGCTCTTGTAAGTTTCTCTTTTAGCGTTTCAAATCTCCGGTTACACTGATCTGTCCACTCATACTTGACTCCTTTCTGAGTGAGTCAAGTCAACGGAGACGCTATTTTGGAAAAATCCATAATAAATTTTCGATAATAACCCGCCAATTCCAAGAAACTGCGGATTTCGGTTACATTCTTTGGCGCTTTCCAGTCCTTTACTTGTGCCACCTTAGCTGGATCCACGGCTATACCGTTTTCTGTTATGACATGTCCCAAGAAATTGACCTTGGATAACCAGAATTCACATTTACTGGCCTTGGCATATAGCTTATTCCACCTCAAAGTATTCAAAACTATACGTAAGTGCTCTGCATGTTCCTCCTGAATCTTAGAATAGATCAGGATATCATCAATGAATACGATTATAAATTGATCCAAATAGGGACGGAAGACTCTGTTCATTAAATCCATGAACACCGCCGGTGCATTTGTTAGTCCAAATGGCATGACCACGAACTCGAACAGTCCATACCGCGTCCGAAAGGCTGTCTTTTCTATATCTTCCTCCCTAACTCGGATTTGATGATAACCAGACATCAAATCAATCTTTGAAAAATGGCTAGAACCCCTCAATTGATCGAATAAATCATCGATCCTGGGTAGAGGGTACTTGTTCCGGACTGTTAGCTGATTCAGCTTCCGATAATCAACACACATCCGAAGTGAACCGTCCTTCTTCACAAGCAGCACTGGTGCTCCCCACGATGATGTACTATTCCGGATGCAGTCCAGCCTAAGCAGTTCATCAATCTGCTTCTTTAGCTCCGACATCTCTGCTGGTGCCATCCGATAGTGTGGTAACGACACTGGTGTAGTGCCAGGGTACAACTTGATTTCGAAGTTAATCTCCCTCCTAGGTGGTAAACCAGGGAGTTCCTTTGGAAACACATCCGTAAATTCTTGTACAATTGTTGGAAGTTTAGTAACTGGAGCTTTATTTATGGTGATATTATTCAATACCATGTGGTTTAGCCCTTCCTGCAATCCACTCTGTTTATCTGCACGAACTACGTATTGCTTGCCCTCGGGTGACCAAAATGTCACTCTTCGGCGATAAGAGTTGATGTTGGCATGAAACTTAGCCAACCAATCCATGCCGAATATTATATCATACTCAGACATGTCAAGCACCAGATAATTGAACTCAAATCTGAGTCCAGCTAATTCAGTGTTAACCGCCATGCATATAAGTCCCAGTGCCGAATCTCCGACAGGGGACACAATTGTGAGTGTTTTGGCTAATCTTTGAACTAGAGTACCGGTAACAGTTATAAATGATGCAGCTATGAAGGAATGTGAAGCTCCTGAATCAAATAGTGCATATGCATAAGGCCTACTCACTACTGCCATACCTTGTATTACTGAGTGATTCTCATCCTTTGGAGGTACTAAAGAAAACACTCGTCCAGCTCCAGAAGGATTAGGCCCTCGACCTCCTCGACTTTGAATTCTGCCTCCTCTGGAGTTTACTGGCCTAGCTGGCGGACGAAATGATCCTCTGGAGTATGACAGCCTGTTGAGTTTTGGGCAGTCCTTTTTGAAGTGACCCTGTTGATCACAGTGGAAACAGTTGCCCAAAGTTTCCCATTCAAGTTTCACTAGACTCTTATCTTTCCCGTTAAATGCTTCTCCAAAATTTTGCAGATCTTCATTTGCACATATGTCGCTATGTGACTAACACCTTTTGTTCCAACTTCCACGATACCAATTCCCGGCATCAATCCAAACCACCATGGGAATAATCACCCATGGTTAAATACATCCATCCCTGGTGTTTCGCTTGCAGTAAATATCATCTATCCCTGTTTTATAATCATCCATGAATATAACCCTCCCATGGGTATAATCCATTCATGGAAATAATTCATCCTTGAACATTTCATCTACCAGTAAGTATCATCTATCCATGAATATAACCCACTTATGGGTATAATCCATTCATGGAAACCATCCATCCTTGGTATCACTCTGTCAATGGATAACTATCCATGAAATAACCCACCTATGGGTATAATCCATTCATGGAAACCATCCATCCTTGGTATCACTCTGTCCATGAGTATCATTTATTTATGATTAATATCCGTAGGAACAATATTCAAATGAATCACTATAAGACTGTGGTAACCATATCAAATCACAAATATATCCTGACCCCTTGCAAGACTTAGGGCTCATGACTTACCAAGCAGAAGACCCACGTCCAATGTGATCCGGTCTACCTCTCCCTGCATCCCTTCACCTCATAGGTGATTCAGTCAAGCTCTAAGGCGGTCGATCCGCGTCTAATGAGACTAGTACCACCCCCACGGGGTAAAATAGTACCTAGCTCTGCGCATCCAGGCACATCTAGTGTGCAAAATAGCCGTGTGAGCGCCCTCCAGCGTAGCATGCGAGGGACCCACTCCTCAACGGTAGCCCTACGGAACCAAGTCTCCGTATTTCATATCAAGGTTCCCACAGTCTCATAGCTACTCTAAGTCATACTCATGAAGTCTATAGGCTTTTCTCTTCAATACCATGTGAGGGACGCACCCATACCACGTCTCAATCATCAACATCATGTGAGGGACGCACCCATCCCACGTCTCAATGTAAACAAGTGACCTCGTCACCTTTACCATGGAACTATTGTATCTTTCGTGGGGTCGATATACCCACCAATTGTCGTCATCGACCCATTGATAGACTTAGTTTCACGTCAGAATCTATGTTCACATACTTGGGAAATTCCCTGATCATCATCTTGTATTTCTTGTTTTGGGGAGTTTTCCTATGTATCACGTAATATCTCCTGTTTAGGAAAATTGCCAAATGAGCACTCTTTGTATTTCTTTGTTTTTAAGGAAATTTCCTAAATATCGAGTATCATTTCTCAATTTGGGGAAATCTTGATGTTCTGCTGTTCTTGGGGAAAACCTCCCTAAGTATTATGTATCACTTCTCAGTTTGGGGATATTGCCAAATCTTCACACTTTGTTTTCTTTTGTTTCTGGGGAAATCTCTAAATTCCTGTTGTTTGTTTCTCAATGGGGGATATCAGGGGAGTACATCCTACGTTGCTATGTTTGATATGTCCAGTTATGATGACTGTACTTTACTTTGCTATATTTCATTGTCGTTCTCAAATTGATTGTTTAGTCTGAGTCACTCGAAGTAAATTAATCCGGCCCCCAGTCAGCGGACTCAGAAGAGTCGTTCAGTTGGGATTCTTATCCGTCAGTGAGACATGAAACCGTCTTAATCTTACTTCGATGATTTAACTTCCCGTTTCGCTCCGATACCAACTGTAACGCCCCGCCCTCTCCGAGGCAAAATCAGAGTCTACTTTTTTTTTTTAAAACATAAACACCAGAAGAGAGCGGGCGGCGTCACGACGCGAGTTAAGTTCAGACTACTCAAGTCTGAACCTTAACTGGCCACCCATGTGTACATGGACTAGACCATGATAATCAAGACACACATGGAACTAAACAATAACTTGCGGAATAAACTAGACTAATTGTGGAAATAGAATGAATAGATAGTAAATAACAGTCCCAATTAATAATTAACATAAAACAACCATCCATAGTTACTAACCTAATCAAATCATAGCAAAGTATTAACTTATTACATGTCCATCAATTATAACTCAAACGACAATAAATAAGAAGTCATGTTCATCAATCAAACGCTTAGGCTTGGCTCCCCTCCCGGTCATCGACCTTCTCTTTCCCTTTCCTTGTTCCTGCATTATCCTCTAAGGATAGAATTAGGACGTTAGATCAACGCGCCCAGTAGGTTCCCGATCAGGGCTACCACACGGTTAGCATATAAAACATGCATATATATCATAGTACATGATTATCAAAAACATATAAAACCATGCTATGTATGTATGCAAATGTAATGAGCCCCACCCCATCACACATACATAGCCATCACTTGACGGGACTCTCACCATCAAGGTAAATCACAATACACTTTCATTTGTAACTCACACGATAAGGTAATCCACAGTAATCCTTGTTACCTGGAAAGACATTTCATCATTGAGTTGTTTCACATCACATATTAGTCCTCCTCGCGGGACTCTCATCGCCTAAGGAGACCAATGTGACTCTTATCCTGATGTTACTCCTCCTGGCTGGACTCTCTTCGCCTAAGGAGGACGGTAACTCATAATTACAACACAGCATATCCTCAATCATCATCCCATGTCCATGCATGAGATGCCAATGCATTGTATGTCATTGGTAAATACATAACTCATCTTTCAATATATAATAAATAATTGTAAGACAATATCTCATAAAAACCATCATGCAAACAAGTGTAAATGTGGTTACAAGTAGGTAGGAAACGTACTGAAGATTCTCTTCAGTGTTCTATCTTTCTTACTCGTCAACCGTTCACGACTCGTACGCTGTTCTCGCAAGTTTCAATACCTTATTTTCATAGCAGAAAATTAAACATTCATTATGTAATTCCAACTTGGTCTAAGTCCCAAAATTGCACTCTGTGGGGTTTGGCCATACCCATGGTCAAACCTCACCTTTTATCCTTTGGTCTCTCATTCGTTTAATCCCTATTAAGCATCAATTTCTACAAAAATACCTTGGTAGGGTTCGGCCATACAGCATGGCCGAACCATACCCTTTGTTCTGGGTCCATTTCATCAGTTTATATCCACTGTTTAGACCCATGATAACTTTAGTCCTTCATGTCATTTAAATCCATGTTTTTAACCCTCTTTAAAACATGCATTTGAGTCTTAAAGAAACATCAAAAACAGTCCACAAAACTTCATGGTTTCTATGTTTCAAAGACATCAAAACCAACCAATCCTTTACATGGGGTTCAGTCCTCCAAGGTGGCCGAACCCAATGATCATTTTTACCATTTTAAAACCTCTATTACTCAAGGTTAAAACCTTGGTGCATTCGGCCATAACCATGGCCCAATACATACCCTTTTCTTACAACTTGTTTAATTTGAACACTTAAGAAATCTTACCAAATTTCCTTTGCCTATGATCTTTGCCTTCTCCCCTCTATTTCTTCCTTTATTCCTTAATCGTTTGCTGGTTTATGCTTGATTAACTGGTGCCAACACCTCTGCTGTTCAGCCAAGAAAACCGAGTTTGGAGAGTGGGAGAGAGAGATGGGAATTCTTTGGATTTTCAATATGAAAATCGGCCAAGAATGGTAACCTTTCCCTTTTGCAATTTCAGTCCCATCTTCCATTCATTTTCCCTCATTTAATTTTGCCAAAAACGATGGGATATTGGGTGTCATTCAAGACACCCCTTCACCCAAACGTTGCAACCTTTCATTCACAACACATGCATCTCATGAGATGCATGTTGCCGCCCAACCTTGGTGTCCCTTGGCGTTGCCAAGGTACCTCGTCACTCTTAACGGCTAGGATGGATTTGATTAAGTGTTGGGTGAGATTAAAACTCCTTTCCACCTCCTCTTGACTCACTTGACTCATGGTATTTTTATTCCAACTCAACTCATCCAACTCATCACATTTAATGCACCAAGTTTGAGTCAACTCTTTTCTTAATTCAAACTCACTCCAAATCAATCCAACTCAAGCTGAACTAACTCATACTTGAGTTCAATTGAGGGCCCACATGGTCATCCGTGGTCAACTTGGTCAACCCGACCCATTGGGTCCCCAATCAGCCCCTTGACCCGTTTTGACAACATGACCCATTCATGGGCTGATTTTTGGCATTTTTAGTTGGTTTTCACTTGTGTTTCAAGCCTACCCATTTTTGCTATACTTGATTTCCAATCAGTTCAGCTTGACCCCATTTAATTTGAGCTTACACAATGGTCAAATCATCCATTATGACCCATTGGGTCCAATTGGGCCCTTTGACCCATTTAGCCATTTTCGACCCAATTGATGTTCATTACCCACCCAATCAAACTTGACATTTATAATGTGCTCATATGATCTTAATTTGAGCAATGGGCCCCACCATTGAGAAATTGGGGTGTTACACGATTAGGATTAAATGTTTCTGTATGTGCTTATGTACGAGATCAGAGACATGACGAGTTTGATGACTCTCTATATGCCATGGTTGAATCAAGTCTCTGTCATGGACCTGTTTATTTTAATTGTTTCCCAAACATCACAGTTGATGCTCATGATGACGATGTCCTTGATTGAGCAACTATTGTATTCCAAATTAAAGGATTAAAAATGAGTCCAAGAAGTAAACCTTTTGCTATAGTCTATCGCGTGTTCTACAAATCCATGATCTTTGTCTTTCCCATGATAGCCTATAATGATAAAGTTGATAAAGAAAAAACTACAGTTCTTATGGAAACAAACTTTAATAATAACGTGTTTATCCCAAAAGTAATTAGCTGGGAAGAAGTTGTTCTCTCCGGAAATTGGCAAATAGAGGGCGTCACCCCAAGAGTAAATGAAATAACAGATGATTTACAAAGCAAAGTCAAATTACCAAATGGAGATGTTGAGGTTAATTTTAGAAGAAAGATGGAACGAGGCAGGAGAAGCTTTACTAGCTACACTGAAGGAAGAAAAAGTTTTAAATTAGAAAAAGTTGATGATGATAAAAAAAAGTAGTGAGAAATAAGAAATGGATCAAAAGGTTTTTAGAAACAAAGAAAGTGGAATTGAACAACCTTTGTATAAAAGAACTTCATCTGAAAGAACCTATAACCCAAGTGAAAGTGATTTTTTCCAAGGAGTCATAAGAATGATTAGTATTCAAAAGCCAGAAGAAATACTTGTCAAAAAATTTGAAATTGATAAACAATATCTTAGAGAAAATTTGAAAAATCATCCTTTAAAAGATTGGTTCTTTAAAAGGTTTAACGTAGAAGAAAAGGATAAGATGAGAGAATTATGGTATTTCCAAATGGAGGAAGAAGAAAGAAATATACCTTTCTTCGACTGGTTCATGGAATATTTTAAAAAAGGGAAAATCAAAAAAGAAGAAACTCAAAGCCTAAAACAAATAAGAGTTATAGGAAGAACAACAAGAACCTGGAAAGACACTCAAGGAAAAGAAGTTCATAAATCTCACCCACCTTGGAAGAAACTTGATATTTCTGTCCCTAATACAGAAACCAAGAATTATGCCATGCCAATAAAAAAATACATCTATTTATGAATCAAAACTAGACCCAAATGCTAGAGACATAGATATAAGTATTGGAGATATAATTGAACAAAACAATTACACCAATCTATGTCTATTAACCATTGGAGAACAAACAGATCGAATAGAAAGAACAATCAAATCAAAACCCGAATTCAATAAAGATAAAGAAGAAAAATTAGAAGAAAACTCTGCCAATGCAGTATATGTTCCTAGACAATTACCTAAAGGGATTATTTTGCAAAAAGGACCATTCAAAATGACAGACAAAATGCAAAAGGAATTATCCAATAGGATGGAAAGCCTCAATATGAGGAAAAGGATTCAGCATCTTAAGAGTCTCTGCTTCAGAGAATTTATTAATAAATCATCAAAAGAAATGGAATCCCCAGGTAAAATTGCCAAAGACAAAGAATTATTATCCTAGACCAACCCTTGTTGATCTACAACTCGAAGAGTTATACACTTACACCTCAGAAGTAACAAAATCAGGGAGAGAGTTAGAATTTCCATTCATAAATTCTATTTTGAATTCAAATACGAATAAAATGGCCTGCCAACACACAAAAATCTGTTTAGAAAAAAGATTCTTAACATCCTTTTCTAAAATTTCTTTGGCTGCTTTGGCATCCACTTTGATGAGAAATTCTTTATTTAGTAAATCATGTTGGAATTTTGTCACACAGAGGACGATTGCAAGAACTTCTTTTTTGATGGTTGAATATTTCTTTTGAGCTTCATTCCAAAGACCAGAATTAAATCTTATTAATTCTTCTTTTGAGTCTTTTAATTGTAAAAGAACTCCTCCATATCCAATATCTGAAGCGTTAGTTTGAACCATTTTGAAGGCTTCAGGATCAAATAAGCATCTACATGGCAAGTTTTTCACTCTTTCTTTAATCTTTTTTACGGCTTTAGAATGATCTTCAATCCATTCCTTAGGATTTTTCTTTAATCTTTCTTGGAGAAGTTTTCTATCTTCTTCTTTGATTTGGATTTGCCAAAATCCAAATTTTAAGTCAAACTTTGAGAATAATTTGGCATGATTTAGCCTATTAAGCAGGTCTTGAGTATTGGGTAAGGGATATCTAATGGACTGCAAGACCTTGTTTAAAGGCTCATAATTGATTACCAATCTCGGAACTCCTCTTTCGATTTCAGCGGCTTTTTCGACATAAAATACCGTACAGCTCCAAGGGGATTTACTCTTTCTTATCAATTTCTTTTTTAGTAAATCATTTATTTCTTCTTGGCAAAGTTTTAGATGATTTGCGTCCATTTGCGATGGACGAGCTTTTGTAGGAATATCCTTTTCATCAAATCCTTTAATATATGGAAGTCCTACCACATGTCTTTTTCGATCCCAAAATGCAGAAGGTAGTTCAGAACAACATTCATCTTCAAATTGTTTTGTGAGATTTTCTATTTTCTCTTTAAACTCTTTTTTCTCCAAAATTTGTGTAATTTGGGCAATCTTGATTTCATTTTTTAATCCATTTATGTAATTTTCTCCAGTGGCGAGAACTTGATTTATCCTTTGAATTTTCGTTTCACAAGGATCATTTATAAAATCAAGGTTTACATCAATCCCTTTGATAGTTGTAGAGATTCCTTTTGTGTTTACAGAAAAGGGTTGGATTTAGAGAATAAATGGGGATCCAAGAAGTACATCATTAACAATATCTTCTAAAATAATAAAAGGTGATGTAACACAGACTCCTTTGATGAAAACATGAACATTTGGGATTTTTCGTTCCATTAGCAACAGAAAGAAACTGTTTTGATTCACTTGTAAATTCAATGGGAACAATAACTAATCTGATAACATTTAAGTCTGCACCTGTATCAATTATGGCATTGACAATCTTCTCAAAGTTTTTTTATTTTTATTTTCACTTGAGCTTTCCACTGTTAGTAAATACATTTTGTAGGGATTACACCAGTAGAGATTTTGCTAATTTCTCATTTAATTCTTTGGAAAAAATTTTCTTTGTCAAATTTTTCATTAGCACCATCATTTTCCAATTAGGTTAACCTTTCATCAAGCTCATTTTGTTTTTTGGTTAACTCTATTCTTAATTCACGGAGTTCTCTCTTCTGATCATTTAATTCTCTTTGTATGTCTGAGAGAGTTAAGGGTTTATTTATAGTATGAATTTTTTCTGCTCTATTCATAAGGTCAATCATGGAATAGGTTGGTGTGTGAAATGTTTCTTTCTCTTTTGTCCTTTTTGGATAATATGGTGTTTTATCTCCATTTTCATCTTCTTTAAAGGAAATTTTTGGTTGTGAACTTTCTCCTTCTTCTCCTCCCCCCAATTTTGAAATTTGGTTTAAAAATTGAACTTTTTTCTCCGGATTGGGTATGTTATCAACCATTTCTAGTGTAACACCTTGGATTTTCAGATTATTATTTTATATAACACTTACTCTTTTAAATGGTGGATTTTAGAATTGGACCTTATATGGATAAGGAATTAGGCCATGACCCAATTAAGACCCAATTAAATTGTGACATTAGTTTTATTGAAAATTAAATAGGATAGTGCATAGCCGAATTTCTTATATGAAATCTATAAGATTATGCGCATGAGAGATATGTGGAATTTAATCCACAAATGATATGCTAGAATATTTGAAGAGGGACTTTCTGAATTAAATTGGATTTGCATATCTTAAGAAAATGTTCAAAAGAATCAAATAAAGATTATACTTGGCCGAATTTTAGATAATGATATTCATAGTATGCGCATGGGATATTTTAAAAGGGAATGTACATTGTCTTAAATCAGATTAAAAGATTACCTAGATTATGAATAAGGTTATGCGCATAGTACTTGCTAATTGGAATAAAGGGAAGGTTTTAAATTAAGAAGGAGAAGTCGGCCATGGCTAAATAAAGCAAGGGAGGTCGGCATTCCATCTATGGCAAGGGGGTACACGGCTAAAGGAGGAGGTTGCCTATCTTAAACACCATCTAAGTATGGACTAAGGAGAGCTTAATAAAAGGAGAGACCCAAGGGGGTGCACGGTTTTTACAACCCCATCTCTCTCTCAATCTCTCAAGGCTCATACACGATAATACACAAGGAAAAGGGCAGCAAAAAGAAGGAGTTCTTGTTTGGAGAAAAACAAAGGGAAAGGAAAAGAAAATTGGAAGAGCAAGAAACCAAAGGGGAAAAGGTTAGTATCTTGATTAATAATTTTATGTTTTGAAACAAAAAGAACCATGCATGGCCGAACCCCATGGAGGAAAATTGGAGATCATTTAATGGTTTAAATGGAGAGAAAGAATCATAGGGTTGGGCCATAGTGCATGGCCGAACCCCATGCAAACCATGGCCGAACCCCATGCAAAGATTTGATTTAATTCTTGGGTTTTAAGATTGAAAACCATGGAGAGATTGGATTTATTTCATTGGGGTTATGTTCTTAAATTTTGGAACATGGAAAGACATGGTGATTTCATCATGAAACCATGGGAATTTATGGTTTAGAATTACAAATTTCAATGATGAAAATCCATGGAAGAATTTGATAATTTTAAAGGGAGATTTGGATAGGGATATGGGTCGGCCATGGCATGGCCGAACCATGATGTTTTATGGTTAAGTTATTGGATCTAAAATAATAAAAAGAAAGGGGTGAGGTTCGGCCATGGTGTATGGCGAACCCCACCAAACATTTTATGGATGATAATCGGTTAATGTTATGAGTAAATGTTTATTGAATCAGAGCTAATGGCCAAGATCATGAACCATAGGGTTCGGCCATGGAGCTTGGCCAAACCCCATGGGTTAAGTTTGGAATGGTAGATGGAAATGATTGCTAAGTTTGGAGAACAATCTAATTATGGAAAGGGTTGGTTAATTAAGGAAACAATCTATTTTTGGAAGGTGTTTCCAATTATGGAAAGGGTTGGTTAATTAAGGAAACAATCTATTTTTGGAAGGTGTTTCCAATTATGGAAAGGGTTGGTTAATTAAGGAAACAATCCATTTATGGAAAGGAGGTTGCTTATTAGGAAAGTTTCTATTCTTGGAATTGGATATTAAAATTAGAAAATATCTAATTAAGACCATGAAGATTTATTATGGAAACTATCCAAGAATGGAAGGTGAAGATTAATCAAATGACTGGATTACTTATCATGAGTGAGGTTCGGCAATAGGTATGACCGAACCCCACTAGGGTTTAATTTTGAGAAACCTTTTTAGTTATGGAATATGATATCTAAGTATGGAACCTATAGTTGGAAAGCATATAATTTTGGAAAGGAGGAGTTAATTTGGAAACAATACACCATAGGGTTCGGCCAAGGTGTATGGCCGAACCCCATGGTCCAAATTAAGGGATTAATGGCACCTTTAATTCAAGGTTAAGGGTTGATTTATGAATCAGATTATGAACCTATGTTATGAGTGATGTTTTGTGTAGTTTTAAAATAAAAGAAAAGGATACAATGTAGGTTATAGATTGATGGTGAAAGGAATGGCAAAAACGTAATTTCACATCAAAATAGAAAACCATGGGTTCGGCCATGATGTATGGCCGAACCCCATGAGGCATATTTATGGATTTAAATTGGTTAAAGATTCATAAAAGGGCTAGTAATTGAAGATTTAAAGGAATGAGGAAACCAATGGCATTTTTGTAAATATGAAAGAATATTGGGCATTGGGTTCGGCCATGGTGTATGGCCGAACCCCATGAATTATTTTATGGGATTATGTGCTTTGGAAGTATGGATGATTATTTGGGATCTAAGCAATAAAGAAGTCTATGGTTAGGCTCAATGGCATTATCATAATTATGGACAAAAATGGTAGACCATGGGTTTCGGCCATGGTGTATGGCCGAACCCCATGCGGTTTTGTTTATAGACTTAAAACTTTGTAATTAGGTGAGACTTGGTGTTGATTTATCATTATATTATAAGGTAACGGGATCTCGCAAGCAGTGCGCGATCGGTGATTGAATCTTGGACGGAAACGCAAGGACTCGTTAACGGTCTTTGGTAGGATTCCATCTCTTTGAAACCATGGATTATGTACTTTGTTTTATCTTATGTTTGATGAAAATATGTTTCAAAGGATATGTTTTATTATGGATTTTAAATGCTATGTTCATGTTGTAAATAGCATGTATTGATTATATTTCAAAGGTTGATTTTATATGCTTTGTTTATATGAGGAAAGAGCATGTGTTTTAAAGCATTATTTGTAAATGCTATGTTTATGTTATAAAATAGCATGTGTTTCATTGGCATCTCATGCATGGCATGGGGTGGAGGATTTATAACCGAAGGGGTCACACTCCGTTGGAGCGTCCGAAGAACCTATGTGCAATACCTTGATGTGATTCCCATCAAGAGGATTCCGGAGGGTCCACACTCCGCCGGGGTGTCCGAAAGACCTATGTAGTGGGTACTTTATGTACATGTGATGGGTGGGACTCATTGCATATCTGTCATCATTGCATGGCATGGATCTTACCTGGTTTTATATATTATGTTATAATATATGTTTTGTGCTAACCATGTGTTAGCCGTAACTGGAATACCTACCGGGCGCGTTGTTCTAACGCCCTACTTCTACCCTAGTTGATGATACAGGTAATCAGGGGAATGATGAGCGTAAGATGGACCAGGCATAGGAGCTTGGAAAATCTAGTTTATATGTTTTGAATAAAATTACTCATGAACTTGTATTTGAGGTTTTGGATTTCGGAATGTAATAACTTAGATGGCTGAATGATTTGGTTTGATGATTATGACGTACTTTGCTATCTGAATGGATTAGAAAGTGGTTTTAATATAATTTCGTATTTTGATGATTATGATTCCGCAGTTGCATGATTTTATTCCGCAAGTCAGTATTGCTATTGTAATGTCCCGCCCTCTCCGAGAAATTAGAGTCTAATCTTTTTAAAAAAAAATAATAATAAAATAACAACGGTAGAGAGCGGGCGGCGTCACGACGTGAGCTAAGTTCGGACTACTCAAGTCCAACCCTTAACTGGCCACCCATGTGTATGTGGACTAAACCCACGATAACAAACCACACATGGAACTATACCATGACTTGTGGAATAAACTAGACTAACTGCGGAAAATAGCTTGAATAGATAGCAAGTACCAGTCTCAATTAATAAATAACATAAACCAACCATCCATTCTTAATATCCTAGACAAACCATAGCAAGGTATCAAATTATTACATGTCCACAAAATATAACTAAAAGACAGTAATAAAAAAACCCAATCAACAATCAAGTGCTTAGGCTTGGCTCCCCGCCTGGTCATCTACCTTCTCTTTCCCTTTCCTTGTACCTGCATTCTCCTCTGAGGATAGAATTAGGGCGTTAGATCAACGCGCCCAGTAGGTTCCCGATCAGGGTTACCACATGGTTAGCTTATAAAACATGCATATGTATCATAGTACATGATAATCAATAAAACATCTGAAAACAAATGCTATGTATATGCACATGTAATGAGTCCTACCCATCACAAGTCTACATAGCCATTATCTCAAGAAGCTCTTACGTCAAGATATTCCGGAGTAGTCCTCATTTCCTCTGGATGGGTAAGCCAGAGTAATCCACATTTCCTTTGGGTATGGTGCTTATGTCAAGTTAATCCAGAGTAATCCACATTTCCTCTAGATAGGATTTTATCATTATGTTGTTCCATTCCCATCACCCCATGCCATGCATGAGATGTCAATGCATTGTATATCATTTATAAATACATAGCTCATCATTCAAAACCTCATTTGTAACATAATAACAATTACAACATATCTCATAAAAACATGATAAAACCAAATCATATTTGTGGTTACAAGTAGGTAGGGAAGCCTACTGAAGATTCACTTCAGTGTTCGATCTTTCTTTAGCGTCACTTGCTCATGACTTGCCCGCCGTTCACTTCCGTGACCTTGTGATGTAACAGTAAATAAATCATACTATCATTTAAATGTTCATTCACATTTAAGACCCAAAAACATCTTGTGGGGTTTGGCCATGCCCATGGCCGAACATCACCAACTTAGGATTTAACCTCCTTTTTCATTTAATCAATTCTTAAATACTTAACCCTTTAAACATGTCTTGGTAGGGTTCGGCCATACACCATGGCCGAACCATACCACCTTGGTTTAACCCTTCTTTCATGTCCTTTTAAATTTTCTCTATCCATGTTTACATTATCACCCATATTTACAGCTTTGCCACTAGGCTAAGCCATATCAAAACCATTATCATTTCTATGGGGTTCGGCCCTATACATGGCCGAAACTTGCAATCCCTTTTATCCATCACCAAATGGTTCTCCATTGGGATATTTTAAACCCTTTATAAAATCATGGAAGCAATAACAAATACTACCCATAAACTTATGTAAGGGCCCGGAATTTTTAAAATTAATATAAATGGGAATATTATTTATTTTAAGGATGAAAATTGGAAAATTTATGGAATAAAGGGGTAAATGGGCCAAAATTTGGGCAAAGGCCCAATTATGGCCCAATAGACCATGGAGTGGATTTTAAAATTTTGTAAGTGGTTAATGATGGCCAATTGGGCCATGGGAGGTCAAATTGGGTCAAATACCCATTTGGGACCCAATGGGTCAAGATGGTTAAGCTCTAAGGTAAATGGGATAGATGGAAATGTAATTGGGCCATGGGCCCAATGGTGATCCATTTAGAGTGAATTCAATGAATTTAAATCACCTAAGTTACTTGGAGTTAAATCAAGGTGTTGTGGCCAAGTGGGACCCACCTCCACCTCATCAAGTGAGGTGGCGTGTGGGCCAATGGTTGGTGGGGCCGGCCACCATGATTGATTTGGTCAACCATGGGTGGAGTAATGGAGTTAGGTTAACTACAAATGGATTAACCTAAGGTAATTACCTAATTAATTAAATAATGAAATTATTTAAAGTGGTGGTTAAGAAGTGGTCAAAGTGGGGCCAAGAGGTGAAAACCCACCTCATCCCAAATTCAAAAATAAAACACGTTGGGGCCTTGGTGGTGGTTATCTTAACCACCACCATAAAGCAATTAAAAGATCTTTTAAATATCTTAGAGTTGGTGGGGTCTTTAATGTAAAGAAAAAAATGGGGATAAGTCTTGACTTCTTTCCCATTTTCTTATCCTCTCTTATTTCTCTCCATTCTTCATACTCCATTGCCGTCCCACACTAGGAAGGAGAAAAGAAGAAGAAAATAAAGGAAAGAAAAGAGAGGAGCTCAATGAGAGAAGAAAGAAATAGAAAATGGAGGGAGATCACTCTAAGATTGATGTTATCACCTCCCCTCTAACCACCCCTCCCTTTCCCTCTCTCAATTTTGAACCCTACCTTGGCTGATCCTAAGGTTAGGGGTTGCCACCATGGATCAAGCATCTTGACCTATCAAAGATCAAGAGGAAGGAGAGAGGAGGCTAAGGAGACCGACGGGAGCGGCGGAAATCGGAGGAGACGTCGGATTGTGAGTATTTCTTAAACAAGAAATTTTGGATTTAGGGTTTAAGAATTGGAATTTATTTTATATGAGTGTAATGGTGGATAGATAATTTTATGCTATGGAGTTTAAACCCATCAAATGAGAGGGTGGAAGATGGAGAAAACCCTAAATGGGTGAATTAGGGTTAGGGTAAGAAAATGAATAAATGGGTTATGTGCATTATGTAAATTATGAAATTAAGCATGGAATGGGGTAATTGGAATAAAATTATGGGCCATAGGGTTCGGCCATGTAGTATGGCTGAACCCCATGGTGGGTGATTTGGTCTTTCATGTAATTGGTTAAGGTTTTAAGAATGGAAAGCAATGAGGGTGTTAAGTTAATGAATTGTAGTAAATGAGTGAATGTGGGAAATGTTTCGAAATACTTTTTATGATGGAAATGTAAAGGGATTTTATGGCATTGGAGGGCATAGAAAGTGATGGATTACGAAACCTATGGTGATAATGGTGGATTTAATGGTTATGATTTATGGAGAAATAAATGGGAAAATGTTGGTAATTTTGATGGACCCAAAGTATGAAATGATACCCTAAAATGGTGATGTAATAGGGATCAATTGATGGGTTTAGAGGATGGAAAAGAGGGATTAATGTATGGATGAGTTTAGGGTTTTAAATGAGTAATGGTGTGGCCCCAAGAGACATAGAAAAATAGTGGAATATGAACCATGGGTTCGGCCATACACCATGGCCGAACCCTATGGTAATGTTTTACAAATTTTAAATGGGGTTAAAAGGATGGAAAATGGGGAAAGGACACCATGGGTTCGGCCATACACGGTGTATGGCCGAACCCATGGCCCAATTGTAACCCATTGTAGTGGGTTAAATTGGATGATGGATGGTGTTTGTGGCCTCCAAAGGGAATGAATTAGTGATGCACTCATTGAAGTTAAATGCATAAGGTAAACCCCATGGGAGGATTTGATGAATTAGGTATTTTGAATCCATGACCCAAATGGTGGATCATTTTTAGGTCTAAGGTTAATGTGTATGTATGTGATTAAGTAATGGGAATTGGATTAATTAGATGACAAGTTTTAATAGTTTGGTGGGTCATAAATGAACCTAAGTTAGGGATCTAAGTTTAAAAATCAATTTTGGACTTAATCATGCATGGATAAATGGGTGATTAACCATGGAAAATGAGGTAGTGGCAAAACCGTAATTAAATGCCAAATTCAAGAATTCTATGGAGATTGATCATGGAATGAGGGGATCTAATGTGATAACCATATAAGTGGTTAATAAAGCCTAGGGTGGCTGATTTTAGACATATGTACTTAAAAGTATATAATGGATTAGGTGGGACCCACAAAACCTAAATGGTGACCGGTTTTTCATAAGGGCTTATAAATGGTTGAAACATGGACTAATGATTAATGTGTAATAAGGTACTGGAAATGCAAACGATGCGCGATCGGCGACCGGGTTTATCGAACGGAAAATGTAAAAGGACGCAAGTCGGTATTGGGTAGGATTCTAACCTTTTTGTAAGCCATGGATTGAGTGATGGTTGTTTTGAATTATCTTGGAAATTATATGGGTTGTTTTAAGATGGTTTTTGAGTTCTGTATTAGGTAGGGGTTTTTACTTTATTTATTCTGGTAAGCATATAATTGGTTTAGAATGGATTTTAAAGCTATGATGTGTTTATTGAGGCTGTACTTGATCTCCTTTTGATAATCAAGTCATATGTTTGATTCATGGGATTTTTACATGTCATGGTTGTTATGATATTCATTGCATGGCATATGGCACCTACATCTCATGCATGGCATGGGAGGGATATGACAGGGAAAGGATGAAATGAAACCGGAGTCCATGCTCCGTCGGGGCGACCGATAAACAACATGGGGACATTTCACATATGTATTATGATACCTTGATGATGCTTTTCCATCAAGGGGGATGTTGTATTTATTATTGTACCTTGATGATGGTTCTTCCATCAAGGGGGGATCCCTAGTGTGGATCGCATCTTGATGAGGCTTTCCATCAAGAGGGTCATGGCACGATGATGGTATGGATTCTATTTGGAATACTATGGATGGTTGGAAAAAGGGACATTGTAGAGTTGAGGATGAGATTGATGGGTGGGATTCATGACATAAAACACCCATTGCATTACATTGTACCAAATGGCATAATTTTGAGATAATATCTTCTATATGCTTTGTTATTACTAATCCATGTGCTAGCCCTACTGGGCGCGTGTTCTAACGCCCTACTTCTGCCCTAGCTGATGACGAAGGAGGTGGCGAAACGGAAGGACGGGACGGGAGTCAAGCTTAGGAGCTTGGGAAGGCAGATTCATTATGTTGTTTAAGTTTATGTTGGAAAAATGTAATTTGAGTAGCTTAGCTTGTCGGAATGTAATAAATTAGATTACTGGCTATGTTTTGGGATTTTATTATGGACGTTATGGTTTTGAGGTATTATAGAAATTTAAATGAGTGTTATCTTCCTTGCTATCTCAAATCTGTAGGATAGTCTTTGTTGTTAATTCCGCACTGAGAAGTAATATTCCTTGAGCTTACATCTACGCGTGAACCGTACTCGTGGACTTGGCTCCACGCACGCGTAGGGTTGGCCAGTTAAGGGCCGGGCTTTAGAAGCTCGGATTTAACTCCCGTCATGACGTCCGCGCCCTTTGTCACTTTTAAAAAAAAAAAAAATTAACTCTGATTTATGGTGAAAAGGGGTGGGCGTTACAGTTGGTATCAGAGAGAATTCGGAAGGATGAATCTCTTAAAGTAAGATTAAGACGGTTGCACGTCTCACTGACGGTTAAGAATCCCGACCGACCGACTCTTCGGAGTCCGCTGCACGGGGGCCGGGTTAATTTACTTTGATTGACTCAAAACTGAAGTGTTTAATCTGAGGACAACAATTGACGGAAAGGAATGATAGCAAGGGAAGAAAGATTCATTCTAGGAGAATTTATTGAAACATAGCAAGATAAGGTTTATTTCCCCAGAAATGAGAAAACATCTAGGGTTTTTTCCCCCGAATTGATGAAACAGTACCAGATTTATCAGACATAGCAAAGTAGGATGTACTTCCCCGGTATCCCCAATTTGAACAACAGACAATAGGAATTTAGAGATTTCCCCTTGGAAACAAAGGAAAAACAAGTGTGCTTATTTGGCAACTTTCCCCAGACAAAATACATTGTGATATACATAAGAAATTCTCCAAAACCTAGGTTGGTTTTATTGGAAATTGTAGTTGATGATTTTTGGGTTCTAATTGTATTCTATGAATACAGATATGTCAAATGAAGGGGAGTGTACGGAATTATGTGGTAAGGGAACCCCTAACTAGTTCATAGACTTAGTGTCTACTTCCAGTATAGAAGTTAGCATGGATATTTAGGAGGGACCTCCCGAGGAAGATGAATAGGTTTAACATCTCTTCCTGAGGAGAATGAGGAAGACTCTCCAATGATAAGAGTCGTAAGGGAAATGGAACCCGATTATATGCGCGAGTTGTGCAACCAGTTTGGGCACAACTGCACATACTACCCTACTCTCTTGAAGGGGTATGCCTGATTTGTGAACTACATGCATCAAATGAGGATAAGAGGCATGAACTTTTGATGTGGGGTATGAGTTGCATATGTTTATGAGTGAGGTAAATGTGAATGAAAAGAGAGGGGAGTATTTGTTAATGTGATATATGGGTATACTTGGGGGATGGTACAATGGCTTTTAGAAATGGCTTTTATATTGGTGATGACCCATGGCTTGATAATTTGTCATGATCAAGTGAAGAGATTTATATTATGACACATAATGGGTGATGATGTAAACGCTTTGTGAAGGGGTATAAGAGGTTCTCATGTGAACAAAGTGCCATTTGAGAGATGTTGGATAAACAATGTACTTGAAAGAGACCGGAATGCATGGGTTAACTTGCCACATGAAACTCGTGAGAGGATGGCATTGTGAGGAGAATGAGAAGGATCTAGCTTACCAAGACTAATATGTTGTATAAAAAAAAAAAAATCTTCTATGTATAATGCAAGTGCATTCTCCCAATGTGTAGTATAGATTATGAATAAGTAATGATAGGCCTTGAAATGGATTTATGGCCTTAAAAGGCATGAATGAATGATGGACCATGAATTTATGAAAGCATTTTATTTAGTGATTGTATGAGGATTCCTTATGAGGTTATTAAGTTGTGAATTATCAATTGTGCAATGAGTTTATATGATGTACTTTGATAATTGGTGGTATTCAATGAGCAATCATTGAGGAACAAGGATGTGTTATAGACTATGGGTATGATGATGAGTTGATAAAGTGCCGGGAGTTGTGAATATGTAGTATGCATGAGAAGGCCGTGATATGCCAATGCGTTTGGTTGGAAACCTAGGTGGAGCTCATGAGTAATTCCAAAGTATAGGAATTTATGGATGGTCATGGATGGTCTTCGAATGTATTGGGATGATTTGCTATGGATGAGTAGCATTATTATTTTTAAAAATCTCTAGGTGTGTGTTGTAAATGGGGTAGGGTAACCTAATCATAATTAGGTTGAATCACTACATCTTATTAATGTGTTATTTCTTATGATACCCCAAGTTGTTGTTTGATGTGAATGGAGGTGAAAGATCTGGTTACACATGAGTTGTGTTATTTGAAGATGGTGTGTGATTTCAATTCTACGTGGCCTGCTAATGAAGGCATATGAACAGTATGATGTGGTAACCATTGATAACGTAGGCATGTAGGGTGGAATTTGGTGGTTGGTGGAATTGGTAATACCTATGAATATTTTTTTGTGATGAATGGACATTATTTGACATAGTCTAAGTAAGCTTAGATATATCATTGTTTTTATGGAATCTATGAAAATATGTGGAATAATCCAGAAGGGTAGGAAATTAGTATTTATGTGATTGGGATTGATGTCGGGTATTGGTATTGGAGGAGTTATGAACAAAAAGGGTTAGTCCCATAGTGACTTATATGCAAATAAAAGGTATGATTGCTGTTGAGAGATGGACTTAAGGGAAAGGTTAAGAGTCTAGTGAAACTTGAATGGGAAGCTATGGGCGACTGCCGAGTGAGACTGATCATCTGACTCTGTAGTTGGCCGATGGAGTTCCAGGAGGGTGAAACTAGAAACCTAGTTAAAATGGAATCAACAATGGACTTGAGCATAGGCTCGTATTGGTAGACTAACTCACACGGAGAGTAGACAAAAGAACGCATTGAAGGAGTACGTATGGGAAATGTTTTGATAACAGATAAAGTGAAATAGAATACGTAATCTACATAAAACCGCAAATGGATTCATGTGGAAAAGAGATAATACGAGGCAAAGGGAATTTTGTAAGAATGAAACTCATAGGTTGATATGAGTGGTGTTGATGTAATTAAGAGGTACTTGGCACAATTAAACAGGAACGGCGAATAAACCTAGAAATGGAGGAGGTATGAATCAAGATATTTGCAGGCGAGGTAGTATCGGAATAAGAATTACGACCAGAACAAGGTCTTTTATTCCGAGGTAGGACATATGTACCTGAGAGCTGCAGAAGGGAGTTATTGGTTGAGGCACACCAAGCCAAGCTCTCTACCCATCCGGACAGTGCCAAGATATACCATGATCTTAAGAGGTACTATGGGTGGCATGGACTCAAGAGAGATGTGGCTGAGTTTGTGCTCGTTGCACTAACTTGTCGGCAGGTTAAGGCGGAACATCAAAAACCACCGGGTTTACTCAAACCCTTACCAGTGCCGGAGTGGAGATGGGAACATGTAGCCATGGATTTGATGACAGGGCTACTAAGGTCATCAAGGCGCAACGATGCAATATGAGTCGACGGTACATCCGAAATGTTATCAGACTACCTGGTGTACCTCGGACTATTGTGTCCGACAGATTATGGCAGAGCGTGCAGTCGGCTATGGGGACCGACGTGTTGATCAACACAGTATTCCACCCACACACTGATGGACAATCGGAGCGAACAATACAGATATTGGAGGATATGCTGAGAGCAGGTATGCGGGATTTCAAGGGTGGATGGGAGAATCGCCTGCCACTGGTGGAGTTCTCCTACAATAATAGTACCTCTAGATGGCTCCATTTGAGGCCTTATATGGTGGGCCGTGTAGATCTCCAGTGCGTTAGACAGAGGTTGGTGAGCCTGCGCTGATTGGACCGAAGTTGGTTGCGGAGACTACGGCGTAGATTAAATTTATACGGCAACCTTTACTCACTGCACAGAGCCGTTATAAGAATTACGCCGACAAGAGGAGAAGTTTCCCCGAGTTTGAGGGGGAGATTTGGTGCTTTTGGAAGTCTCACCACGGGAGGGACACATGAGACTCAGAAAGAAGGGGAAATTGTCGCCTAGATTGTGGGGCCGTTTCCAATCCTAAAGAGGGTGGGGGAGGTGGCCTATTAGTTAGCACTTCCTCCACAATAATCATTTTTACGTGATGTGTTTCATGTGTCCGGGTTGAGGAAAATACAACCCCGACCCTTCACATGTCTTGAATGTACCAAACGACGATGTACAAAGCGACGTGATGTGTGTGGAGAAGCCGATCAGAGTGATCGGGAGAGAACAAAGGGTACTGCGGAACTCTTTGTGTGGATGTTTTGAACTTCTACTTCGCTCGAATTTTCGGGACGAAAATTTTAAAAGAGGATTGTATTGTAAGGGCCCGGAATTTTTAAAATTAATATAAATGGGAATATTATTTATTTTAAGGATGAAAATTAGAAAATTTATGGAATAAAGGGGTAAATGGGCCAAAATTTGGGCAAAGGCCCAATTATGGCCCAATAGACCATGGAGTGGATTTTAAAATTTTGTAAGTGGTTAATGATGGCCAATTGGGCCATGGGAGGTCAAATTGGGTCAAATACCCATTTGGGACCCAATGGGTCAAGATGGTTAAGCTCTAAGGTAAATGGGCTAGATGGAAATGTAATTGGGCCATGGGCCCAATGGTGATCCATTTAGAGTGAATTCAATGAATTTAAATCACCTAAGTTACTTGGAGTTAAATCAAGGTGTTGTGGCCAAGTGGGACCCACCTCCACCTCATCAAGTGAGGTGGCGTGTGGGCCAATGGTTGGTGGGGCCAGCCACCATGATTGATTTGGTCAACCATGGGTGGAGTAATGGAGTTAGGTTAACTACAAATGGATTAACCTAAGGTAATTACCTAATTAATTAAATAATGAAATTATTTAAAGTGGTGGTTAAGAAGTGGTCAAAGTGGGGCCAAGAGGTGAAAACCCACCTCATCCCAAATTCAAAACTAAAACACGTTGGGGCCTTGGTGGTGGTTTAGATAACCACCACCATAAAGCAATTAAAAGATCTTTTAAATATCTTAGAGTTGGTGGGGTCTTTAATGTAAAGAAAAAAATGGGGATAAGTCTTGACTTCTTTCCCATTTTCTTATCCTCTCTTTATTTCTCTCCATTCTTCATACTCCATTGCCGTCCCACACTAGGAAGGAGAACAGAAGAAGAAAATAAAGGAAAGAAAAGAGAGGAGCTCAAGGAGAGAAGAAAGAAATGGAAAATGGAGGGAGATCACTCTAAGATTGATGTTATCACCTCCCCTCTCATCACCCCTCCCTTTCCCTCTCTCAATTTTGAACCCTACCTTGGCCGATCCTAAGGTTAGGGGTTGCCACCATGGATCAAGCATCTTGACCTATCAAAGATCAAGAGGAAGGAGATAGGAGGCTAAGGAGACCGACGGGATCGGCGGAAATCGGAGGAGACGTCGGATTGTAAGTATTTCTTAAAGAAGAAATTTTGGATTTAGGGTTTAAGAATTGGAATTTATTTTATATGAATGTAATGGTGGATAGATATTTTTATGCTATGGAGTTTAAACCCATCAAATGAGATGGTGGAAGATGGAGAAAACCCTAAATGGGTGAATTAGGGTTAGGGTAAGAAAATGAATAAATGGGTTATGTGCATTATGTAAATTATGAAATTAAGCATGGAATGGGGTAATTGGAATAAAATTATGGGCCATAGGGTTCGGCCATGTAGTATAGCCGAATCCCATGGTGGGTGATTTGGTCTTTGATGTAATTGGTTAAGGTTTTAAGAATGGAAAGCAATGAGGGTGTTAAGTTAATGAATTGTAGTAAATGAGTGAATGTGGGAAATGTTTCGAAATGCTTTTTATGATGGAAATGTAAAGGGATTTTATGGCATTGGAGGGCATAGAAAGTGATGGATTACGAACCCTATGGTGATAATGGTGGATTTAATGGTTATGATTTATGGAGAAATAAATGGGAAAATGTTGGTAATTTTGATGGACCCAAAGTATGAAATGATACCCTAAAATGGTGATGTAATAGGGATCAATTGATGGGTTTAGAGGATGGAAAAGAGGGATTAATGTATGGATGAGTTTAGGGTTTTAAATGAGTAATGGTGTGGCCCCAAGAGACATAGAAAAATAGTGGAATATGAACCATGGGTTCGGCCATACACCATGGCCGAACCCTATGGTAATGTTTTACAAATTTTAAATGGGGTTAAAAGGATGGAAAATGGGGAAAGGACACCATGGGTTCGGCCATACACGGTGTATGGCCGAACCCATGGCCCAATTGTAACCCATTGTAGTGGGTTAAATTGGATGATGGATGGTGTTTGTGGCCTCCAAAGGGAATGAATTAGTGATGCACTCATTGAAGTTAAATGCATAAGGTAAACCCCATGGGAGGATTTGATGAATTAGGTATTTTGAATCCATGACCCAAATGGTGGATCATTTTTAGGTCTAAGGTTAATGTGTATGTATGTGATTAAGTAATGGGAATTGGATTAATTAGATGACAAGTTTTAATAGTTTGGTGGGTCATAAATGAACCTAAGTTAGGGATCTAAGTTTAAAAATCAATTTTGGACTTAATCATGCATGGATAAATGGGTGATTAACCATGGAAAATGAGGTAGTGGCAAAACCGTAATTAAATGCCAAATTCAAGAATTCTATGGAGATTGATCATGGAATGAGGGGATCTAATGTGATAACCATATAAGTGGTTAATAAAGCCTAGGGTGGCTGATTTTAGACATATGTACTTAAAAGTATATAATGGATTAGGTGGGACCCACAAAACCTAAATGGTGACCGGTTTTTCATAAGGGCTTATAAATGGTTGAAACATGGACTAATGATTAATGTGTAATAAGGTACTGGAAATGCAAACGATGCGCGATCGGCGACCGGGTTTATCGAACGGAAAATGTAAAAGGACGCAAGTCGGTATTGGGTAGGATTCTAACCTTTTTGTAAGCCATGGATTGAGTGATGGTTGTTTTGAATTATCTTGGAAATTATATGGGTTGTTTTAAGATGGTTTTTGAGTTCTGTATTAGGTAGGGGTTTTTACTTTATTTATTCTGGTAAGCATATAATTGGTTTAGAATGGATTTTAAAGCTATGATGTGTTTATTGAGGCTGTACTTGATCTCCTTTTGATAATCAAGTCATATGTTTGATTCATGGGATTTTTACATGTCATGGTTGTTATGATATTCATTGCATGGCATATGGCACCTACATCTCATGCATGGCATGGGAGGGATATGACAGGGAAAGGATGAAATGAAACCGGAGTCCATGCTCCGTCGGGGCGACCGATAAACAACATGGGGACATTTCACATATGTATTATGATACCTTGATGATGCTTTTCCATCAAGGGGGATGTTGTATTTATTATTGTACCTTGACGATGGTTCTTCCATCAAGGGGGGATCCCTAGTGTGGATCGCATCTTGATGAGGCTTTCCATCAAGAGGGTCATGGCACGATGATGGTATGGATTCTATTTGGAATACTATGGATGGTTGGAAAAAGGGACATTGTAGAGTTGAGGATGAGATTGATGGGTGGGATTCATGACATAAAACACCCATTGCATTACATTGTACCAAATGGCATAATTTTGAGATAATATCTTCTATATGCTTTGTTATTACTAATCCATGTGCTAGCCCTACTGGGCGCGTGTTCTAACGCCCTACTTCTGCCCTAGCTGATGACGAAGGAGGTGGCGAAACGGAAGGACGGGACGGGAGTCAAGCTTAGGAGCTTGGGAAGGCAGATTCATTATGTTGTTTAAGTTTATGTTGGAAAAATGTAATTTGAGTAGCTTAGCTTGTCGGAATGTAATAAATTAGATTACTGGCTATGTTTTGGGATTTTATTATGGACGTTATGGTTTTGAGGTATTATAGAAATTTAAATGAGTGTTATCTTCCTTGCTATCTCAAATCTGTAGGATAGTCTTTGTTGTTAATTCCGCACTGAGAAGTAATATTCCTTGAGCTTACATCTACGCGTGAACCGTACTCGTGGACTTGGCTCCACGCACGCGTAGGGTTGGCCAGTTAAGGGCCGGGCTTTAGAAGCTCGGATTTAACTCCCGTCATGACGTCCGCGCCCTTTGTCACTTTTAAAAAAAAAAAAAATTAACTCTGATTTATGGTGAAAAGGGGTGGGCGTTACAGTTGGTATCAGAGAGAATTCGGAAGGATGAATCTCTTAAAGTAAGATTAAGACGGTTGCACGTCTCACTGACGGTTAAGAATCCCGACCGACCGACTCTTCGGAGTCCGCTGCACGGGGGCCGGGTTAATTTACTTTGATTGACTCAAAACTGAAGTGTTTAATCTGAGGACAACAATTGACGGAAAGGAATGATAGCAAGGGAAGAAAGATTCATTCTAGGAGAATTTATTGAAACATAGCAAGATAAGGTTTATTTCCCCAGAAATGAGAAAACATCTAGGGTTTTTTCCCCCGAATTGATGAAACAGTACCAGATTTATCAGACATAGCAAAGTAGGATGTACTTCCCCGGTATCCCCAATTTGAACAACAGACAATAGGAATTTAGAGATTTCCCCTTGGAAACAAAGGAAAAACAAGTGTGCTTATTTGGCAACTTTCCCCAGACAAAATACATTGTGATATACATAAGAAATTCTCCAAAACCTAGGTTGGTTTTATTGGAAATTGTAGTTGATGATTTTTGGGTTCTAATTGTATTCTATGAATACAGATATGTCAAATGAAGGGGAGTGTACGGAATTATGTGGTAAGGGAACCCCTAACTAGTTCATAGACTTAGTGTCTACTTCCAGTATAGAAGTTAGCATGGATATTTAGGAGGGACCTCCCGAGGAAGATGAATAGGTTTAACATCTCTTCCTGAGGAGAATGAGGAAGACTCTCCAATGATAAGAGTCGTAAGGGAAATGGAACCCGATTATATGCGCGAGTTGTGCAACCAGTTTGGGCACAACTGCACATACTACCCTACTCTCTTGAAGGGGTATGCCTGATTTGTGAACTACATGCATCAAATGAGGATAAGAGGCATGAACTTTTGATGTGGGGTATGAGTTGCATATGTTTATGAGTGAGGTAAATGTGAATGAAAAGAGAGGGGAGTATTTGTTAATGTGATATATGGGTATACTTGGGGATGGTACAATGGCTTTTAGAAATGGCTTTTATATTGGTGATGACCCATGGCTTGATAATTTGTCATGATCAAGTGAAGAGATTTATATTATGACACATAATGGGTGATGATGTAAACGCTTTGTGAAGGGGTATAAGAGGTTCTCATGTGAACAAAGTGCCATTTGAGAGATGTTGGATAAACAATGTACTTGAAAGAGACCGGAATGCATGGGTTAACTTGCCACATGAAACTCGTGAGAGGATGGCATTGTGAGGAGAATGAGAAGGATCTAGCTTACCAAGACTAATATGTTGTATAAAAAAAAAAAAATCTTCTATGTATAATGCAAGTGCATTCTCCCAATGTGTAGTATAGATTATGAATAAGTAATGATAGGCCTTGAAATGGATTTATGGCCTTAAAAGGCATGAATGAATGATGGACCATGAATTTATGAAAGCATTTTATTTAGTGATTGTATGAGGATTCCTTATGAGGTTATTAAGTTGTGAATTATCAATTGTGCAATGAGTTTATATGATGTACTTTGATAATTGGTGGTATTCAATGAGCAATCATTGAGGAACAAGGATGTGTTATAGACTATGGGTATGATGATGAGTTGATAAAGTGCCGGGAGTTGTGAATATGTAGTATGCATGAGAAGGCCGTGATATGCCAATGCGTTTGGTTGGAAACCTAGGTGGAGCTCATGAGTAATTCCAAAGTATAGGAATTTATGGATGGTCATGGATGGTCTTCGAATGTATTGGGATGATTTGCTATGGATGAGTAGCATTATTATTTTTAAAAATCTCTAGGTGTGTGTTGTAAATGGGGTAGGGTAACCTAATCATAATTAGGTTGAATCACTACATCTTATTAATGTGTTATTTCTTATGATACCCCAAGTTGTTGTTTGATGTGAATGGAGGTGAAAGATCTGGTTACACATGAGTTGTGTTATTTGAAGATGGTGTGTGATTTCAATTCTACGTGGCCTGCTAATGAAGGCATATGAACAGTATGATGTGGTAACCATTGATAACGTAGGCATGTAGGGTGGAATTTGGTGGTTGGTGGAATTGGTAATACCTATGAATATTTTTTTGTGATGAATGGACATTATTTGACATAGTCTAAGTAAGCTTAGATATATCATTGTTTTTATGGAATCTATGAAAATATGTGGAATAATCCAGAAGGGTAGGAAATTAGTATTTATGTGATTGGGATTGATGTCGGGTATTGGTATTGGAGGAGTTATGAACAAAAAGGGTTAGTCCCATAGTGACTTATATGCAAATAAAAGGTATGATTGCTGTTGAGAGATGGACTTAAGGGAAAGGTTAAGAGTCTAGTGAAACTTGAATGGGAAGCTATGGGCGACTGCCGAGTGAGACTGATCATCTGACTCTGTAGTTGGCCGATGGAGTTCCAGGAGGGTGAAACTAGAAACCTAGTTAAAATGGAATCAACAATGGACTTGAGCATAGGCTCGTATTGGTAGACTAACTCACACGGAGAGTAGACAAAAGAACGCATTGAAGGAGTACGTATGGGAAATGTTTTGATAACAGATAAAGTGAAATAGAATACGTAATCTACATAAAACCGCAAATGGATTCATGTGGAAAAGAGATAATACGAGGCAAAGGGAATTTTGTAAGAATGAAACTCATAGGTTGATATGAGTGGTGTTGATGTAATTAAGAGGTACTTGGCACAATTAAACAGGAACGGCGAATAAACCTAGAAATGGAGGAGGTATGAATCAAGATATTTGCAGGCGAGGTAGTATCGGAATAAGAATTACGACCAGAACAAGGTCTTTTATTCCGAGGTAGGACATATGTACCTGAGAGCTGCAGAAGGGAGTTATTGGTTGAGGCACACCAAGCCAAGCTCTCTACCCATCCGGACAGTGCCAAGATATACCATGATCTTAAGAGGTACTATGGGTGGCATGGACTCAAGAGAGATGTGGCTGAGTTTGTGCTCGTTGCACTAACTTGTCGGCAGGTTAAGGCGGAACATCAAAAACCACCGGGTTTACTCAAACCCTTACCAGTGCCGGAGTGGAGATGGGAACATGTAGCCATGGATTTGATGACAGGGCTACTAAGGTCATCAAGGCGCAACGATGCAATATGAGTCGACGGTACATCCGAAATGTTATCAGACTACCTGGTGTACCTCGGACTATTGTGTCCGACAGATTATGGCAGAGCGTGCAGTCGGCTATGGGGACCGACGTGTTGATCAACACAGTATTCCACCCACACACTGATGGACAATCGGAGCGAACAATACAGATATTGGAGGATATGCTGAGAGCAGGTATGCGGGATTTCAAGGGTGGATGGGAGAATCGCCTGCCACTGGTGGAGTTCTCCTACAATAATAGTACCTCTAGATGGCTCCATTTGAGGCCTTATATGGTGGGCCGTGTAGATCTCCAGTGCGTTAGACAGAGGTTGGTGAGCCTGCGCTGATTGGACCGAAGTTGGTTGCGGAGACTACGGCGTAGATTAAATTTATACGGCAACCTTTACTCACTGAACAGAGCCGTTATAAGAATTACGCCGACAAGAGGAGAAGTTTCCCCGAGTTTGAGGGGGAGATTTGGTGCTTTTGGAAGTCTCACCACGGGAGGGACACATGAGACTCAGAAAGAAGGGGAAATTGTCGCCTAGATTGTGGGGCCGTTTCCAATCCTAAAGAGGGTGGGGGAGGTGGCCTATTAGTTAGCACTTCCTCCACAATAATCATTTTTACGTGATGTGTTTCATGTGTCCGGGTTGAGGAAAATACAACCCCGACCCTTCACATGTCTTGAATGTACCAAACGACGATGTACAAAGCGACGTGATGTGTGTGGAGAAGCCGATCAGAGTGATCGGGAGAGAACAAAGGGTACTGCGGAACTCTTTGTGTGGATGTTTTGAACTTCTACTTCGCTCGAATTTTCGGGACGAAAATTTTAAAAGAGGATTGTATTGTAAGGGCCCGGAATTTTTAAAATTAATATAAATGGGAATATTATTTATTTTAAGGATGAAAATTGGAAAATTTATGGAATAAAGGGGTAAATGGGCCAAAATTTGGGCAAAGGCCCAATTATGGCCCAATAGACCATGGAGTGGATTTTAAAATTTTGTAAGTGGTTAATGATGGCCAATTGGGCCATGGGAGGTCAAATTGGGTCAAATACCCATTTGGGACCCAATGGGTCAAGATGGTTAAGCTCTAAGGTAAATGGGCTAGATGGAAATGTAATTGGGCCATGGGCCCAATGGTGATCCATTTAGAGTGAATTCAATGAATTTAAATCACCTAAGTTACTTGGAGTTAAATCAAGGTGTTGTGGCCAAGTGGGACCCACCTCCACCTCATCAAGTGAGGTGGCGTGTGGGCCAATGGTTGGTGGGGCCAGCCACCATGATTGATTTGGTCAACCATGGGTGGAGTAATGGAGTTAGGTTAACTACAAATGGATTAACCTAAGGTAATTACCTAATTAATTAAATAATGAAATTATTTAAAGTGGTGGTTAAGAAGTGGTCAAAGTGGGGCCAAGAGGTGAAAACCCACCTCATCCCAAATTCAAAACTAAAACACGTTGGGGCCTTGGTGGTGGTTTAGATAACCACCACCATAAAGCAATTAAAAGATCTTTTAAATATCTTAGAGTTGGTGGGGTCTTTAATGTAAAGAAAAAAATGGGGATAAGTCTTGACTTCTTTCCCATTTTCTTATCCTCTCTTTATTTCTCTCCATTCTTCATACTCCATTGCCGTCCCACACTAGGAAGGAGAACAGAAGAAGAAAATAAAGGAAAGAAAAGAGAGGAGCTCAAGGAGAGAAGAAAGAAATGGAAAATGGAGGGAGATCACTCTAAGATTGATGTTATCACCTCCCCTCTCATCACCCCTCCCTTTCCCTCTCTCAATTTTGAACCCTACCTTGGCCGATCCTAAGGTTAGGGGTTGCCACCATGGATCAAGCATCTTGACCTATCAAAGATCAAGAGGAAGGAGATAGGAGGCTAAGGAGACCGACGGGATCGGCGGAAATCGGAGGAGACGTCGGATTGTGAGTATTTCTTAAATAAGAAATTTTGGATTTAGGGTTTAAGAATTGGAATTTATTTTATATGAATGTAATGGTGGATAGATATTTTTATGCTATGGAGTTTAAACCCATCAAATGAGAGGGTGGAAGATGGAGAAAACCCTAAATGGGTGAATTAGGGTTAGGGTAAGAAAATGAATAAATGGGTTATGTGCATTATGTAAATTATGAAATTAAGCATGGAATGGGGTAATTGGAATAAAATTATGGGCCATAGGGTTCGGCCATGTAGTATGGCCGAATCCCATGGTGGGTGATTTGGTCTTTGATGTAATTGGTTAAGGTTTTAAGAATGGAAAGCAATGAGGGTGTTAAGTTAATGAATTGTAGTAAATGAGTGAATGTGGGAAATGTTTCGAAATGCTTTTTATGATGGAAATGTAAAGGGATTTTATGGCATTGGAGGGCATAGAAAGTGATGGATTACGAACCCTATGGTGATAATGGTGGATTTAATGGTTATGATTTATGGAGAAATAAATGGGAAAATGTTGGTAATTTTGATGGACCCAAAGTATGAAATGATACCCTAAAATGGTGATGTAATAGGGATCAATTGATGGGTTTAGAGGATGGAAAAGAGGGATTAATGTATGGATGAGTTTAGGGTTTTAAATGAGTAATGGTGTGGCCCCAAGAGACATAGAAAAATAGTGGAATATGAACCATGGGTTCGGCCATACACCATGGCCGAACCCTATGGTAATGTTTTACAAATTTTAAATGGGGTTAAAAGGATGGAAAATGGGGAAAGGACACCATGGGTTCGGCCATACACGGTGTATGGCCGAACCCATGGCCCAATTGTAACCCATTGTAGTGGGTTAAATTGGATGATGGATGGTGTTTGTGGCCTCCAAAGGGAATGAATTAGTGATGCACTCATTGAAGTTAAATGCATAAGGTAAACCCCATGGGAGGATTTGATGAATTAGGTATTTTGAATCCATGACCCAAATGGTGGATCATTTTTAGGTCTAAGGTTAATGTGTATGTATGTGATTAAGTAATGGGAATTGGATTAATTAGATGACAAGTTTTAATAGTTTGGTGGGTCATAAATGAACCTAAGTTAGGGATCTAAGTTTAAAAATCAATTTTGGACTTAATCATGCATGGATAAATGGGTGATTAACCATGGAAAATGAGGTAGTGGCAAAACCGTAATTAAATGCCAAATTCAAGAATTCTATGGAGATTGATCATGGAATGAGGGGATCTAATGTGATAACCATATAAGTGTTTAATAAAGCCTAGGGTGGCTGATTTTAGACATATGTACTTAAAAGTATATAATGGATTAGGTGGGACCCACAAAACCTAAATGGTGACCAGTTTTCATAAGGCTTATAAATGGTTGAAACATGGACTAATGATTAATGTGTAATAAGGTACTGGAAATGCAAACGATGCGCGATCGGCGACCGGGTTTATCGAACGGAAAATGTAAAAGGACGCAAGTCGGTATTGGGTAGGATTCTAACCTTTTTGTAAGCCATGGATTGAGTGATGGTTGTTTTGAATTATCTTGGAAATTATATGGGTTGTTTTAAGATGGTTTTTGAGTTCTGTATTAGGTAGGGGTTTTTACTTTATTTATTCTGGTAAGCATATAATTGGTTTAGAATGGATTTTAAAGCTATGATGTGTTTATTGAGGCTGTACTTGATCTCCTTTTGATAATCAAGTCATATGTTTGATTCATGGGATTTTTACATGTCATGGTTGTTATGATATTCATTGCATGGCATATGGCACCTACATCTCATGCATGGCATGGGAGGGATATGACAGGGAAATGATGAAATGAAACCGGAGTCCATGCTCCGTCGGGGCGACCGATAAACAACATGGGGACATTTCACATATGTATTATGATACCTTGATGATGTTTTTCCATCAAGGGGGATGTTGTATTTATTATTGTACCTTGATGATGGTTCTTCCATCAAGGGGGGATGCCTAGTGTGGATCGCATCTTGATGAGGCTTTTCCATCAAGAGGGTCATGGCACGATGATGGTATGGATTCTATTTGGAATACTATGGATGGTTGGAAAAAGGGATATTGTAGAGTTGAGGATGAGATTGATGGGTGGGATTCATGACATAAAACACCCATTGCATTACATTGTACCAAATGGCATAATTTTGAGATAATATCTTCTATATGCTTTGTTATTACTAATCCATGTGCTAGCCCTACTCGGAGTCCTACTGGGCGCGTGTTCTAACGCCCTACTTCTACCCTAGCTGATGACGCAGGAGGTGGCGAAATGGAAGGACGGGACGGGAGTCAAGCTTAGGAGCTTGGGAAGGCAGATTCATTATGTTGTTTAAGTTTATGTTGGAAAAATGTAATTTGAGTAGCTTAGCTTGTCGGAATGTAATAAATTAGATTACTGGCCATGTTTTGGGATTTTATTATGGACATTATGGTTTTGAGGTATTATAGAAATTTAAATGAATGTTATCTTCCTTGCTATCTCAAATCTGTAGGATAGTCTTTGTTGTTAATTCCGCACTGAGAAGTAATATTCCTTGAGCTTACATCTACGCGTGAACCGTACTCGTGGACTTGGCTCCACGCACGTGTAGGGTTGGCCAGTTAAGGGCCGGGCTTTAGAAGCTCGGACTTAACTCGCGTCATGACGTCTGCGCCCTTTGTCACTTAAAAAAAAAAAAAAATTTAACTCTGATTTATGGTGAAAAGGGGCGGGCGTTACAACTTTGTCCATTTAACCCATACCATGGTCCATGGGGTTCGGCCATACCCATGGCCAAACCCTATGGTTCACTTGGTTCAATATTCACCATGATTACTCATGGTTTTAACATGCTAATTCAACCATGAACAATACATGATTCAGCCATATATTGACCAACCAAAAACAGTAACATAAATTCATTTAATTCCCATAAGAACACCATAATCCTATATGGTTTTTATGTCACAAAGTCATCAAATACTTTCATAAAACTGTCATACTATTTCATGGGGTTCGGCCATCCCAATTGGCCGAACCTCATGGCCTGTGATTTAGACCCCTTTTGTCAACTAATTAGCTTTATTTAAAACACGTAAACCTCTCCACAATTGATATGATTTCCATCTCTTGAAAGCCCTACCAATCATCAAATACTTTCACGGGGTTCGGCCATCCAAGGTGGCCGAACCCTATGTCCATGTCTTGGTCCTCATAAACATGTTTTAGATCTCATTTAAACATGTAATAATCAGTATAATGTTACCGGGTTTTTACCTCTCAAAACCATCCAAATCAGTCCATCACCTTGCATGATTTCCACTTTATAAAGACTCAATCCAAATGACCATAACATTTCATGGGGTTGACCATAACATTTCATGGGGTTCGGCCATCCAAGATGGCCGAGCCCAATGGTCCATTTTATCATTTTATATCCATGGTTTAGACCCATGATACCTTCAGTCCTTCATGACATTCAAGTCCATGTTTTAACCCTCTTTGAAACATGCATTTTAAGTCTTAAAGAAACATCTAAAACAGTCCACAAATTGCATGGTTTCTATGTTTCAAAGACATCAAAACCAACCAATTATTTACATGGGGTTCGGCCCTCCAAGGTGGCCGAACCCAATGATCCCTTTTACAACTTTTAAAACCTCTATTATTCAAGGTTTAAACCTTGATGCATTCGGCCATACCCATGGCCCAATACATGCTTTTGTTCCATGTTATTAAACCAAAATAACACATAAACACTTACCAAACTTCCTTTGCCTATGATCCTTGCCTTCTCCCCTCTTGTTTCTTTCTTTCTTCCTTAATCCTTTACTGATTTATGCTTGATCAATTGGTGCAAACACCTCTGCTGTTCAGCCAAGAAAAACGAGTTTGGAAGAGAGAGAGAGAGAGAGATGGGACTTCTTTGGATTTTCAATGTGAAAGTCGGCCAACAATGGTGGTCTTTCCCTTTTGTACTTCAGCCCCCAAGACCCGTCCATTCCCTCATCACTTCTTGTAAAAAATGATGGGTCTTGGGTGCCATCCAATGCACCCCTTGGCACCTACCAATGCAGCCTCTCAACTCCCCAAGCATCACCTCCAATTCCCATGCATTTCATTTAAAATTTATCATGGAAATCCCTACAACAAGTCCCCAACGTGTGGGACTTGTTTTGGTGATTTATGACTGAGCCACCTTCTCACATTCCCACTCAACTCACTGATTTACAGTCCAATTGATTTCTATCTTGACTCACCTAACTCAATGGCTTAACTCACCACATTAAATACCATACATTAATTACAATTGAGTCAACTCATTACTTAATTCAAACTCAATCTAAATCAGTCCAACTCGAGCTGCACTAACTCATACTTGAGTTCAATTGAGGGCCCACACGGTCACCCGTGGTCAACTTAGTCAACCCGACCCATTGGGTCCCCAATCAGCCCCTTGACCCATTTTGACAACATGACCCATTAATGGGCTGATTTTGCCATTTTTAAATGGTTTACACTTGTGCATCAAGCCTATCCATTTTTGCTCCACTTGATTTCCAATCAATTCAGCTTATCCCCATTAAATTTGGGCTCACCCAATGGTCTAATAAGTCCATTTGACCGATTGGGTCCAATTGGGTTTAACCATATTGACCCAAATTGATGTACATTACCTATCCAATCAAATTTGACATTTACAAAGTGCTCATAGGGTCTTAATTTGAGCAATGGGCCCCACCATTTTCTCATTTAACATCATAATTAATAAATTCTCCAATCCAGGGGCATTTTCGTAATTATCCATCTTATTGAGAAATTGGGGTGTTACAGCTATGTGTGAACCATTTATTGGATTGAGTCCATACACACATAGGGTTGGCCAGTTAAGGGTCGGACTTTGGAAATTCGGACTTAGCTCGCGTCGTGACTTCCCTCGCTCTATATACATTGAATTTTACGGGAAAAAACGAGTGAAAATGGGCAGGGCGTTACATCTAGAAGTAATTTTTGAGGGGCTGTGAGGACACGGATATGGATACCAAGATCTTCATCAGATGGTATCAACCATTCTCCATCAGATTCTTCATCATCTGAATGATATGTACATGATTGGAATTGTTTGATGAGCTGAACCTAGGGATTATTTTTTCAATGTCGGTTGATGAATCAGATTCATAATCTTCTCTTGAGGAACTTGAATCAGATTGTTCTTTTTTCAGTATTTTTCTCTTCATTTTTGTTATTGATTTTTCTAAGTTTCTTCTTAGAGGAATTTTCTTTTTTAAAGCATTTATTTGAATAATGACCCTTTTTCCCGCAAGTATAACAAGTTGGAACATTTTCTTTTATGTATTTCTTTTTGAAATATTTCCTAGATTTTCTTTTGAATGGGGATGATTTCATCGGATTTTCTCTGATTTTATATCTTCCGGGTTTATATTTTTTTACCATTTTGTTTCTTCTATCCAGAGTAAACCTAAAACGAAAGGGTTTTCTCTTTGATTCAGATGATTGATCTAAACCAAACTGGAAACAAAAATCTCCTAATTCTTTATCTCCAGAATATTTTCTCATTTTTTCAGCTTGTTTACTAATCTTTAAATCAGTGCAAAGAGTCATGCCAACTTTGTTAATTCTTTGTATAATTCCTCCGAACATTAGCATACTATAATTAATAGTACCATGCATTTCTTCTCTCAAGGAATTATGCACCTTTTCAGCAAATAAGGGTGGTAATCCTGAAATAAATCTTTCTTTCCAAATATCAGAATTGCAATCACTGAGTTGGTAAACTTTAGATAGGAAAACATCTCTATACCTACGAAATTTTCCTAAGTTTCTACACCTTAAATGATGTAACTGTTGTCAATTTTTCTCCTTGATAAGAGTAATTCCTCCGGTGAATTCATTGAGGATACATAAAAGCAAGACACTGACACAATCAGATTGAGTTTCCCAATTATAAGGGATTTGACTAGTGCCTACTTCAAGCTTAATATTGGAGTCTACTAAGTTTCCTGTGGTTTTGTCTCTGTAAAGGGTTCTTCCGAATTCATCCATCTTGACAGCATTTTCTATTTCAAGTCTTTGGGCTCCAGTTAATCCATAATTCCACTATCCTCTTAATATTCCATTGAAAGAGGTGGTTTTCATGAGAAAAATGTTTCTTGGAGTATTTCCTCTGACTTCACAGGCATTACAGTATATTAACATACTGTGAACCATTTGGAAGATTTGATATTCTGCTAATCCATCTAAGTTTCGTTCATATAAAGAATTTCCTGAATAGGTTAATTCTGAAGTGTAAGTGTATAGAGCCTCTTCGAGTTGTAGATCAACAGGGGTTGGTCTAGGATAATAATTCTTTGTTTCTGGCAATTTTACCTGGGGATTCCATTTCTTTAGACGATTTATTAATAAATTCTCTGAAGCAGAGACTCTTAGGATGCTGAATCCTTTTCCTCCCATATTGAGGCTTTCCATCCTATTGGATAATTCCTTTTGCATTTCGTCTGTCATTTTGAATGGTCCTTCTTGCAAAATAATCCCTTTAGGTAATTGTCTGGGAACATATACTGCATTGGCAGAGCTTTCTTCTTCTTCCATTTGGTAATACCATAACCCTCTCATTTTCTCTTTTTCTTCTAAGCTAAAGGTTTTGAAGAACCAATCTTTTAGAGGGTGTTTTTTCAGATTTTCTTGCAGGTATGGTTTGTCGATTTCAAATTTTTTCACGGGATTTTCCTCTGGCTTTTGGATACTCTTGTGATATGATTAATGTTCTTCGTTTCTTCGCGAAGTTCCATATTCCATACATTCTCCAATGGAAATTTGAGGAATAAAAAAAGATTTATATGGTCACACTTGTCTTTTTCAAACTATGTACCAAAAATGGTGGCCTAAAATCAAGAATGATACTTATGAGAGAATTTTGAATCAAATCTCTCCCCCTAAAAAATTAAATGATCATCTTCCAGAAGAAAAACCTCATGAGAATGAAATGGTCATGGCTGATCTTTTAGCGAAGAAAATTGCTAAGGAAATTGCTCGAGAAAAATCTCCCAAATCGATGGACGTCTTTGTTGAATCTGTTAATTTTGAAGAAAAGATTAAACAGATTTTAGAAGAATATTTGCCAAAAAAGAAAAGTAATCAGCATGATTGGGATTTTAATCATGATCCTGCCGAAAATCTTGATGACGAAGGTGTGCCCCTTGAGAACCTTCATCCTCGATGGGACCCTGACTCTCATGTCAATCCCGACGGATCAGTTACTGAGTACCTTCGTGGTGGAAAATTCTGGTATTCTTCGGCAAAAGATAAAGGGAAAGAAAAAGAGAAAGAATCTAGGTTGGCTGAATTATTCCGCAAAAACTCTGAAAAAGCTTTAGAGATGATGAAAAAGAAGATTTGACGCGATCCTCATCAACTTGGTATCAGAGCCATTTGATGTCATCTCTTTTGGTGGGGGTATATTGCTAAATGTCATGCTTAAAAGAAATCTTAGACAATTCCAATCATGTACATGTCATTCAGATGATGAAGAATCTGATGGAGAATGGTCGATACCATCTGATGAAGATCCTGGTATCCATATCCGTGTCCTCACAGCCCCTCAAAAGTTACTTCTAGAAATGGTTGATAACATACCCGATCTAGAGAAAAAAGTTCAATTTTTAAACCAAATTTCAAAATTGGGGGGAGGATAAGAAGGAGAAAGTTCACAACCAAAAATTTTCTTTGAAGAAGATGAAAATGGTGACAAAACACCATATTATCCAAAAAGGACAAAAGAGAAAGAAACATTTCACACACCAATCTATTCCATGATTGACCTTATGAATAGAGCAGAAAAAATTCATACTATAAATAAACCCTTAACTCTCTCAGACTTACAAAGAGAATTAAATGATCAGAAAAGAGAACTCTGTGAATTAAGAATAGAGTTAACCAAAAAACAAAATGAGCTTGATGAGAGGTTAACTTGGTTGGAAAACGATGGTGCTATTGAAAAATATGATGAAGAAAAATTTGTCGAAAGAATTAAAGGAGAAATTAACAAAGTCTCTACTGCTATAATCCCTACAAAATGTATATACCAGCAGTGGAGAGTTCAAGTGAGAATAAAAATAAAAAACTTTGAGAAGATTGCCAATGCCATAATTGATACAGGTGCAGACTTAAATGTTATCAGATTATTTATCATTCCCATTGAATTTACAAGTGAATCAAAACAGTTTGTTTCTGCTACTAATGGAACGACCATTTCCATAGAAAGAAAAATCCCAAATGTTCATGTTTGCATGAAAGGAGTCTGTGTTACATCACCCTTTATTGTTTCAGAAGATATTGTTAATGATGTACTTCTTGGATCCCCATTTATTCTCCAAATCCAACCCTTCTCTACAAATATCAAAGGGATTGATGTAAATCTTGATTTTATAGATGATCCTTGTGAAACGAAAATTCAAAGGATAAATCAAGTTATCGCCACTAGAGAAAATTACATAAATGGACTAAAAAATGAAATCAAGATTGCCCAAATTACAAAAATTTTGGAGAAAAAGGAGTTTAAAGAGAAAATAGAAAATCGCACAAAACAATTTGAAGATGAATGTTGTCCTAAACTACCTTCTGCATTTTGGGATTGAAAAAGACATGTTGTAGGACTTCCATAGATTTGATGAAAAGGATATTCCTACAATAGCTCGTCCATCGCAAATGGACGCAAATCATCTAAAACTTTGCTAAGAAGAAATAAATGATTTACTAAAAAATAAATTGATAAGAAAGAGTAAATCCCCTTGGAGCTGTACGGTATTTTATGTCGAAAAAGCTGCTGAAATCGAAAGAGGAGTTCCGAGATTGGTAATCAATTATAAGCCTTTAAACAAGGTCTTGCAGTCCATTAGATATCCCTTACCCAATACTCAAGACCTGCTTAATAGGCTAAATCATGCCAAATTATTCTCAAAGTTTGACTTAAAATCTGGATTTTGGCAAATCCAAATCAAAGAAGAAGATAGATATAAAACTGCATTCGCAGTCCCCATGGGACATTACTAATGGAATGCCATTTCTTTTGGATTAAAAAATGCCCCGTCTGAATTTCAAAATATAATGAACAATAGTTTTTCATCATATACCCAGTTCACTATTATCTATATTGATGATATTCTCATATTCTCAGAATCAGTAGATCAACATTGGAAACATCTAAACATATTTAAAAGAATCATAAAAGAAAATGGTTTAGTTTTATCCAAGAGAAAGATGAGTCTATTCCAACAAAAAATCAGATTCCTAGGATTTGAAATCCAAGACAGAAAAATTACTCCAACCAACAGAGTAATCCAATTTGCTGATAAATTCCCGGATGAAATTAAAGATAAAAATATGTTACAAAGATTTCTTCGATGTTTGAATTATGTAGCCTTTTTCTATCAAGATTTATCAAAAGTTAGAAAACTTCTCCAAGAAAGATTAAAGAAAAATCCTAAAGAATGGACTGAAGATCATTCTAAAGCCGTAAAAACGATTAAAGAAAGAGTGAAAAACTTGCCATGTAGATGCTTATCTGATCCTGAAGCCTTCAAAATAGTTCAAACTGACGCTTCAGATATTGGATATGGAGGAGTTCTTTTACAATTAAAAGACTCAAAAAAAGAATTAATAAGATTTAATTTTGGTCTTTGCAATGAAGTTCAAAAGAAATATTCAACCATCAAAAAAGAAGTTCTTGCAATCGTCCTCTGTGTGACAAAATTCCAACATTATTTACTAAATAAAGAATTTCTCATCAAAGTTGATGCCAAAGCAGCCAAAGAAATTTTAGAAAAGGATGTTAAGAATCTTGTTTGTAAACAGATTTTTGCCCATTGGCAGGCCATTTTATACGTATTTGAATTCAAAATAGAATTTATCAATGGAAATTCTAACTCTCTCCCTAATTTTCTTACTAGGGAATTTCTTCAGGGAAGACTAAATGGCAAGTAACTCTTCTCCATTCATTCAGAAGAAAGGAAAAGAGAAATTGGCAGAACAAGAAGAAAGCCAAAATGGTTTCACTCCAACAAAAGACCCAAGACAATCAGAATTATATCTTTACACTGATAACAGAATTCTTGTTACTTCAGATTGTCTTAGGGAAGAAAGATCTGTAGAAGATAATGTTTATTTTCTCTTTGGCAAGGGGCTTCATTATTATTTCCTTGATAAAAGAAAAACTCGTGAATGGTATCTCAATATTTTACATCAAACGAAAAACGTCCTCATCTTCCACAACAAAAATGCAAATGGCATCATCACCTATTCAAAATTCACTATTCTCAAAAGTCCTCATTGAGGAAGATTGGGATGGTCCTCTTTACATGACAAGATCAGTCTAACTTTATAATTCGACTGAATTCTTCAATTATTGGGATTATATTGACGCTTGGAAGATTGCTTTGATGTGGAAAAACCATCAGTATAATCATTCTTGGTTCATTAGGTTCAAAGAAGAAAGTCCTGATGTCACACCTATTATTCACCGCAATTTCCAATCCTGGTTTTTCTTCACTTGGTGGTCTCATTTTGGTGTTTCCCGGAAAATCCTTCCTGATAATTTTCGTTATCTATTTATTAAATTTGGCCAAGTTGAAAAAAAGGTCTCCTGTGATATGATTTGTTCTTCATTTCTTTGCGAAGTTCCATATTCCATACATTCTCCAATGGAAATTTGAGGTGAAAAAAGATTTATATGGTCACACTTGTCTTTTTCAAACTATGTATCAAAAATGGTGGCCTAAAAATAAAAATGATACATTTGAGAGAATTCTGAATCAAATCTCTCCCCCTGAAAAGACTAATGATCCTCTTTCAGATGAAAAGTCTCTTGAGAATGAAACGGTCATAGCTGATCTCTTAGCTAAGAAAATTGCTAAAGAAATTGCTCGTGAAAAATCCCCTGATCTTATGGATATGTCTGTTGAATCTGTTAATTTTGAAGAAAAGATTAAATAGATTTTAGAAGAATATTTGCCAAAAAAGAAAGGTGATCATCATGATTGGGATTCTAATCATGATCCAGATGAAAATCTTGATGACGAAGTTGTGCCCCTTGAAAATCTCCATCCTCGTTGGGACCCAGACTCTCACGTTAATCCCGACCGTTCAGTTACTGAGTATCAGCGTGGTGGAAAATTTTGGTACACATCTGTTAAAGACAAAGGAAAAGAAAAAGAAAAGGAATCTCGGCTGGCTGAATTATTTCGCATGAACTCTGCAAAAGCTAAAGATTTGATAAAAAAGAAGATATGATGAGATGACACCAAATGGCTGTAATACCTCGGATTTCCAAGTTATAAATATTTATGAAAATTACCTATTTAAAGTGGGAGATTTTAGATATGGATTTTAGATGGATAAAGTGATTGGTCTTTGCCCAATTAAGACCCAACGATTTTGATAAATGGTTTCAAATAAATTTAAATGGGTTGAATTATTTTAGTAATGCAAAATTAAATAGATTGCATGGCCGAATATAAGATTTTATATCACAAAAATCAAGGGGATTATATGCGCATAATATTTTGGATGAGATGAGATATTTAAGATTAAGTGGAAAGATTTTAGGATGGTCCTAAAATAGGTCACACGTTGGGTTTAGGCAATGATATCTTATTGCCAAACAATAAGATGTCTATAATTAATTATATGCGCATGATGTGGATGGATTTAAGTTAAGGCAATGGCTAAATTTGAAAAGTGTCTAAATATGGAAACATTGAAGCTAAATTTGGAAAGTGTCTAAATATGGAGAATGGTTACTAAGTTAGTAAGTTTCTAAGTTTAGAAGTTGGAAATTAAAATGGGAAGTGTAATTAAAGGGAAGGTTTAATAAAATGGAAGAGGTAACAAGAATGGGGCGCATGGCACTTTCTATTCTTGATTTAGGGAAGGTTTTATAAGAGGCAAAAAAGTGCACACGACATGAGGTAATTAAGCAAGGGAGGTTGGCATTGCCATCTAAGGCAAGGGAGGGGCGCATGGCACCTTCCCCATTTGGATTAATTGGAGCTTATATAAGGACAGAACCCCTTAGGCCGATTTCTCCCTCTCTCCCTCTCTCAACTTCTCATTCACGGTAAAGCAAGAACAAAGAGAAGGCCGCAGCAAACACAAGAGCAGCTAGCTAATTGGAAGAGAAAGGTCAAGGAGAAAAGACTACGGAAAGAAAAAGGATTGAAAGAGCAAGAACAAGCCGAACGAGTCGCGGAATCGGTAAGTGATTCTATGTTATGATTTGATTTATGGTTTAGATGGTTTAAAAGAATTGGGTAAACCATAGGGTTCGGCCATGATGAAGGGCCGAACCCCATGGAAGGATGTTGCTTATAAATTATGGAGTCCTAATGAGGAAAGATATGATTTGTTTTGTTGGTTTATGAATATTGAAAACCATGGAACAAGATCAAAGATGATCATGATAATTTAGAAAGGTTAATAGGATTAATCATAAGAATAGAAAAGAATGAGTGAGGTTCGGCCATGGTATATGGCCAAACCCCACCACATATTTATATGGATTTGAGGTTCTTGGACATTAAATCATGGGGACCGATTTATTAAATTTAAAGGATCATGGGTTAGGCCATACATCATTAAGGAATTTTATTAGATGTTGGTTGATTGATTAAAGGAAAAGATATGGGTTCTTGTTTAAATGAATGATAATGAATTGTTTCTATGGGTGAGGTTCGGCCATGGTGGATGGCCGAACCCCACTAGAGTTTAATTATGGAAACTATTTCAATTATGGAAAGATGAGATTAATTATAGAAATCTTCCAATTATGGAAGGGGTTGCTAAAATTGGAAAGCATCCAATTATGGAAAGGTGTAGGTTATTTATGAAAACAATCTAATTATGGAAGGGTTTACTTAATTTGGGAACCTTCCATTTATGGAAGGAGGTTGATAATTTTAGTAAGTTTAATTTATGGAAACCTTCTAATAATAGAAGGTGGAGTTTAATTAAGGAAGATTGGATTTTAAAAGAGAACCTTATGAACCATAGGGTTTGGCCATGGTGTATGGCTGAACCCCATGGAGTTGTAATGGCATTTTTAAAGTATGTTAATTGTTTTTGGAAGGTAGGATTAAATTGGAAAGTCTTTAATTTAGAAAGGATCTATTCATGGAAAGAACTTGGAATTATGGATCCAAGATTTGGAAATGATAAATTTAGAAAGTTTCCATTTTAAGGACTTTCTAAGTATGGAAGTTTGATAATGAAATTAGAAAGTTTCTAAATGTGGACTTTCTAAGTATAACTTAAGTTGTTAAGAAATTATTATGAACCATATAACGGATGAATGATATTAAAAGAAACTATGGGTTAAATAAGCCATGAGAAGTAAAATTGTAAATACTTGTTAAAGATGGAAGTTTAGCCTTGTATGGCAATAAGGTAATTATATGAGAAATTATTTGGAGAATTTAGATGTTTAGGATTTATGTATTTGGATCTAAACATGGGAATTGATTAGCGGACCTAGGGTTATGTACTTTGGATTAAAATAAATAGAATATTAACTAAGGTTTGGACCAATGGCATTTTGGTAATTAATGGACTGTAAATGTGGTAAATCAAGTGGGACTTGGTTTTGATTTATTATTATATTATAAGGTAATGGGATCTGGCAAGCGGTGCGCGATCGGTGATCGAATCTTGGACGGAAACGCAAGGACTCGTGAACGGTCTATGGTAGGATTCCACCTCTTTGAAACCATGAGTTTATGTACATTGTCTTTATCTTATTTTTGATGAATTTATATTACAAAGGATATGTTTCAAATGGTGATTTTATATGCTATGTTTATTTGATAAATAACATGTGTTTTAAATATGAGCTTTTAAATGCTATGATTTTGTATAATTGCATAGCATGTGGTATTTGCATCTCATGTATGGCATGGGAGGGATGACAGGTAACCGGAGACCCACACTCCGTTGGGAGGTCCGTAAAACACTCGTGGGGGGATACCTTGATGATGAGAATTCCATCAAGAGGATACTATGTATAATACCTTGATGATGAGAATCCCATCAAGAGGAATACTATGTAGGAAGACCCTGGCGATGAGCATTCCATCAGGGGATACCTTGATGATGAGAATCCCACCAAGAGGATACTAAGTAACTGGAGATTCACCACTCCGTCGGGGCATCTGTAAAACAAACGTGGGGGATACCTTGATGTGATTTCCATCAAGTAGATTCCGGAGATCCACCACTCCGTCGGGGCGTCCGTAAAACAAACGTGGGGGATACCTTGATGTGATTTCCATCAAGTAGATTCCGGAGATCCACCACTCCGTCGGGGCTCCGTAAAATAATCGTGGAGAATACCTTGATGAGGAGAATTCCATCAAAAGGACTTTTGCGTACATGTGATGGGTGGGACTAATTGCATATGATAGCATGGCATGGCATTGAATTGGCATGATTATGATCTTTATTATCATGCAAGGTTTTTCTGGCTTTTATCGGTATGATTGGATCTTTATTATCATACACTGGTTTGGATACAATGTTTCGAAAGTATGGAATGATTTATTATATCTGGTCTTAATATATATATATATATATTGTATCTAGATTTTTGGTACTAACCCATGTGTTAACCCTAACTGGAATACCTACTGGGCGCGTTGTACTAACGTCCTACTTCTACCCTTTAGTGGATGATACAGGAAACGAGGAAAACGCTAAACGCAGAAAGGGATAAGCATAGGAGCTTAGAACACTTTTAGTTTTATATTTTGTTTTAAGATACTCAAGGATTTGTATTTAGAGTATCCAGATTTCGGAATGTAATAACTTAGATGGATTTGCTATGGTTGGATATTTTGTTGAATAATTATAATATGATAATGATGATTCAAGACATGACGTACTTTGCCATCTGAATGGAATAGAACTTGGTTCTATTATGTTTCTGCAATTTGATGTTATGATTCCGCAACTCATGATTTTATTCCGCAAGTTAACATTGCTATGTGTGTACTTTTTCATTGGACTGAGTCCATACACACATAGGGTTGGCCAATTAAGGGTTGGACTTTGGAAGTTCGGACTTAGCTCGCGTCGTGATGTCCCACGCTCTATCACTCTACTCTGTTATAAAAAAAAAAAAATATACTCTGAATTTAGGGGAAAAAGCGAGTGAAAAAGGGCGGGGCATTACAATGGTTCTGATACCAATATTCAACAGGATCTTACTTTGTCATTTGTCATATCTTTTTTTCATCAAATCTTTAGCTTCTGCAGAGTTCATGCCAAATAATTCAGCCAGCTAAGATTCCTTTTCTTTTTCTTTTCCTTTGTCTTTAGCAGATGTGTACCAAAACTTCCCACCACGCTGATACTCAGTAACTGAACCGTCAGGATTAACATGAGAGTCTGGGTCCCAACGAGGATGGAGATTTTCAAGGGGCACAATTTCGTCATCAAGATTTTCATCTGGATCATGAATAGAATCCCAATCATGATCATCATTTTTCTTCTTTGGAAGATATTCTTCTAATATCTGTTTAATCTTTTCTTCAAAATTAACAGATTCAACAGACATATCCATAGGATCAGGAGATTTTTCACGAGCAATTTCTTTAGCAATTTTCTTGGCTAAGAGATCAGCCATGACCGTTTCATTTTCACGAGGTTTTTCGTCCGGAAGAGGATCATTTGATTTTTCAGGAGGAGAGATTTGATTCAGAATTCTCTCATATGTATCATTTTCAATTTTAGGCCACCATTTTTTATACATAGTTTGAAAAAGACAAGTGTGACCATATAACTCTTTTGCACCTCAAATTTCCATTGGAGAATGTATGGAATATGGAACTTCGCAAAGAAACGAAGAACATTAATCATATTGCAAGAGACCTTTTCTTCAACTTCGCCAAATTTAATAAATAGATAACGAAAATTATCAGGAAGGATTTTCTGGGAAGCAACAAAATGAGACTACCAAGTGAAGAGAAACCAGGATGGGAAATTTCGGTGAATAGGTGTGACATCAGGACTTTCTTCTTTGAACCTAATGAACCAAGAATGATTATACTGACGGTTTTGCCACATCAAAGCAATCTTCCAAGCGTCAATATAATCCCAATAATTGAAAATTTCAGTCGAATTCTAAAGTTGAACTGATCTTGTCATGTAAAGAGGACCATCCCAATCTTCTTCCTCAGTGAGGATTTTGAGAATAGTGAATTTTGAATAGGTGAAGATACCATTTGCATTTTTGTTGTGGAAGATGAGGACGTTTTTCGTTTGATGTAAAATATTGAGATACCATTCACGAGTTTTTCTTTTATTAGGGGAATAATAATGAAGCCCCTTGCCAAAGAGAAAATAAACTTTATCTTCTACAGATCTTTCTTCCGTAAGATAATCTAAAGTAACAAGAATTCTATTACCGGTCTAAAGATATAATCCTGATTGGCTTGGGTCTTTTGTTGCAGTGAAACCCTTTTGGCTTTCTTCTTGTTCTGCCAATTTCTCTTTTCCTTTCTTCTGAATGAATGGAAAAGAGTTACTTGCCATTTAATCTTCCCTGAAGAAATTCTCTAGTAAGAAAATCAGGGAGAGAGAGAATTTCCATTGATAAATTCTATTTTGAATTCAAATACGGATAAAATGGCCTGCCAATGGGTAAAAATCTGTTTAGAAACAAGATTCTTAACATCCTTTTCTAAAATTTCTTTGGCTGCTTTGGCGTCCACTTTGATGAGAAATTCTTTATTTAGTAAATCATGTTGGAATTTTGTCACACAGAGGACGATTGCAAGAACTTCTTTTTTTATGGTTAAATATTTCTTTTGAGCTTCACTCCAAAGACCAGAATTAAATCTTATTAATTCTTCTATTGAGTCTTTTAATTGCAAAAGAACTCCATAATATCCGATATCTGAAGCATCAGTTTGAACTATTTTGAAGGCTTCAGGATCAGATAAGCATCTACATGGAAAGTTTTTCACTCTTTCTTTAATCTTTTTTACGACTTTAGAATGATCTTCAGTCCATTCTTTAGGATTTTTCTTTAATCTTTCTTGGAGAAGTTTTCTATCTTTTTCCAAATCTTGATAGAAAAAGGCTACATAATTCAAACATCCAAGAAATCTTTGTAAGATATTTTTATCTTTAATTTCATCCGAGAATTTATCAGCAAATTGGATTACTCTGTTGATTGGAGTAATTTTTCTGTCTTGGATTTCAAATCCTAGGAATCTGATTCTTTGTTGGAATAGACTCATCTTTCTCTTGGATAAAACTAAACCATTTTCCTTTATTATTCTTTAAATATCTTTAGATGTTTCCAATGTTGATCTACTAATTCTGAGAAGATGAGAATATCATCAATATAGACAATAATGAACTGGGTATATGATGAAAAAATATTATTCATGATATTTTGAAATTCAGATGGGGCATTTTTTAATTCAAAAGGCATGACATTCCATTCGTAATGTCTCATGGGGACTGCGAATGTAGTTTTATATCTATCTTCTTCTTTGATTTGGATTTGCCAAAATCCAGATTTTAAGTCAAACTTTGAGAATAATTTGGCATGATTTAACCTATTAAGCAGGTGTTGAGTATTGGGTAAGGGATATCTAATGGATTGCAAGACCTTGTTTAAAGGCTTATAATTGATTACCAATCTCGGAACTCCTATTTCGATTTCAACGGCTTTTTTGACATAAAATGCCGTACAACTCCAAGGGGATTTACTCTTTCTTATCAATTTATTTTTTAGTAACTCATTTATTTTTTTTTTGGCAAAGTTTTAGATGATTTGCATCCATTTGCGATGGACGAGCTTTTGTAGGAATATCCTTTTCATCAAATCCTTTAATATATGGAAGTCCTACCACATGTCTTTTTCGATCCCAAAATGCAGAAGGTAGTTCAAAACAACGTTCATCTTCAAATTGTTTTGTGAGATTTTCTATTTTCTCTTTAAACTCTTTTTTCTCCAAAATTTTTGTAATTTGGGCAATCTTGATTTCATTTTTTAGTCCATTTATGTAATTTTCTCTAGTGGCGATAATTGATTTATCCTTTGAATTTTCGTTTCACAAGGATCATCTATAAAATCAAGAGTTACATCAATCCCTTTGATATTTGTAGAGATTCCTTTTGTGGTTACAGAGAAGGGTTGGATTTGGAGAATAAATGGGGATCCAAGAAGTACATCATTAACAATACCTTCTAAAATAATAAAGGGTGATGTAACACAGACTCCTTTCATGCAAACATGAACATTTGGGATTTTTCTTTCTATAGAAAATGGTCGTTCCATTAGAAGCAGAAACAAACTGTTTCGATTCACTTGTAAATTCAATGGGAACGATACCTAATCTGATAACATTTAAGTCTGCACCTGTATCAATTATGGCATCGACAATCTTCTCATAAAGAGGAAACATCAAACTCATCATGTCTCTGATCTCGCACATAAGCACACACTGAAACATTTAATCCTAATTGAAACAGTGGTTTGATTCCTATCTGAATTAATCCTATGTACAGGTAGTTGTATTTGGTTCTGATTTGTTCAATAATTCTTCTATCAAGAACTTTAATTGTCTATTTTCCTCTAGAGAGAGACAGTTTTTTCAACATTTTTATGTGGTAATCATTTTGTTCTTCAAATGTGTCATTACTATATATTTCTGTTAAAGGCAAGGCTGGCAACTTCCAGTTGGATATTGCTTGGTCAAAATTTTCATATATCATTTCTTCTGAATTTTTTGTTTTTTCTGAATTTTCTTTTTCTAAGCTATTACGGGTAAAACTGGTTAAAGCAGACTGGTAGGATGAAGAAGACGAATAAGATCTATTAGAAGGATACTGAAATGATTTAAACCAATTCTTAAAAAGTTTTGTTTTTTCCTTAGAATTTTCCATCTTTGTAGCTCGAAAGAAACAAGAAGAGTTCTGTCAACGATTTACAGCCCTTAATGCTTGATCACTGCCAGAAGCGGGACTTACAACGCGACCACACTCTTAAGAAGATAAACGAGGTACAAAAGTGGAGAATAAGAAGGAAAATAAAAACTCTAAACAGAATTGGATAGATCAACTTGGCTAAAAAGCTTCAGATCCTGGATAATAGATTTAATTCATCTAAATCCTTTTTTTTTTTAACACAGATTTAAATACGAGATAATAATTCTAATTCTTCATTCAGTCTATTACAATATTCTCTTATTTGATTACACAAGCATACTAGCATAGATCTTCTAATAGTATGAATGCCGATAACAAGATATCCTTCTACAGCTATATTTTCATCAATTTGTCTGATAGCATTTTCTAATCTTCTAAGCTGGTTTTCACGTCGTCTTAGATCACGCAATAATTCTTCTCTCCTAATAGAACGAGGAGGCATTTTAGAAGGCCATAGCTTGTAGTTTTGATTCAGTTCGAAATTTGTCTAGTTGGAACACAGCATAAGAACGCATTAAAACAATCCTTCTTCTTTCAAACTCATGATGGCGAGGATTATTTCTGTGGGTGCAGGTTTGCAAATGTCTTATTATATTGTCTAACAAGATTTCAATTTTTCTTAATATTCGAACATCATCATAGTACCTCCTAAGCAGAGCAAGACGAATAGACATATTCTAGCAAAAGAAACAACATGAGTAGATAACAACAAGCATATAATATCAAACTTATAAAAACTTAATTACTTACAGAGGATTGTACAGGACTTCAAACTTTGCACACTCAAACTTCAAGCTCACACTCACACTCACACTTAAACTCTGAATTGTTATTTTTCTATATCTAACTGAGCCTATTTTTTCGATCTCTCCCCACAAATGGAAACACCAGCTCCTTATATAGATGGAGCATACACAAAAGATCAAACTGTCATCTGACCATGAGAGGACTACTGACACAAGCCTCCAAATCATCTTTATAAAAGCAGATTCCCCACTATGGAATAAGGTGGAATATGTGGAGTGAAGAAACAATTTTATCTTTATCTTCGCAACACTAGAACAACATTTGGCAACACAATATTAACTTGGAGCATACCCCTACCAAATGCACAACACCAAGACAAAATAACTTTTGCAAACTTTTGATAGGAACTGACATGTGGCATCACATGTGGCAGCATCTTTATCTTCTCATAACATGAGGCAGCCCCCACCAAGAAGAACAACTCCATGGAAATATAACTTTTGCTCTCTTTTCAACTCAGCCGGAAGAATTAGACAAACTGGACAAACTGAACGAATTGGAAAAACTGGACGAACTGGAGGAACTTAACAAAACTAAGCGAACTAGACGAACTCTAAAAACTGGACCAACTAGAGAAATTGGACAAACTGGACAAACTTGACGAACTGGACAACCAGAACGAACTCAACAAACTGGACGAATTGGTCCAACTAGATGAATTGGACGAGTTGGACATAATGGACGAACAGGAAGAAATGGACCAACTGGACGAATTGGAGAAGCTGGACGAATTGGACAAATTAGGCGAACTGGACAAATTGGAAAAACTTAACGAACTGGACAAGATAATCAAATTGGACAAACGGGACGAATTGGACCAACTAGAGGAATTGGATGAATTGGGCATAATGGACGAACTGGACCAGCTTGACTAACGAGACATGCTCGGCGAGCTTGAAAAACTGGACAAACATGACAAATTGAACGAATTGGAAAATCTGGACGAATTGGACAAACTGGATGAAGTGGACAAACTGAACGAACTGGAGGAACATAACAAACTGAACGAACTCGAAAAACTGGACCAACTAGGCAAATTGGACAAACTGGACAAACTAAACAAAGTAGATAAATTGGAATAATTGGACCAACAAGAGGAATTGCACGAATTCAATATAATGAACGAACAAGAAGGACTGAACCAACTGGACGAAGGAGAGATACTGGGCGAGCTGGAAAAATGGACAAACAGGATAAACTGAACGAATTGTAAAATCTGGACGAATTGGTCAAACTGGACGAACTGGACAAACTGGACTAACATAACAAACTAAACGAACTGGACGAACTCGAAAAACTGGACCTCCAGTCCCAACAGGACAAATTGGACGAACAAGACAAACTAGATGAATTGGAGAAACTGAAGAAACTGGACGAATTGGACCAACTAGATGAATTCGAAGAATTGGACATAATGGACAAACTGTACAAACTTGACAAACTTAACAAATTGGACAAACCGGACGAATTGGACCAATTAGTGGAATTGGAAAAATTTGACATAATGGATGAACTGGACCAACTTGACTAACGAAACATACTGGACGAATTCGAAAAACTGGACAAATTGGACGAACTGGACAAACTTCACGAACTGGACCAATAGGACCAACTAGAGGAATTGGACGAATTGGACATAATGGACGAACAGGAAGAAGTGGACGAACTCGACCAACTGGACGAATTGGAGAAACTGAATGAACTGGACCAGTGGACAAATTGGACGTATTGGACAAACTGGCCAAACTTGACGAACTGGACAACTAAACAAATTGGACAAAATGGACGAATTAGACCACCTAAAGGAATTTGACGAATTCGATAGAATGGATGAATAGGACAAACTGGACCAACTTCAATAACGAGACATACTGGCGAGCTTGAAAAACTGGACAGGCTGAACGAATTGGACGAACTGGAACAACTGGACAAACTGGACGAACTGGAGGAACATAACAAACTAAACGAAATGGACGAACTCGAAAAACTGGAGGAAGTCGAAAAACTAAACAAATTGGATAAACTGGACGAATTGGTCCAACTAGAGGAATTGCACGAATTGGCCATAATGGACCAACAGGAAGAATTGAATGAACTGGACCAACTGGATGAAGGAGACATATGGGGCGAGCTGGAAAAAAATTAGGCAAATAGGACAAACTGAACGAACTGGAAAATCTTGACGAATTGGATGAACTGGACAAACTGGACGAACTGGAGGAACATAACAAACTAAACGAACTCTAAAAACTGGACCAACTAGACAAATTAGACGAACTGGACAAACTGGACAAACTTTAAGAACTGGACAAACTGGACATACTGGACAAATTGGACCAACTAGATGAATTGGACATATTGGACATAATGGACGAACAGGAAGAATTGGACGAAATGGACTTACTGGACGAATTGGACAAACTGGACGAACTGGACAAACTGGAAATACTGGACAAACTGGATGAACTTGACAAACTTAACAAATTGGACAAACCGGACAAATTGGACCTACTAGAGAAATTTGAAGAATTGGACATAATGGACGAACTGGACCAACTTGACTAACGAAACATACTAGGCAAATTCGAAAAACTGGACAAACATGACAAATTGGATGAACTCGACAAACTTCACGAACTGGACCAGTAGGACCAGCTAGAGGAATTGGACGAACTGGACATAATAGACGAACAAGAAGAACTGAACGAACTGGAGCAATGAGACATACTGGGCGAGCTGGACAAACTGAGCAAATAGAACAAACTGAACGAATTGGAAAAACTCGACGAACTGGATGTTAAGGACAAACTAGACGAATTAGACAAACTGGACAAATTGAACGAATTGAAAAAACCGGACGAACTGGACAAACTGGAGGAACTTAAGAAACTAAATGAACTGGACGAACTCTAAAAACTGTACCACATAGAGAAATTGGACGAACTGGACAAACAGAACAAAATCAACAAACTGGACGAATTGGTCCAACTAGATGAATTGGACGAGTTGGACATAATGGATGAACAGGAAGAACTGGACCAACTGGACGAATTGGAGAAGCTGGATGAATTGGACAAATTGGGCGTACTGCACAAATTGGAAAAACTTGACGAACTGGACAAACTAATCAAATTGGACAAACGGGACGAATTGGACCAACTAGAGGAATTGGACGAATTGAGGACATAATGGACGAACAAGAAGAACTGAACGAACTGGAGCAATGAGACATACTGGACAAGGTGGACAAACTGAGCAAATAGGACAAACTGAACGAATTGGAAAAACTCGACGAACTGGATGTTAAGGACGAACTAGACGAATTAGACAAATTGGACAAACTGAACGAATTGAAAAAACTGGACGAACTGGACAAACTGGAGGAACTTAAGAAACTAAATGAACTGGACGAACTCTAAAAACTGTACCACATAGAGAAATTGGACGAACTGGACAAACAGAACAAAATCAACAAACTGGACGAATTGGTCCAACTAGATGAATTAGACATAATGGACGAACAGGAAGAACTAGACCAACTGGACGAATTGGACAAATTGGGCATACTGCACAAATTGGAAAAACTTGACGAACTGGACAAACTAATCAAATTGGACAAACGGGACGAATTGGACCAACTAGAGGAATTTGACGAATTGAACATAATGGACGAACTGGACCAGCTTGACTAACAAGACATACTAGGCAAGCTCGAAAAACTGGACAAACATGACAAATTGAACGAATTGGAAAATCTAGACGAATTTGACAAACTGGATGAAGTGGACAAACTGGAGGAACATAACAAACTAAATGAACTCTAAAAACTGGACCAACTAGACAAATTAGACGAACTGGACAAACTTGAAGAACTGGAAAAACTGGACATACTGGACGAATTGGACCAATTACATGAATTGGACATGTTGGACATAATGGACGAACAGGAAGAACTGGACGAAATGGACTTAGTGGACGAATTTGAGAAACTGGAGGAACTGGACAAACTGGAAATACTGGACAAACTGGACGAACTTCACAAACTTAACAAATTGGACAAACCGGATGAATTGGACCTACTAGAGAAATTGGGAGAATTGACATAATGGACGAACTGGACCAACTTGACTAACGAAACATACTAGGCGAATTCGAAAAACTAGACAAACATGACAAATTGGATGAACTCGACAAACTTCACGAACTGGACCAGTAGGACCAACTAGAGGAATTGGATGAACTGGACATAATGAACGAACAAGAAGAACTGAACGAACTGGAGCAATGAGACATACTGGGCGAGCTGGACAAACTGAGCAAATAGGACAAACTGAACGAACTGGAAAAACTCGATGAACTAGATGTTAAGGACGAACTGGACGAATTAGACAAACTGGACAAACTGAACGAATTGGAAAAACTGGACGAACTGGACAAACTGGAGGAACTTAAGAAACTAAATGAACTAGACGAACTCTAAAAACTGTACCACATAGAGAAATTGGATGAACTGGATAAACTTGCCGAACTGGACAAACAGAACAAAATCAACAAACTGGACAAATTGCTCCAACTAAATGAATTGGACGAGTTAGACATAATGGACGAACAGGAAGAACTGGACCAACTGGACGAATTGGAGAAGCTAGACGAATTGGACAAATTGGGCGTACTGTACAAACTGGAAACACTTGACGAACTGGACAAAGTAATCAAATTGGACAAACGAGACGAATTGGACCAACTAGAGGAATTGGACGAATTGAACATAATGGACGAACTGGACCAGCTTGACTAACCAGACATACTAGGCAAGCGCGAAAAACTGGAAGGACTGGACCAACTGGACGAAGGAGAGATACTGGGCTGCTGGAAAAAATGGACAAACAGGATAAACTAAACGAATTGTAAAATCTGAACGAATTGGTCAAACTGGACGAACTGCACAAACTGGACAAACATAACAAACTAAACGAACTGGAGGAACTCGAAAAACTGGACCTACAGTCCCAACAGGACAAATTGGACGAACTGGACAAACTAGATGAATTGGAGAAACTGAAGAAACTGGACGAATTGGACCAACTAGATGAATTCGAAGAATTGGACAAATTGGACAAACTAGACAAACTTGACAAACTTAACAAATTGGACAAACCGGACGAATTGGACCAATTAGTGGAATTGGAAGAATTGGACATAATGGACGGACTGGACCAACTTGACTAACGAAACATACTGGACGAATTCGAAAAACTGGACAAATTGGACGAACTGGACAAACTTCACGAACTGGACCAATAGGACCAAGTAGAGGAATTGGACGAATTGGACATAATGGACGAACAGGAAGAACTGGATGAACTGGACCAACTACTCGAATTGGCGAAACTGAACGAACTGGACCAAGTGGACAAATTGGACGTATTGGACAAATTGGCCAAACTTGACGAACTGGACAACTAAACAAATTGGACAAAATGGACGAATTGGACCACCTAAAGGAATTTGACGAATTCGACATAATGGACAAATAGGATGAACTGGACCAACTTCACTAACGAGACATACTGGCGAGCTCGAAAAACTGGAAAGGCTGAACGAATTGGACGAACTGGAACAACTGGACAAACTGGACGAACTGGAGGAACATAACAAACTAAACGAAATGGACGAACTCGAAAAACTGGAGGAAGTCGACAAACTAAACAAATTGGATAAACTGGACGAATTGGTCCAACTAGAGGAATAGCACAAATTGGCCATAATGGACTAACAGGAAGAATTGAATGAACTGGACCAAATGAAGAAGGAGACATACAGGGCGAGCTGGAAAAAAACTAGGCAAATAGGACAAACTGAACGAATTGGAAAATCTTGACGAATTGGACGAACTGGACAAACTGGACGAACTGGAGGAACATAACAAATAAACGAACTCTAAAAACTGGACCAACTAGACAAATTAGACGAACTGGACAAACTGGACAAACTTGATGAACGGGACAAACTGAACATACTGGGCGAATTGGACCAACTCGATGAATTGGATGTGTTGGACATAATGGACGAACAGGAAGAATTGGATGAAATGGACTTACTGGACGAATTGGAGAAACTGGACAAATTGGAAATACTGGACAAACTGGACCAACTTGACAAGCTTAACAAATTGGACAAACCGGACGAATTGGACCTACTAGAGGAATTGGAAGAATTGGACATAATGGATGAACTGGACCAACTTGACTAACAAAACATACTAGGCGAATTCGAAAAACTGGACAAACATGACAAATTGGATGAACTGGACGAACTTCACGAACTGGACCAATAGGACCAACCAGAGGAATTGGACGAACTGGAATAATGGACGAACAAGAAGAAATGAACGAACTGGAGCAATGAGACATACTGGGCGAGCTGGACAAACTGAGCAAATAGGACAAACTGAACGAACTGGAAAAACTCGATGAACTAGATGTTAAGGACGAACTGGACGAATTAGACAAACTGGACAAACTGAACGAATTGGAAAAACTGGACGAACTGGACAAACTGGAGGAACTTAAGAAACTAAATGAACTAGACGAACTCTAAAAACTGTACCACATAGAGAAATTGGATGAACTGGATAAACTTGCCGAACTGGACAAACAGAACAAAATCAACAAACTGGACAAATTGCTCCAACTAAATGAATTGGACGAGTTAGACATAATGGACGAACAGGAAGAACTGGACCAACTGGACGAATTGGAGAAGCTAGACGAATTGGACAAATTGGGCGTACTGTACAAACTGGAAACACTTGACGAACTGGACAAAGTAATCAAATTGGACAAACGAGACGAATTGGACCAACTAGAGGAATTGGACGAATTGAACATAATGGACGAACTGGACCAGCTTGACTAACCAGACATACTAGGCAAGCGCGAAAAACTGGAAGGACTGGACCAACTGGACGAAGGAGAGATACTGGGCTGCTGGAAAAAATGGACAAACAGGATAAACTAAACGAATTGTAAAATCTGAACGAATTGGTCAAACTGGACGAACTGCACAAACTGGACAAACATAACAAACTAAACGAACTGGAGGAACTCGAAAAACTGGACCTACAGTCCCAACAGGACAAATTGGACAAACTGGACAAACTAGATGAATTGGAGAAACTGAAGAAACTGGACGAATTGGACCAACTAGATGAATTCGAAGAATTGGACAAATTGGACAAACTAGACAAACTTGACAAACTTAAGAAATTGGACAAACCGGACGAATTGGACCAATTAGTGGAATTGGAAGAATTGGACATAATGGACGGACTGGACCAACTTGACTAACGAAACATACTGGACGAATTCGAAAAACTGGACAAATTGGACGAACTGGACAAACTTCACGAACTGGACCAATAGGACCAAGTAGAGGAATTGGACGAATTGGACATAATGGACGAACAGGAAGAACTGGATGAACTGGACCAACTACTCGAATTGGCGAAACTGAACGAACTGGACCAAGTGGACAAATTGGACGTATTGGACAAATTGGCCAAACTTGACGAACTGGACAACTAAACAAATTGGACAAAATGGACGAATTGGACCACCTAAAGGAATTTGACGAATTCGACATAATGGACAAATAGGATGAACTGGACCAACTTCACTAACGAGACATACTGGCGAGCTCGAAAAACTGGAAAGGCTGAACGAATTGGACGAACTGGAACAACTGGACAAACTGGACGAACTGGAGGAACATAACAAACTAAACGAAATGGACGAACTCGAAAAACTGGAGGAAGTCGACAAACTAAACAAATTGGATAAACTGGACGAATTGGTCCAACTAGAGGAATAGCACAAATTGGCCATAATGGACTAACAGGAAGAATTGAATGAACTGGACCAAATGAAGAAGGAGACAAACAGGGCGAGCTGGAAAAAAACTAGGCAAATAGGACAAACTGAACGAATTGGAAAATCTTGACGAATTGGACGAACTGGACAAACTGGACGAACTGGAGGAACATAACAAATAAACGAACTCTAAAAACTGGACCAACTAGACAAATTAGACGAACTGGACAAACTGGACAAACTTGATGAACGGGACAAACTGAACATACTGGGCGAATTGGACCAACTCGATGAATTGGATGTGTTGGACATAATGGACGAACAGGAAGAATTGGATGAAATGGACTTACTGGACGAATTGGAGAAACTGGACAAATTGGAAATACTGGACAAACTGGACCAACTTGACAAGCTTAACAAATTGGACAAACCGGACGAATTGGACCTACTAGAGGAATTGGAAGAATTGGACATAATGGATGAACTGGACCAACTTGACTAACAAAACATACTAGGCGAATTCGAAAAACTGGACAAACATGACAAATTGGATGAACTGGACGAACTTCACGAACTGGACCAATAGGACCAACTAGAGGAATTGGACGAACTGGAATAATGGACGAACAAGAAGAAATGAACGAACTGGAGCAATGAGACATACTGGGCGAGCTGGACGAACTGGACCAACTTGGCTAACAAAACATACTAGGCGAATTCGAAAAACTGGACAAACATGACAAATTGGATGAACTGGACCAAGTGGACAAATTGGACGTATTGGACAAACTAGCCAAACTTGACGAACTGGACAACTAAACAAATTGGATAAAATGGACGAATTGAAAAATGACATAAAGGAATTTTTCTTTAGACAAACTTTATCTTTATCTTGGCTACACTAGAATGACATTTGGCTGCACAACAATAACTTGGAGCATACCCCCACCAAATGCACAACACCAAGACAAAACAACTTTTGCTATCTTTTTCAACTAAGCCAGACAAGATAAGGCTTCATTTTGACTATATTGGATGCCAGAATGAAAATCTTCTTTTTAGCAATGTTGATAACCATCACCATCTAGCAACTTTTCTTCTAAGCAATGAAAGCACCTTTAGACAACTTTTCTCCATTAAACATAGACCCCCACCAAAAAAGAGATGATTCCACTGGCTCTGATACCAACAAGGATAGGATCTATAATGACAGGAATCATCTCAAATTTCAAAGCTTCTTTTTCATTAATTCTTTTACTTTAGCAGAATTTTTACGAAATAATTACGAAATAATTCAGCTAACCGAGATTCCTTTTCAACTTCTTTTTCTTTTCCTTTCTCTTTTGCTGAAGAATACCAAAACTTTCCACCATGAAGGTATTCAGAAACTGATCCGTCAGGATTAATATGAGAGTCAGGGTCCCATTGAGGATGGAGATCTTCAAGGGGCACGATTTCATCATCAAGATTTTCTTCTGGATCATGATTACTATCCCAATCACGATCACCAACCTTTTTCTTTGGGAGATACTTTTCTAAACTTTGTTTAATCTTCTCTTCAAAATTGACGAAGTCAACAGACATGTCCATTGGCTCAGGAGATTTTTCTTGGGCAATTTCTTTGGCAATCTTTTTGGCCAAGAGATCAGCCATGACCATTTCATTCTCAAAAGGTTTTTCTTCAGGAAGAGGAATTTCTTCTTTAACATGAGGAGAGATGGTAAGAATTCTCTCATAAGTATCATTTTCAATTTTTGGCCACCATTTTTGGTAAAAAGTCTAATAAAGAGATGGTAAACCATATAAGTCCTTTTTTACATCAAACTTCCATTGGAAAATATAAGGGATATGAAATTTAGCAAAGAATCGAAGCATATTGATGGCTTCACATGGAACCTTTTCTTCAACTTGAGAGAATTTAATTAACAAATAATAAAAATTATCAGGAAGAATTTTCTGAGAAGCACCAAAATATGACCACCAAGTGAAGAGAAACCAGGATGGGAAATTACGATGAATAGGAGTGACATCAAGGCTTTTTTCTTTGTATCTGATGAACCAGGAATGATTATACTGGCGATTTTGCCACATCAAAGCAAATTTCCAGGCATCAATATAATCCCAATAATTAAAGAACTCAGTCGAATTGTATAATTGGACTGATTTTGTCATGTACAAGGGACCATCCCAATCTTCCTCAGTAAGGATTTTGAGAATAGTGTACTTTGAATAAGTGTGATACCATTTGCATTCTTATTGTGGAAGATGAGGACACTTTTCGTCTGATGTAAAATATTGAGATACTAATCTCTAGTTTTCCTTTTATCAGGGGAATAATATAATGAAGCCCCTTGCCAAAGAGAAAATAAACATTATCTTCTACAGATCTTTCTTCCATGAGACAATCTAAAGTAACAAGAATTTTGTTACTGGTGTAAAGATATAATTTTGATTGACTTGGGTCTTTTGTTGGAGTAAAACCCTTTTGGCTTTCTTCTTGATCTGCCAAATTCTCTTGCCTTTTTTTTGCATGAACGGGGAAGAGCTACTTACCATTTTGTCGTCCCTGAAGAAATTCTCTAGTAAGAAAGTTAGGGAGAGAGTTAGAATTTCCATTAATAAATTTAATTTTAAATCCAAAAACTGATAAAATGGCTTGCCATCTAGCAAATATTTGCTTAGAGACAAGTTTTTTGACATCTTTTTCGAGAATTTCTTTTGCTGCTTTAGCATCAACTCTGATTAGAAATTTTTTGTTTAACAAATCTTGTTAGAATTTCGTCACAGAAATAACTATGGCAAGAACTTCCTTTTTGATGGTTGAATATTTCTTTTGTGCTTCATTCCATAATCCAGAATTAAATCTTATTAATTCTTCTTTTGAGTCTTTTTGTTGTAAGAGGATTCCACGATATCCGACATCAGAGGCATCAGTTTGAACTATTTTAAAAGCTTTTGGGTCAGATAAACACCTACAAGGGAGATTTAACTCTTTTTTTAATCTTTTTTACTGCATTAGTGTGTGGATAGTCCATTCTTGAGGGTTTTTCTTTAACCTTTCTTGGAGAAGTTTTCTATCTTTTGCAAATCTTGATAGAAAAATCCAACATAATTTAGACATCCGAGAAATCTTTGTAGCATATTTTTATCCTTAATTTCATCTGGAATTTTATCGACAAATTGAATAACTCTATTAGTTGGAGTTATTTTTCTGTCTTGGATCTCAAATCCTATGAATTTGATTTTTTGCTGAAAGAGATTCATTTTTCTTTTAGATAAAGCCAATCCATTTTCTTTTATGACTCTTTTGAAAATACCCAATGTTTCCAATGTTGTACCACAGATTCTGAAAAGATAAGAATATCATCAATGTAAACAATGGCAAACTGGGTGTAAGATGAGAAAATATTATTCATAATATTCTGAAATTCACACGGAGCATTTTTCAACCCGAAAGGCATAACATTCCATTCACAATGCTCCATTGGAACAGTGAATGCAGTTTAATATCTATCTTCTTCTTTTATCTGGATCTGCCAAAATCCTGATTTTAAATCAAATTTTGAGAATATTTTGGCATTGTTTAATCTGTTTAGTAAATCTTGACTATTAGGCAAAGGATACCTAATAGATTGAAGAACTTTGTTTAATGGTTTATAATTGATTACCAATCTTGAAACTCCTCTTTCGATTTCAGTGGCCTTTTCAACATAAAATGCCGTACAGCTCCAAGGGGATTTGCTTTTTCTAATTTATCCTTTCTTCAGAAGATCATTGATTTCTTCTTGGCAAAGTTTTAAATGAGCAGCATGCATTTGGGATGGACGAGCTTTAGTAGGAATATATTTTTCATTAAAAACTTTTACATATGGTAATCCTACTATGTGTCTTTTTCTATTCCAAAAGGCTGATGGTAATTCAGAACAGCATTCTTCTTCAATCTGTTTGGTGAATTCTTCTAATTTTGTTTTAAATTCTTTTTTCTCTAATTATTTTGTCATTTGGACAGATTTAATTTCATTTTTAGTCCATTTATGTAATTTTCTCTAGTGGCGATAACTTGATTTATCCTTTGATTTTCGTTTCACAAAGATTATCTATAAAATCAAGATTTACTTCAATCCCTTTGATACTTGTAGAAATTCCTTTTGTTGTTACAAAAAAGGGTTGGATTTGAAGAATAAATGGGGATCCAAGGAGTATATCATTAACAATATCTTCTAAAATAATACAGGGTGCAGTAACACAGACTCCTTTCATGCAAACATGAACATTTGGGATTTTTCTTTCTATGGAAATAGTCGTTCCATTAGTAGCAGAAACAAATTGTTTTGATTCACTCGTAAATTCAATAGGAACGATTCCAAGTCTAATAACATTTAAGTCTGCACCAGTGTTAATTATGGCATTGACAATCTTCTCAAAGTTTTTTATTTTTATTTTTACCTGAACTCTCCACTGTTGGTAAATACATTTTGTAGGAATTACACCAGCAGAGATTTTGTTAATTTCTCCTCTAATTCTTTGGACAAATTTTTCTTCATCATATTTTTCAATAGCACCATCATTTTCTAACCAAGTTAACCTTTCATCAAGCTCATTTTGTTTTTTGGTTAACTCTATTCTTAAGTCACGGAGTTTTCTCTTTTGATCATTTAATTCTCTTTGCAAATCTGAGAGAGTTAAGGGTTTATTTATAGTATGAATTTTTTCTGCTCTATTCATAAGGTCAATCATGGAATAGGTTGGTGTGTGAAATGTTTCTTTTTCTTTTATCCTTTTTGGATAATATGATGTTTCATTTTCATCTTCATCTTTTTTAAAGGAAATTTTTGGCTGTGAACTTTCTCCTTCTTCTTCCCCTCCCAATTTTGAAATTTGATTTAAAAATTGAACTTTTTTCTCCGGATCGGGTATGTTATCAACCATTTCTAGAAGTAATTTTTGAGGGGCTATGAGGACACGGATATGGATACCAAGATCTTCATCAGATGGTATCGACCATTCTCCATCAGATTCTTCATCATCTGAATGACATGTACATGATTGGAATTGTTTGATGAGCTGAACCTGGGGATTACTTTCTTCAATGTCAGATGATGAACCAGATTCATATTCTTCTTCTTCTTATTCTTCTGAGGAACTTGAATCAGATTGTTCTTTTTCAGTATTTTCCTCATCATTTTTGGTATTGATTTTTCTAAGTTTCTTTTAGAGGAATTTTCTTTTTTAAAGCATTTATTTGAATAATGACCCTCTTTCCCGCAAGTATAACAAGTCGGAACATTTTCTTTTATGTATTTCTTTTTGAAATATTTCCTAGATTTTCTTTTGAATGGGATGAGTTTTTTATGATTACTTATGAGATAATTCTGAATCTAATCTCTCCTCCTGTTAAAGAAGAGGAATTTTTGAGAATGAAATAGTCATGGCTGATCTCTTGGCCAAAAAGATTGCCTAAGAAATTGCTCGTGAAAAATCTCCCAAGCCGATGGATGTCTCTGTTGAATCCGTCAATTTTGAAGAAAAGATCAAGCAAGTTTTAGAAGAGTATCTCCCAAAGAAAAAGGTTGGTGATCATGATTGGGATAGTAATCATGATTCAGAAGAAAATCTTGATGATGAAATCGTGCTCCATGAAGATCTCCATCCTCGATGGGACCCTGACTCTCATATTAATCCTGACAGATCAGTTTCTGAATACCTTTGTGGTGGAAGTTTTGGTATTCTTCAGCAAAAGACAAAGGAAAAGAAAAAGAAGTTGGAAAGGAATCTCGGTTAGCTGAATTATTTCGTAAAAATTCTGCTAAAGCAAAAGAATTAATAAAAAAGAAGCTTTGAAATTTGAGATGATTCCTGTCATTATAGATCCTGTCCTTGTTGGTATCAAAGCCAGTGGAATCATCTCTTTTTTGGTGGGGGTATATGTCTATAGGAGAAAAGTTGTCTAAAGGTGCTTTCATTGCTTAGAAGAAAATTTGCTAGATGGTGATGGTTATCATCATTGCTAAAAAGAAGATTTTCATTCTGGCATCCAATCTAGTCAAAAGGAAGCCTTATCTTGTCCGGCTTAGTTGAAAAAGATAGCAAAAGTTGTTTTGTATTGGTGTTGTGCATTTGGTGGTGGTATGCTCCAAGTTATTGTTGTGCTGCCAAATGTCATTCTAGTGTAGCCAAGATAAAGATAAAGTTGTTTCTTCTCTCCACCTATTGTACCTTAGTCCAAAGTGGGGAATCTCTTTGTAAAAGCTAGCTTGTTGGTTTGTGTCGGTAGTTTTGCTTTTCCTATTTGCCTTTTTCTCTTGGTCGGAAGAGAATATGTGTTTGTTGCCTTTGTTCCATCTATATAAGGAACTTTGAATTCTTGTTTAGACAGGCTCAGCTAGATATAGAAAAATAAAAATTCAGAGTCTAAGTTTGAGTGTGAGTGTGAGCTTGAAGTTTGAGTGTGCTAAAGTTTGAAGTCCTGTACAATCTTCTTTAAGTAATTAAGTTTTTATAAGTTTGATATTATATGCTTGTTTTCTAATCATGTTGTTTCATTTTTAATATGTCTATCCGTTTTGCTTTGCTTAAGAAGCATTATGATGATGTTAGAATATTAAGAAAAATTGAAATCTTTTTAGACAATATAAGAAGACATTTGCAAACCTGCACCCACAGAAATAATCCTTGCCATCATGAGTTTGAAAGAAGAAGGATTGTTTTAATGCGTTCTTATGCTGTGTTCCAACTAGACAAATTTCGAACTGAATCAAAACTACAAGCTATGGCCTTCTAAAATGCCTCCTCGTTCTATTAGGAGAGAAGAATTATTGCGTGATCTAAGACGATGTAAAAACCAGCTTAGAAGATTAGAAATGCTATCAGACAAATTGATGAAAATATAGTTGCAGAAAGATATCTTGTTATCCGCATTCATACTATTAGAAGATCTATGCTAGTACGCTTGTGTAATCAGATAAGAGAATATTGTAATAGTCTGAATGAAGAATTAGAATTATTATCTCGTATTTAAATCTGTGTTAAAAAAAAAAAGATTTAGATGAATTAAATCTAAATACATATGGCCGAACCCTATGGTTCTCTTAACACAATGCTTCCATCAATTATGTACATATTAGGTTCCACATCTTAACCATGGAAACTACCTGATTCGGCCATCTCATAATTGATCCAAAACAGTAACCTTAATTCCATATAAAAATCCTTTAAAACCCCCACTTCATAATATGGACTTTTGTCTTTCAAACACCATAGAATTCACCAAATTTTCTCATGGGGTTCGGCCATCCAAAGGGCCGAACCCTATGGTCCATATTTTGTTATTTAGAACCAGCATAATACCTAATCTAAACCATTGATGGATCTGGCCACACAATGGCCAGATTTCATTCCCTTAACCAACTTTATTTAATTAAGGTTCAAAGTGCACTTACCACCACCGCGACTCCTTCGGTCTTTTGACTCCTTCCTTGACCTCTCCTTCTCTCTTACTGTTCTTTGGGCTGAGACTGACCTTGCTGTAACCTCCTTAGAATACTTCAGCCAGGTGATATGAATTTGAGATAGAAAATGAGAGAGAAAGAAAGAGAACTTTGGCCTTGGATGAATGTGCTAAGTCTTGATGCCAAAACCCTTTGGCTGAACTTGTCTTGATGAAAGAGATCAATCCAAGGACTGATTAAGCAACCAGTTGCTGCTCTTGGTTTTGGAGAGAGGGAGGACGACCAAGGGAGAGAGAGATAGAGAGAGTAAGAAATGAAACCTCTTTGGCTACTCAAATTCAGCCCAAAGTTAACCTTGTGTAACTCCAATTGCCTTAACCCAAAACCTTATGTTACTTGGGGGTTTCATCATGAGATGAAAACTTCCCATGCTCCCAACGTCCCTTGCTGGTTGGACTTGTGTAACCTCCCCTTTCCTTAAGGTCTCACATGGGGGTTTCATTTTGAGATGAAACTCCCATGTGCTGTACCGTCCCTCCATTGGTAGCTTCTCTGTTTTGGCCTGTGTAACAACCACCTCTCTAATGTGTAACTCCATAAACAGCAGCTCCATTCAGCTCCATTTGATCCTTATCAACGTCCCATGTGGGAGTTCTATCATTGAAATGAAACTCCCCTCCTCCAAGTGTGAACACACTTTGTAACTCCCATTGGTTTAATATCTATTTTGAATTTGAAATGCCATAATCTATTATGTGTAACTCGTCCAATCAGCAACCCATTTATTCTCCAACCTTGGAGTTACATGCATGAACTATCAATCCATGTATTGGCTATCTATCCATGTATTGGCTATCTTTTGAAGACCCAAACAATGAACTCTATGCCATTTCCAATGTGCATACAAATTTGAATTTGGAATAACCCTCTCACCTTTGTAACTCCCAAAACGACAACTCCAATTACTCTTTGACTAAACATTTTATGCTTGAAGTAAACCCCCATGCAGCCAACGTGGAATATTATTCGAATTTGAAACCCACAAACCTTTTATCTACTCACCTCACTCATTTAGATATTCCATCTAACCCATTTATTTATAGCTCACCCAACTCAACTCATTCATTTAATATAACTCAACTAATAAATTCAACTCAACTAAGTCAAAAATTTAATGAAACTTAGACCAATTAAGGTTTGAGCTCACTCCATGATTAATCATGCCCATCTCGACCCATTGGGTCCATTTGGCCACTTTGACCCATTTAACGAAATTTGACCCAATTATGATTCTCGAGCAGTTGAAGTACATCTTATCCATTTATTTGTCTTGTAAACAAAACTACCATCCTTTGGGTCTTGATTGAACCATTGACCCATTTAAATTCAAATCAAATATATCACAATGGTAATTCCGTAAATATGAATAAATTCATGTAAATTGTTATCTTTGAAATTCCAGGGTGTTACAATATCTTAGAGAAAATTTGAAAAATCATCCTTTAAAAGATTGGTTCTTTAAAAGGTTTAACACAGAAAAAAAGATAAAATGAGAGAATTATGGTATTTCCAAATGGAGGAAGAAGAAAGAAATATACCTTTTGTTTGACTGGTTCGTGGAATATTTTAGAAAAGGGAAAATCAAAGAAGAAGAAACTCAAAACCCAAAACAAATAAGAGTTATAGGAAAAACAACAAGAACCTGGAAAGACACTGAAGGAAAATAAGTTCATAAATCTCACCCACCTTAGAAGAAACTTGATATTTCTGTTCTTAATACAGAAACCAAGAATTATGCCATGCCTATAAAAAATGCATCTATTTATGAATCAAAATCAGACCCAAATGCTAGAGATACCTTGGCCGAACCCTATGGTGTATAGTTTCCAAATTAACTCCTCCCTTCCATAAATGGATTGTTTCCTTAATTAACCAACCCTTTCCATAATTGGAAACACCTTCTAAAAATAGATTATTTCCTTAATTAACCAACCCTTTCCACAATTAGATTGTTCTCTAAATTTAACAATCATTTCCATCTACCATTCCAAACTTAACCCATGGGGTTCAGCCAAGCTCCATGGCCGAACCCTATGGTTCATGATCTTGGCCATTAGCTTAGATTCAATAAACATTTACTCATAACATTAACCGATTATCATCCATAAAATGTTTGGTGGGGTTCAGCCATACACCATGGCCGAACCTCACCCTTTTTTTTATTATTTTAGATCCAATAACTTAACCATAAAACATCATGGTTCGGCCATGCCATGGCCGACCCATATCCCTATCCAAATCTCTCTTTAAAATCATCAAATTCTTCCATGGATTTTCATCATTGAAATTTGTAATTCTAAACCATAAATTCCCATGGTTTCATGATGAAATCACCATGTCTTTCCATGTTCCAAAATTTAAGAACATAACCCCAATGAAATAAATCCAATCTCTCCATGGTTTTCAATCTTAAAACCCAAGAATTAAATCAAATCTTTGCATGGGGTTCGGCCATGCACTATGGCAGAACCCTATGATTCTTTCTCTCCATTTAAACCATTAAATCATCTCCAATTTTCCTCCATGGGGTTCGGCCATGCACTATGGCCGAACCCTGTGGTTTTTTTTGTTTCAAAACATAAAATTATTAATCAAGATACTAACCTTTTCCCCTTCGGTTTCTTGCTCTTCCAATTTTCTTTTCCTTTCCCTTTGCTTTTCTCCAAACAAGAACTCCTTCTTGTTGCTGCCCTTTTCCTTGTGTATTGCCATGTATGAACCTTGAGAGATTGAGAGAGAGATGGGTTGTAAAAACCATGTACCCCCTTGGGTCTCAACTTTTATTAAGCTCTCCTTAGTCCATACTTAGATGGTGTTTAAGATAGGCAACCTCCTCCTTTAGCTGTGTACCCCCTTGCCATAGATGGAATGCCAACCTCCCTTGCTTTACTTAGCCATGGCCGATTTCTCCTTCTTAATTTAAAACCTTCCCTTTATTCCAATTAGCAAGTACTATGTGCATAACCTTATTCATAATCTAGGTAATCTTTTAATTTGATTTAAGACAATGTACATTCCCTTTTACAATATCCCATGCGCATAATATGAATATCATTATCTAAAATTCGGCCAAGTATAATCTTTATTTGATTTTTTTGAACATTTTCTTAAGATATAAAAATCCAATTTAATTAAGAAAGTCCCTCTTCAAATATTCTAGCATACATTTGTGGATTAAATTCCACATATCTCTCATGCGCATAATCTTATAGATTTCATATAAAAAATTCGGCTATGCACTATCCTATTTAATTTTCAATAAAACTAATGTCACAATTTAATTGGGTCTTAATTGGGTCATGGCCCAATTCCTTATCCATATAAGGTCCAATTCTAAAATCCACCATTTAAAAGAGTGAGTGTTATATAAAATAATAATCTGAAAATCCGAGGTGTTACATAAAAAACCTAGAACCCTAGTGAGAGTGATTTTCTCCAAGGAGTCATAAGAATGGTTAGCATTCAAAAGCCAAAAGAAACCCCTGTCAAAAAATTTGAAATTGATAAACCATATCTTAGAGAAAATTTGAAAAATCATCCTTTAAAAGATTGGTTCTTTAAAAGGTTTAACACAGAAGAAAAGGATAAAATGAGAGAATTATGGTATTTCCAAATAGAGGAAGGAAGAAAGAAATATACATTTCTTTGACTGGTTCATGGAATATTTTAGAAAAGGGAAAATCAAAAAAGAAGAAACTCAAAACCCAAAACGAATAAGAGTTATAGGAAAAACAACAAGAACCTGGAAAGACACTGAAGGAAAATAAGTTCATAAATCTCAGCCACATTGGAAGAAACTTGATATTTCTGTTCTTAATACAGAAACCAAGAATTATGCCATGGCTGTAAAAAATGTATCTATTTATGAATCAAAATCAGACCCAAATGCTAGAGACATAGGTATAGGTATTGGAGATACAATTGAACAAAACAATTACACCAATCTATGTCTATTAACCATTGGAGAACAAACAGATCGGATAGAAAGAACAATCAAATCAAAACCCGAATTCAATAAAGATAAAGAAGAAAAATTAGAAGAAAGCTCTGCCAATGCAGTATATGTTCCCAGACAATTACCTAAAGGGATTATTTTACAAGAAGGACCATTCACAATGATAGACGAAATGCAAAAAAAATTATCCAATAGGATGGGAAGCCTCAATATGGGAGGAAAAGGTTTCAGCATACTAAGAGTCTCTGCTTCAGAGAATTTATTAATAAATCATCTAAATAAATGAATCCTCAGGTAAAATTGCCAGAGACAAAGAATTATTATCCTAGACCAACCCCTGTTGATCTACAACTCGAAGAGGCTCCATACACTTACACCTAAGAATTAACCTATTCAGAAAATTCTTTATATAAGTGGAACTTAGATGGATTAACAGAATATCAACTTGTCCAAATGGTTCACAGTATGTTAATATACTGTAATGCCAGTGAAGTCAGAGGAAATACTCCAAGAAATATCTTTCTCATGATAACCACCTCTTTCAATGGAATATTAAGAGGATGGTGGAATTATGGATTAATTGGAGCCCAAAGACTTGAAATAGAAAATGCTATCAAAATGGATGAATTTGGAAGAATCCTTTATAGAGACAAAACCACAGGAAACTTAGTAGACCCCAATAGTAAGCTTGAAGCAGGTACTGGTTAAATCCCTGATAACTGGGAAACTCAATCTGATTGTGTTAGTTTCTTGCTTCTATGCATCCTCAATGAATTTACTAGAGGAATTGCTCTAATTAAGGAGAAATATAGATAGCAATTACACCGCTTGAGATGTAGAAATTTAGGAGAATTTCGTTGGTATAGAGATGTATTCTTATCAAAAGTCTACCAACTAAATGATTGTAATTCTGATATTTGGAAAGAAAGATTTATTTCAGGATTACCACCCTTATTTGCTGAAAAGGTGCGTAATTCCTTGAGAGAAGAAATGCATGGTACTATTAATTACAGTTTGTTGACGTTCGGAGGAATTATATAAAGAATTAACAAAGTTGGCATGACTCTTTATACTGATTTAAAGATCAGTAAACAAGCTGAAAAAATGAGAAAATATTCTGGAGATAAAGAATTAGGAGATTTTTGTTTCCAGTTTGGTTTAGATCAAACACCTGAATCAAAGAGAAAACCCTCGCGTTCTAGATTTACTCCGGATAGAAGAAACAAAATGGTAAGAAAGTATAAACCCGGAAGATATAATAAACAGAGAAAATCCGATGAACTCATCGCATTCAAAAGAAAATCTAGGAAATATTTCAAAAAGAAATACATAAAAGAAAATGTTCCGACTTGTTATACTTGCGGGAAAAAGGGTCATTATTCAAATAAATGCTTTAAAAAAGAAAATTCCTCTAAAAAGAAACTTAGAAAAATCAATACAAAAAATGAAGAGGAAAATACTGAAAAAAAACAATCTGATTCAAGTTCCTCAGAAGAAGAAGAAGAATATGAATCTGATTCATCAACTAACATTGAAGAAAATTGTCCTCAGGTTCAGCTTATCAAACAATTCCAATCATGTACATTCCATTCAGATGATGAAGAATCTGATGGAGAATGGTCAATACCATCTGATGAAGATCTTGGTATTCATATCCGTGTCCTCACAGCCCCTCAAAAATTATTTCTAGAAATGGTGGATAATATACCTGATCCTGAGAAAACAGTTCAATTTTTAAATCAAATTTCAAAATTGGGAGGGGAAGAAGAAGGAGAAAGTTCACAACCAAAAATTTCCTTTGAAGAAGAAGAAAATGGTGATAAAACATCATATTATCCAAAAAGGACAAAAGAGAAAGAAACATTTCACACACCAACCTATTCCATGATTGACCTTATGAATAGAGCAGAAAAAATTCATACTATAAATAAACCATTAACTCTCTCAGATTTACAAAGAGAATTAAATGATCAGAAGAGAGAACTCCATGAATTAATAATAGAGTTAACCAAAAAACAAAATGAGCTTGATGAAAGGTTAACTTGTTTAGAAAATGGTGGTGCTATTAAAAAATATGATGAAGAAAAATTTGTCCAAAGAATTAAAGGAGAAATTAGCAAAATCTCTACTGGTGTAATTCCTACAAAATGTATTTACCAACAGTGGAGAGTTTAGGTAAAAATAAAAAATAAAAAACTTTGAGAAGATTGTCAATGCCATAATTGACACTAGTGCAGACTTAAATGTTATCAGAATTGGAATCGTTCCTATTGAATTTACGAGTGAATCAAAACAATTTGTTTCTGCTGCTAATGGAACGACTATTTCCATAGAAAGAAAAATCCCAAATGTTCATGTTTGCATGAAAGGAGTCTGTGTTACTTCACCCTTTATTATTTCAGAAGATATTGTTAATGATGTACTCCTTGGATCCCCATTTATTTTTCAAATCCAACCCTTTTCTGTAACAACAAAAGGAATTTCTACAAATATCAAAGGGATTGAAGTAAATCTTGATTTTATAGATGATCCTTGCGAAACAAAAATCCAAAGGATAAATCAAGTTATCGCCACTAGAGAAAATTTCATAAATGGACTAAAAAATGAAATCAAAATTCCCAAATAACAAAAGAATTAGAGAAAAGAGAATTTAAAACAAAATTAGAAGAATTCACCAAACAGATTGAAGAAGAATGCTGTTATGAATTACCATCAGCCTTTTGGAATAGAAAAAGACATATAGTAGGATTACCATATGTAATAGATTTTAATGAAAAAGATATTCCTACTAAAGCTCGTCCATCCTAAATGGATGATGCTCATTTAAAACTTTGCCAAGAAGAAATCAATGATCTTCTGAAGAAAGGATTAATTAGAAAAAGCAAATCCCCTTAGAGCTGTACCGCATTTTATGTTGAAAAGGCCGCTGAAATCGAAAGAGGAGTTCCAAGATTGGTAATCAATTATAAACCATTAAACAAAGTTTTCAATCTATTAGGTATCCTTTGCCTAATACTCAGGATTTGTTAAACAGATTAAACGATGCCAAAATATTCTCAAAATTTGATTTAAAATTAGGATTTTGGCAGATCCAGATAAAAGAAGAAGATAGATATAAAACTGCATTCACTGTTCCAATGGGGCATTATGAATGGAATGTTATGCCTTTCGGATTGAAAAATGTTCCGTGTGAATTTCAGAATATTATGAATAATATTTTCTTGTCTTACACCCAGTTTTCCATTGTTTACATTAATGATATTCTTATCTTTTCAGAATCTGTGATACAACATTGGAAACATTTGAGTATTTTCGAAAGAGTCATAAAAGAAAATGGATTAGCTTTATCTAAAAGAAAAATGAATTTCTTTCAGCAAAAAATCAGGTTCTTAGGATTTGAGATCCAAGACAGAAAAATAACTCCAACTAATAGAGTTATTCAATTTGCTGATAAATTTCCAGATGAAATTAAGGATAAAAATATGCTACAAAGATTTCTTGGATGTCTAAATTATGTTGGATTTTCCTATCAAGATTTGGCAAAAGATAGAAAACTTCTCCAGGAAAGGTTAAAGAAAAATCCTAAGGAGTGGACTATCCATCACACTAATGCAGTAAAAAAGATTAAAGAAAGAGTTAAAAATCTTCCTTGTAGATGTTTATCTGACCCAGAAGCTTTTAAAATAGTTCAAACTAATGCCTCTGATGTCGGATATGGTGGAATCCTCTTATAACAAAAAGACTCAAAAGAAGAATTAATAAGATTTAATTATGGATTATGGAATGAAGCACAAAAGAAATATTCAACCATCAAAAAGGAAGTTCTTGCCATAGTTACTTGTGTGACGAAATTCCAACATGATTTATTAAACAAAGAATTTCTGATCAGAGTTAATGCTAAAGCAGCAAAAGAAATTCTGGAAAAAGATGTCAAAAATCTTGTCTCTAAGCAAATATTTGCTAGATGGCAAGCCATTTTATCAGTGTTTGAATTTAAAATTGAATTTATTAATGAAAATTCTAACTCTCTCCCTGACTTTCTTACTAGAGAATTTCTTCAAGGACGACAAAAAGGCAAGTAGCTCTTCCCCGTTCATGCAGAAAAAAGGGCAAGAGAATTTGGCAGATCAAGAAGAAAGCCAAAAGGGTTTTACTCCAACAAAAGACCCAAGTCAATCAGAATTATATCTTTACACCGGTAACAGAATTCTTGTTACTTCAGATTGTCGTATGGAAAAAAGATCTGTAGAAGATAATGTTTATTTTCTCTTTGGTAAGGGGCTTCATTATTATTCCCCTGATAAAAGGAAAACCAGAGATTGGTATCTCAATATTTTACATCAGACGAAAAGTGTCCTCATCTTCCACAATAAGAATGCAAATGGTATCATCACTTATTAAAAGTTCACTATTCTCAAAATCCTTAGTAAGGAAGATTGGGATGGTTCCTTGTACATGACAAAATCAGTCCAATTATACAATTCGATTGAGTTCTTTAATTATTGGGATTATATTGATGCCTGGAAATTTGTTTTGATGTGGCAAAATCGCCAGTATAATCATTCCTGGTTCATCAGATTCAAAGAAGAAAGCCCTAATGTCACTCCTATTCATCGTAATTTCCCATCCTGGTTTCTCTTCACTTGGTGGTCATATTTTGGTGCTTCTCAGAAAATCTTTCCTGATAATTTTCGTTATTTGTTTATTAAGTTCTCTCAAGTTGAAGAAAAGGTGCCATGTGAAGCCATCAATATGCTTCGCTTCTTTGCTAAATTTCATATCCCTTATATTTTCCAATGGAAGTTTGAAGTAAAAAAGGACTTATATGGTTTACCATCTATTTATCAGTCTTTTTACGAAAAATGGTGGCCAAAAATTGAAAATGATACTCATGAGAGAATTCTGAATCAAATCTCTCCTCCAGTTAAAGAAGAAATTCCTCTTCCTGAAGAAAAACCTTTTGAGAATGAAATGGTCATGGAGAATCTCTTGGCCAAAAAGATTGCCACATAAATTGCTCAAGAAAAATCTCCTGAGCCAATGGACATGTCTGTTGACTCCGTCAATTTTGAAGAGAAGATTAAACAAATTTTCGAAGAGTATCTCCAAAAGAAAAAGGTTGGTGATCATGATTGGGATAGTAATCATGATCCAGAAGAAAATCTTGATGATGAAGTTGTGCCCCTTGAAGATCTCCATCCTTGGTGGGATCCTGACTCTCATATTAATCCTGACGGATCAGTTTCCTGAATACCTTCGTGGTGGAAAGTTTTGGTATTCTTCAGCAAAAGACAAAGGAAAAGAAAAAGAAGTTGAAAAGGAATCTCGGTTAGCTGAATTATTTCGTAAAAATTCTGCTAAAGCAAAAGAATTAATGAAAAAGAAGCTTTGAAATTTGAGATGATTCCTGCGAACTGGACGAACTGAACATACTGGACAAATTGGACCAACTAGATGAATTGGACGTGTTGGACATAATGGACGAACAGGAAGAGCTGGACGAAATGGACTTACTCGACGAATTGGAGAAACTGGACTGAACTGGACAAACTGGACAAATTGGAAATACTGGACAAACTGGATGAACTTGACAAACTTAACAAATTGGACAAACCGGACGAATTGGACCTACTAGAGGAATTGGAAGAATTGGACATAATGGATGAACTGGACCAACTTGACTAACGAAACATACTAGGCAAATTCGAAAAACTGGACAAACATGACAAATTGGATGAACTGGACAAACTTCACGAACTGGACCAATAGGACCAACTAGAGGAATTGGACGAACTGGACATAATGGACGAACGAGAAGAACTGAAGGAACTGGAGCAATGAGACATACTGGACGAGCTGGACAAACTGGGCAAATAGGACAAACTGAACAAATTCGAAAAACTCTACGAACTAGATGTTAAAGACGAACTGGACGAATTAGACAAACTGGACAAACTGAACGAATTGGAAAAACTGGACGAACTGGATGAACTGGAGGAACTTAACAAACTAAACGAACTCGACGAACTCTAAAAACTGGACCAACTAGAGAAATTGGACAAAATGGACAAACTTGACGAATTAGGACAAACAGAACAAACTCAACAAACTGGACGAATTGGTCCAACTAGATGAATTGGATGAGTTGGACATAATGGACGAACAGGAAGAACTGGACCAACTGGACGAATTGGAGAAGCTGGACGAATTTGGACAAATTGGGCGTACTGCACAAACTGGAAAAGCTTAACGAACTGGACAAACTAATCAAATTGGACAAACGGGACGAATTGGACCAACTAGAGGAATTGGACGAATTGGACATAATGGACGAACTGGACCAGCTTGACTAACGAGACATGCTGGGCTAGCTCGAAAAGCTGGACAAACATGACAAATTGAACGAATCGAAAAATCTAGATGAATTGGACAAACTGGATGAAGTGGACAAACTGGACGAACTAGAGGAACATAACAAACTGAACGAACTCGAAAAACTGGACCAACTGGGCAAATTGGACGAACTGGACAAACTTCACGAACTAGACAATCTAAACAAAGTAGATAAACTGGAATAATTGTACCAACAAGAGGAATTGTACGAATTCGATATAATGGACGAACATGAAGGACTGGACCAACTGGACGAAGGAGAGATACTGGGCTAGCTGGAAAAAATGGACAAACAGGATAGACTGAACGAATTGCAAAATCTGGACGAATTGGTCAAACTGGATGAACTGGACAAACTGGACGAACATAACAAACTAAACGAACTGGACGAACACCCTGTATATAAAAGAACTTCATCACAAAAAACTTACAACTCTAGTGAGAGTGATTTTCTCCAAAGAGTCATAAGAATGGTTAGCATTCAAAAGCCAGAAGAAACCCCTGTCAAAAAATTTGAAATTGATAAACCATATCTTAGAGAAAATTTGAAAAATCATCCTTTAAAATATTGGTTCTTTAAAAGGTTTAACACAGAAGAAAAGGATAAAATGAGAGAATTATGGTATTTCCAAATGGAGGAAGAATAAAGAAATATACCTTTCTTTGACTGGTTCATGGAATATTTTGAAAAAGGGAAAATCAAAGAAAAATAAACTCAAAGCCCAAAACAAATAAGAGTTATAGGAAGAACAACAAGATCTTGGAAAGACACTGAAGGAAAAGAAGTTCATAAATCTCACCCACCTTGGAAGAAACTTGATATTTCTGTTCCTAATACAGAAACCAAGAATTATGCAATACCTGTTAAAAATGCATCTATTTATGAATCAAAACCAGACCCAAATGCTAGAGACATAGGTATAGGTATTGGAGATATAATTGAACAAAACAATTACACCAATCTATGTCCATTAACCATTGGAGAACAAACAAATCGAATAGAAAGAACAATCAAATCAAAACCCGAATTCAATAAAGATAAAGAAGAAAAATTAGAAAAAAGCTCTGCCAATGCAGTATATGTTCCCAAACAATTACCTAAAGGGATTATTTTGCAAAAAGGACCATTCAAAATGACTGACGAAATGCAAAAAGAATTATCCAATATGGTGGAAAGCCTCAATATGGGAGGAAAAGGATTCAGCATCCTAAGAGTCTCTGCTGCAGAGAATTTATTAATAAAACATCTAAAGAAATGGAATGCCCAGGTAAAATTGCCAGAGACAAATAATTATTATCCTAGACCAACCCCTGTTGATCTACAACTCGAAGAGGCTCCATACACTTACACCTCAGAATTAACCTATTCATGAAATTCTTTATATAAGTGGAACTTAGATGGATTAACAGAATATCAACTTGTCCAAATGGTTCACAGTATGTTAATATACTGTAATGCCTGTGAAGTCAGAGGAAATACCCCAAGAACTATCTTTCCTCATGATAACCACCTCTTTCAATGGAATATTAAGAGGATGGTGGAATTATGGATTAACTGGAACCCAAAGACTTGAAATAGAAAATGTTGTTAAAATGGATGAATTTGGAAGAATCCTTTACAGAGACAAAACCACAGGAAACATAGTAGATCCCAATCTTAAGCTTGAAGCAGGTACTAGTCAAATCCCTGATAACTCGAAAACTCAATTTGATTGTGTTTGTGTCTTGCTTCTATGCATCCTCAATGAATTTACTGGAGGAATTGCTCTAATTAGAGAGAAAAATAGACAGCAATTACATCGCTTGAGATGTAGAAATTTAGGAGAATTTCGTTGGTATAGAGATGTATTCTTATCAAAAGTCTACCAACTAAATGATTGTAATTCTAATATTTGGAAAGAAAGATTTATTTCAGGATTACCACCCCTATTTGTTGAAAAGGTGCATAGAAGCAAGACACTAACACAATCAGATTGAGTTTCCCAGTTATCAGGGATTTGACTAGTACCTGCTTCAAGCTTAATATTGGGATTTACTAAGTTTCCTGTGGTTTTGTCTCTGTAAAGGATTCTTCCAAATTCATCCATTTTGACAGCATTTTCTATTTCAAGTCTATGGGCTCCAGTTAATTCATAATTCCACCATCCTCTTAATATTCCATTGAAAGAGGTGGTTATCATGAGGAAAATGTTTCTTGGAGTATTTCCTCTGACTTCACAGACATTACAGTATATTAACATACTATGAACCATTTGGACAATTTGATATTCTGTTAATTCATCTAAGTTCCACTCATATAAAGAATTTCCCGAATAGGTTAATTCTAATGTGTAAGTGTATGGAGCCTCTTCGAGTTGTAGATCAATAGGGGTTGGTCTAGGATAATAATTCTTTGTCTCTGGCAATTTTACCTGGGGATTCCATTTCTTTAGACAATTTATTAATAAATTCTCTGAAGCAGAGACTCTTAGGATGCTGAATCCTTTTCCTCCCATATTGAGGCTTTCCATCCTATTGGATAATTCATTTTGCATTTCGACAATCATTTTGAATGGTCCTTCTTACAAAATAATCCCTTTAGGTAATTGTCTGGGAACATATACTGCATTGGCAGAGCTTTCTTCTAATTTTTCTTCTTTATCTTTATTGAATTCGGATTTTGATTTGATTGTTCTTTCTATTTGATCTGTTTGTTCTCTAATGGTTAATAGACATAGATTGGTGTAATTGTTTTATTCAATTATATCTCCAATACCTATACATATGTCTCTAGCATTTGGGTCTGGTTTTGATTCATAAATAGATGCATTTTTTACAGGCATGGCATAATTCTTGGTTTCTGTATTAGGGACAGAAATATCAAGTTTCTTCCAAGGTGGGTGAGATTTATGAGCTTCTTTTCCTTCAATGTCTTTCCAGGTTCTTATTGTTTTTCCTATAACTCTTATTTGTTTTGGGCTTTGAGTTTCTTTTTCTTTGATTTTCCCTTTTCTATAATATTCAATGAACCAGTCAAAGAAAGGTATATTTCTTTCTTCTTCCTCCATTTGGAAATACCATAATTCTCTCATCTTATCTTTTTCTTCTGTGTTAGACCTTTTAAAGAACCAATGTTTTAGAGGATGATTTTTCAAATTTTCACTAAGATATGGTTTATCAATTTCAAATTTTTTGACAGGGGTTTCTTTTGGCTTTTGAATGCTAACCATTCTTATGACTCCTTTGAGAAAATCACTCTCACTAGGGTTGTAGGTTTTTTGTGATGAAGTTCTTTTATACACAGGGTGTTCGATTCCGCTTTCTTTGTTTCTAAAAACCTTTTGATCCATTTCTTCTTTTTTCACTACTCCTTTGGTCATCATCTATTTCTTCTAACTTAAAACTTTTTCTTCCTTTCGTGTAACCGGCAAAACTTCTCCTAGCTTTTTCTATTTTTCTCCTAAAATTGATTTCAACATTACCATTTGGTAATTTGACTATACTTTGTAAATCATCTGTTATTTCATTTACACTTGGGGTGACATCTTCTATTTGCCAATTTCCTGGGAGAACAACTTCTTCCCAGTTGATAACTTTTGGGATAAACACATTATTGTTAAAGTTTGTTTCTATGAGAACTATAGTTTTTTCTTTATCAACCTTATCTCTATAGGATATCATGGGAAAGACAGAGATCATTTCCATGGAGGGTGAGATTTTTGGATTTCTTTTCCTTCGACGTCTTTCCATGTCCTAGACGTTCTTCCTATAACTCTTATGTGTTTTGGGCTTTGGGTTTCTTCTTCTTTGATTTTTCCCTTTCTTAAAGTATTCCATAAACCAATCAAGGAAAGGTATATTTCTTTCTTCTTCTTCCATTTGGTAATACCATAATTCTCTCATTCTTTCTTTCTTTTTCTTCTAGGTTAAATTTCTTGAAAAACCATTCTTTCAAAGGGTGATTTTTCAGATTTTCTCTTAGTTATGGCTTATTTATTTCAAATTTTTTGACGGGTTCCTCCTTTGGTTTTTGAATACTAATCATTCTTATCACTCCATGGAGGAAATCATTCTCACTGGGGTTGTAGGTTCTTTCTGATGAAGTTCTTTTATATACAGGGTGTTCAATTCCACTTTCTTTATTTCTAAAAACCTTTTGATCCATTTCTTCTTTTTCACTACTTTTTTTATCATCTTCAACTTCTTCTAGTTTAAAACTTCTTCTTCCTTCTGTGTAGTTGGCAAAGCTTCTTCTAGCCTTTTCTATTTTTCTTCTAAAATTGACTTCAACATTACCATTTAGTAATTTGACTATGCTTTGTAAATCATCTGTTATTTCATTTACTCTTGGGGTGACGTCTTCTATTTGCCAATTTCCGGGGAGAACAACTTCTTCCCAGCTGATAACTTTTAGGATAAACACATTATTATTAAAGTTTGTTTCCATGAGGATTGTGGTTTTCTCCTTATCAACCTTATCTCTATAGGCTATCATGGGGAATATTGAGATCATGGACTTATAAAATATCCGATAGACTATAGCAAAAGGTTTACTTCTTGGACTCATCTTTAATCCTTTACTTTGGAATCCAATGGTTGCACAATCAAGGACATCGTCATCATGAGCATCACCTGTGATGTTTGGGAAAGTATTAAAATAAACAGGTCCATGACAGAGACTTGATTCGACCATAGCATAGAGAGAATCATCAAACTTATCATGTCTCTGATCCCGCACATAAGCACATGCAGAGACATTTAATCCTAATCGGAACAATGGTTTGAGTCCTACCTGAATTAATCCTATGTGTAGGTAGTTGTATTTGGTCCTGATTTGTTCTTCTTCTTTCAAGGATTTTGATTGCTTGTTTTCCTCCAGAGAGGGAAACAGTTTTCTCAACAGTTTTAATGTGATAATCATTTTGTTCTTCAAATGTGTCATTACTATATATTTCTGTTACAGGCAAGGCTGGCATCTTCCAATTGGATATGGCTTGGTCAAAGTTTTCATACACCTTTTCTTTAGAATTTTTTGTTTTTTCTGGATTTTCTTTAGCTATACTAGGATGGGGAAAACTAGATAGAGCAGACAGGTAAGATGAAGAAGATGAAGTAGACCTATCAGAAGGATGCTGAAATGATCTAAACCAATTCTTAAAAAGTTTTGTCTTTCTTTTAGAGTTATCCATTTTTGTAATATGGTTATGGACAATAGAGCACATGTCAACGTTTTACAGCCCTTAAACCCTCTTCTCGGCACCAAGCGGGTTACTACGCAATCAAACTCTAATCCAACAATCAAACTATAAAAACAGAGAACAATAAAAGAAAAAACAAAAGTTTTAAAGAGGATTGGATGGATCAGCTCCAGATCACAGTTAATAGATATAATTCACCTTGGAAAGATTTAGACACGAGATAATAATTCTAATTCTTCATTCAAAAGGTTACAATATTCTCTTACACTATTACACAAGGATACTAACATAGATCTCATAACAAGATATCTTCCTGAAGCTATATTTTCGTCTTTCATATCGTTGATGTCGTGGGTTATTTCTATGAGTGCATATTTGCAGGTGTTGTCGTATATGTTCAAGTAGGATTTCTATTTTTCTCAATGTTCGAATATCATCATAATACTTCTTAAGCAAAGCAAGACGATTAGACATATTCTATAGAAGAAACAACATGATTAGAAAACAACATAATAAGAAACTTATATTATCAAACTCATAAAAGTTTTATTACTTACAGACTGAGTACAAGACCCCAAGCTTTAGCACACTTCAAACTTACAAGCTCACACTTACAGCTTCTATATTTTGATTTCAAATGTCGATGATGTAAAATGAAAACACAGAGCTCCTATAAGGATGGAGCAAGGGCACAATGGATAAACTCTCTTCCGACCAAGAGAGGACAACACACAAAGTAAAAAGACTTTTTGCAGACACAACCTTCCAAACCAACTTTACAAAAAGAGATTCCCCACTTGGGGACACAATAAAAAGATACAATAAGTGAAGCATCTTTTGATCAAATGGGATGCACACTAAGAACAACTTTATCTTCTTTTGATAATTCTAAGACATCTGGCAGCATACCCCCACCAAAAAAAGCAACACCATCTTTTTTGGCTTGATAATTCTAAGACATCTGGCAGCATACCCCCACCAAAAGAGATAAGTCCAATGGCTCTCATACCAACTTTCAACAGGATCTCACTTTGTCATTTGTCATATCTTCTTTTGATAATTCTAAGACATCTGGCGGCATACCCCCACCAAAAAAAGCAACACTATCTTTTTTGGCTTGATAATTCTAAGATGTCTGGCAGCATTTTTTTTAGCATAACCCCACCAAAAAAAGTAACACCATCTTTTTTGGCAACTTTTCATTCTAATATAACATCTGGCAATATACCCCCACCAAACCCTTTAATGTACGGTAGACTTACAATATGCCTTTTTCTATTCCAAAATGCAGAAGGTAATTCAGAGCAACATTCATCTTCAAATTGCTTTGTGAGATTTTCTATTTTTTCTTTAAACTCTTTTTTCTCCAAATTTTTTGTAATTTGGGCAATTTTTATTTCACTTTTTAGTCCATTTACATAATTTTCTTTGGTGGCTATGATTTGGTTTATCTTTTGGATCTTTGTTTCACAGGGATCATCTATGAAATCAAGATTTACATTTATGCCTTTGATATTTGTAGAGAATCCCTTAGTGTTTACTGAAAAAGGTTGGATTAAAAGGATAAACGGGGATCCAAGGAGTACATCATTAACAATATCTTCTGAAATAATAAAGGGTGAAGTAACACAGACTCCCTAGAAGCAAACATGAACATTTGGAATTTTTCTTTCTATGGAAATACTTGTTCCATTGGCAGCAGTTACAAATTGTTTTGACTTACTTGTAAATTCAATAGGAACAATTCCCAATCTAATGACATTTAAATCTGCTCCAGTGTCAATAATGGCGTCAACAATTTTCTTAAAATTTTTTATTTTTATTTTCACCTGGACTCTCCACTATTGATAGATGCATTTCATATGGATTACTCCAGTAGAGACTCTGCTAATTTCTCCTTTAATTCTTTGGACAAATTTTTCTTCATTGTATTCTCCAAAAGCACCATCATTTTATAGTAAGGTGACTCTTTCATCAAGGTCATTTTGCCTTTTGGTTCATTCTAATCTTAACTCTCTGATTTCTCTTTTTTGATCATTTAATTCTCTTTGTAGATCTCCAAGAGTTAATGGTTTGTTTATAGTATGGATTTTTTCAGCTCTATTTATAAGGTCAATTAAGGAATAAGTTGGCGTATGAAATGTTTCTGTTGTCCTTTTTGGATAATATGTGGTTTCATCATTTTTTGGTTGTGAACTTTCTCCTTCTTCTTCCCCTCCCAATTTTGAAATTTGATTTAAAAATTGAACTTTTGTCTCTGGATCAGGGATGTTATCAATCATTTCAAGGAGTAATTTTTGAAGGGCAGTATGGACACGAATATGAATACCAAGATCCGCATCAGTGGGTAATGACCATTCTACCTCAGTACCATCATTATCAGAATTACATGTACATGCTTGGAATTGTTTGATGAGTTGAAGGTTAGGAATATTTTCTTCAAAACTGGATTCATCAGTTGATGAACCAGATTCATAATCTTCTTGGGAACTTAAATCAGATTCTTCTTTATTAGAAATTTCTTCATCATCTTCTTTAGTAATCCTTTCAAGTTTCTTTTTAGGATATTTTTCCCTTTTGAAAATAATGACCCTTTTTTCCACAAGTATAACAAGTAGGTATCTTTCCTGTTACATTTTCCTTCTTTGGTTATTTTTTGGATTTTCTTTTGAATAAAGGAGCATCATAATTTTTCTTTGAAAATGACTCTTAAATGTGCTAGATTTATACCAATCTATCCTTATTAACCATTGGAGACAAATAGATAGGATAGAAAGAACAATTAGAGCAAACCAGAATTCAGTAAAGGAAAAGAAGAAAGTTCAGAAGAAATCCCTGCAAATGCGATATATGTTCCTAGAAAATTGCCATCAGGAATTATTTTGCAAGAAGGACCATTTAAATGACAGATGACATGCAAAAAGAATTAACTACTAGAATGGAAAGTCTCAATGTTGGGGGAAAATGATTTAGCATCCTCAGAGTCTCTGAGTCAGAAAACTTGCTAATAAACTGCTTAAAGAAATGGAATCCCCAAGCAGAATTACCTACAACAAAGCTCACACTTCAGACTTACAAGCTCACACTTACAGCTTCTATATTTTGATTTCAAATGTCGATGATGTAAAATGAAAACACAGAGCTCCTTATAAAGATGGAGCAAGGGCACAATGGATAAACTCTCTTCCGGCCAAGAGAGGACAACACACAAAGTAAAAGGACTTTTTACAGACACAACCTTCCAAACCAACTTTACAAAAAGAGATTCCCCACTTGGGGACACAGTAAAAAGATACAATAAGTGAAGCATCTTTTGACCCAATGGGATGCACACTAAGAACAACTTTATCTTTTTTTGATAATTCTAAGACATCTGGCAGCATACCCCCACCTAAAGAGATAAGTCCAATGGCTCTGATACATATAAGATAAGGATCGCATCAAATCTTCTTTTTCATCATCAAATTTTTTGCTTTTGCAGAGTTCATGCGGAATAATTCAGCCAATCGATATTCCTTTTCCTTTTCTTTTCCTTTGTCTTTAGCTGAAGAATACCAGAACTTTCTACCACTAAGGTATTCAGTAACAGATTCGTCAGGGTTAACATGAGAGTCAGGATCCCAATGATGATGGAGATTCTCAAGGGGCACAACTTCATCATCAAAATTTTTATCTGGATCATGAATAGAATCCCAATCATGATCATCATTTTTCTTCTTTGGAAGATATTCTTCTAATATCTGTTTAATCTTTTCTTCAAAATTAACAGATTCAACAGACATATCCATAGGATCAGGGGATTTTTTACTAGCAATTTCTTTAGCAATTTTCTTGGCTAAGAGATCAACCATGAACGTTTCATTCTCAAGAGGTTTTTCATCTGAAAGAGGATCATTAGTCTTTTCAGGAGGAGAGATTTGATTCAAAATTCTCTCATAAGTATCATTCTATATTTTAGGCCACCATTTTTGTTACATAGTTTGAAAAAGACAAGTGTGACCATATAAATCTTTTTTCACCTCAAATTTCCATTGGAGAATGTATGGAATATGGAACTTCGGAAAGAAACGAAGAACATTAATCATATCACAAGAGACATTTTCTTCAACTTGGCCAAATTTAATAAATAGATAGCGAAAATTATCAGGAAGGATTTTCCGGGAAGCACCAAAATGAGACCACCAAGTTAAGAAAAACCAAGATAGGAAATTGCGGTGAATAGGATTGACATCAGGACTTTCTTCTTTGAATCTAATAAACCAAGAATGATTATACTGACGATTTTGCCACATTAACGCAAATTTCCATGCTTCAATATAATCTCAGTAATTAAAGAACTCAGTCGAATTATAGAGCTGGACTGGTCTTGTCATGTAAAGAGGACCATCCCAATCTTCCTCAGTGAGGATTTTAAGAATAGTGAACTTTGAATAGGTGATGATACCATTTGCATTTTTGTTGTGGAAGATGAGGACGCTTTTTGTCTGATGTAAAATATTGAGATACCATTCACGGGTTTTTCTCTTGTCCGGGGAATAATAATGAAGTCCCTTTCCAAAGAGAAAATATACATTATCTTCAACAGATCTTTCTTCCATAAGACAATCTGAAGTAACAAGAGTTCTATTACCAGTGTAAAGATATAATTCTGATTGACTAGGGTCTTTTGTTTTGGAGTAAAAATCCTTTTGGCTTTCTTCTTCATCTGCCAATTTCTCTTTTCTTTTCTTCTGAAATGGAAAAGAGCTATTTGCCATTTTGTCTTCCCTAAAGAAATTCTCTAGTAAGAAAGTCAGGGAGAGAGTAAGAATTTCCATTGATAAATTCAATTTTGAATTCAAAGACGGATAAAATGGCTTGCCATCTGGCAAATATTTGTTTTGAAACAAGATTTTTCACATCCTTTTCTAGAATTTCTTTTGCAGCCTTGGCGTCTACTCTGATGAGAAATTCTTTGTTTAATAAATCATGTTGGAATTTCGTTACACAAAGAACAATGGCAAGAACTTCCTTTTTGATGGTTGAATATTTCTTTTGAGCTTCATTCCAAAGACCATAATTGAATCTTATTAATTCTTCTTTTGAATCTTTTTGTTGTAAAAGGATTCCTCCATAACCGATATCTGAAGCATCTGTTCGTACTATTTTGAAAGCTTCTGGATCAGATTAAACATCTGCAAGGAGGATTTTTAACTCTTTCTTTTATTTTTTTTACAGCATTGGTGCGATTTGAAGTCCATTATTTAGGGTTTTCCATCTTCTGCCAAGTCTTGATAGAAGAAGTCTACATAATTTAAACATCCAAGAAGTAACATATTTTTGTCTTTGATTTCATCTAGGAATTTATCAGCAAATGGAACTACTCTGCTGGTAGGAGTAATTTTTCTGGCTTCAATTTCAAATCCTAGGAATTTGATTTTCTATTGGAACAAGTTCATTTTCCTTTTGTACAAGACTAGACCATTTTCTTTTATAATTCTTTTGAATATATTCAAATGTTTCCAATGTTGATCCAGTGATTCTGAAAAGATAAGAATGTCATCTATGTAAACAATGGTAAACTGTGTGTAGGATGAAAATATATTATTCATGATATTTTGAAATTCAGATAGGGTATTTTTTAATCCAAAGGGCATAACATTCCATTCATAATGTCCCATGGGGACTGCAAATGCAGTTTTATATCTATCTTCTTCTTTTATCTGAATTTGCCAAAATCCTGATTTTAAGTCGAATTTTGAAAATATTTTGGCATTGTTTAGCCTATTAAGCAAGTCTTGCGTATTAGGCAGGGGATACCTAATAGATTGTAATACTTTGCTTAAAGGCTTATAATTGATAACCAATCTTGGAACTCCTCTTCCAATTTCAATGGCTTTTTCAACATAGAATGCCGTACAGCTCCAAGGAGATTTGCTTTTTTTGATCAATCCCTTTTTTAATAAATCACTTATTTCTTCTTAACAAAGTTTTAAATGTTTTACATCCATTTGGGATGGACGGGCTTTTGTAGGAATATCTTTTTCATCAAATCCTTTAATGTATGGTAGACTTACAATATGCCTCTTTCTATTCCATAATGCAGAGGGTAATTCAGAGCAACATTCATCTTCAAATTGCTTTGTGAGATTTTCTATTTTTTCTTTAAACTCTTTTTTCTCCAAATTTTTTGTAATTTGGGCAATTTTTATTTCACTTTTTAGTCCATTTACATAATTTTCTTTGGTGGCTATGATTTGGTTTACCTTTTGGATCTTTGTTTCACAGGGATCATCTATGAAATCAAGATTTATATTTATGCCTTTGATATTTGTAGAGAATCTCTTAGTGTTTACTAAAAAAGGTTGGATTAAAAGGATAAACGGGGATCCAAGGAGTACATCATTAACAATATCTTCTGAAATAATAAAGAGTGAAGTAACACAGACTCCCTAGAAGCAAACATGAACATTTGGAATTTTTCTTTCTATGGAAATACTTGTTCCATTGGCGGCAGTTACAAATTGTTTTGACTTACTTGTAAATTCAATAGGAACAATTCCCAATCTAATGACATTTAAATCTGCTCCAGTGTCAATAATGGCGTCAACAATTTTCTTAAAATTTTTTATTTTTATTTTCACCTGGACTCTCCACTGTTGATAGATGCATTTCGTAGGGATTACTCCAGTAGAGACTCTGCTAATTTCTCCTTTAATTCTTTGGACAAATTTTTCTTCATTGTATTCTCCAAAAGCACCATCATTTTTTAGTAAGGTAACTCTCTCATCAAGCTCATTTTGCCTTTTGGTTAATTCTAATCTTAACTCTCTGATCTCTCTTTTTTGGTCATTTAATTCTCTTTGTAGATCTCCAAGAGTTAATGGTTTGTTTATAGTATGGATTTTTTTAGCTCTATCCATGAGGTCTATTAAGGAATAAGTTGGTGTATGAAATGTTTCTTTTGCCTTTTTTGGGTAATATGGAGATTCATCATTTTTGTGTTGTGAACTCTCTCCTTCTTCTTCCCCTCCCAATTTTGAAATTTGATTTAAAAATTGAACCTTTTTCTCTGGATCAGGGATATTATCAATCATTTCAAGGAGCAATTTTTGAGGGGCAGTAAGGACACGAATATGAATACCAAGATCCCCATCAGAGGGTAATGACCATTCTTCCTCGGTACCATCATTATCAGAGTTACATGTACATGCTTGAAATTGTTTAATGAGTTGAAGATGAGGAACATTTTCTTCAACACTGGATTCATCAGTTGATGAGCTAGACTCATGTCCTTCTTGGGAATGTAATTTAGAGTCTTCTTTATCAGAAATTTCTTCATCATCCTCTTTAGTGATTTTTCTCAGTTTCTTCTTAGGATATTTTTCCTTTTTGAAACATTTGTTTGAATAATGACCCTTTTTTCCACAAGTACAGCAAGTAGGTATTTTTCTAGTTGGGCTTTCTATTTTAGGATATTTTTTAGGTTTTCTTTTGAATAAAGGAGTATCATAATTTTTCTTTGAGAATTGACTCTTGGATCGGCTATATTTGTATATCTTCATCATTTTATTTCTTCTTTCAGGGATAAACCTAGAATGCGAAGGTTTTCTTTTTGAGTCTAGTGGTTGGTCCAAACCAAATTGGAAGCAGAAATCTCCTAATTCTCTATCTCTAGCGTATTTTCTCATTTTTTCAGCTTGTTTACTGATCTTTCAGTCAGTACAGAGCGCAATGCTGACCTTATTAATCCTTTGTATAATTCCTCCGAATGTCAGCATGCTGTAATTAATAGTACCATGCATTTCTTCTCTCAAGGAGTTACGCACCTTTTCAGCAAACAAGGGTGGTAATCCTGAAATGAACCTTTCTTTCCAAATATCAGAATTACAATCATTTAGTTGGTATACCTTTGATAAAAATACGTCTTTATACCAACAAAATTCTCCTAAGGTTCTACATCTTAGACGATGTAATTACTGCCGATTTTTCTCATTAATTAGAGCAATTCCTCCAGTGAATTCATTGAGGATGCATAAAAGTAGGACACTGACACAATCCGATTGTGTTTCATAATTTTCAGGGATTTGACTAGTGCCTTGCTTCAAGTTTGATATTGGGATCTACTAAATTTCCTGTGATTTTATCTCTGTATATAATTCTTCCATATTCATCTAGTTTGACAGCATTTTCAATTTCAAGTCTTTGGGCTCTAGATAATCCATAATTCCACCATCCTCTTAATATCCCATTGAAAGAGGTGGTTATCTTGAGAAAGATGTTTCTCGGAGTGTTTCCCCTAACTTTACAAGCATTAGAATATATCAGCATACTATGGACCATTTGGATTATTTGATATTCAGTTAATCCATCTAGATTCCATTCATATAAGGAATTTTCCGAATATGATAGGTCATGAGTATACGTATATGGGGCTTCTTCAAGTTGCAGATCTACAGGAGTTGGTCTGGAATAATAATTCTTTGTTGTCAGCAATTCAGCCTGGGGATTCCATTTCTTTAGGCGATTTACTAGCAAATTCTCTGCTGCAGAGACTCTGAAGATATTAAATCCTTTTCCTCCAACATTAAGGCTCTCCATTCTAGTAGCTAATTCTTTTTGCATTTCATCTGTCATTTTAAATGGTCCTTCTTGCAAGATAATTCCTGATGGCAATTTTCTAGGAACATATATCGCATTTGTAGGGATTTCTTCTGAACTTTCTTCTTTTCCTTTACTGAATTCTGGTTTTGCTCTAATTGTTCTTTCTATCCTATCTGTTTGTTCTCCAATGGTTAATAAGGATAGATTGGTATAATTATTTTGTTCAATTATATCTCCAAGGCTTTTTGCTACGTCAATACCATTTATTTCAGTTTTTGATTCAAATATAGACCCATCTTTGATAGGCATAGCATAATTCTTAGTTTCTTTTGATGCAGAAATATCAAGTTTTTTCCATGGAGGGTGAGATTTTTGGATTTCTTTTCCTTCAATGTCTTTCCATGTCCTAGACGTTCTTCCTATAACTCTTATGTGTTTTGGACTTTGGTTTTCTTTCTCTTTAACCTTCCCTTTCTTAAAATATTCCATAAACCAATCAAAGAAAGGTATATTTCTTTCTTCTTCTTCCATTTGGTAATACCATAATTCTCTCATTTTTTCTTTTTCTTCTAGGTTAAATTTCTTGAAGAACCATTCTTTCAAAGGGTGATTTTTCAGATTTTCTCTTAGATATGGCTTATCTATTTCAATTTTTTTGACGGGTTCCACCTTTGGCTTTTGAATACTAATCATTCTTATGACTCTATGGAGGAAATCATTATCACTGGGGTTGTAGGCTCTTTCTGATGAAGTTCTTTTATATACAGGGTGTTCAATTCCACTTTCTTTATTTCTAAAAATCTTTTGATCCATTTATTCCTTTTCACTACCTTTTTTATCATCATCGACTTCTTCTAGGTTAAAACTTCTTTTTCCTTCTGTGTAGCTGGCAAAGTTTCTTCTAGCCATTTCCATTTTTTTCTAAAATTGACTTCAACATTACCATTTGGTAATTTGACTATGCTTTGTAAATCATCTGTTATTTCATTTACTATTGGGGTGACGTCTTCTATTTGCCAATTTTCGGGGAGAACAACTTCTTCCCAGCTGATAACTTTTGGGATAAACACATTATTATAAAAGTTTGTTTCCATGAGGACTGTGGTTTTCTCCTTATCAACCTTATCTCTATAGGCTATCATGGGGAAGATTGAGATCATGGATTTCTAGAATATCCGATAGACTATAGCAACAGTTTTACTTCTTGGACTCATCTTTAATCCTTTATTTTGGAATCCAATGGTTGCACAATCAAGGACATCGTCATCATGAGCATCAACTGTGATGTTTGGGAAACAATTAAAATAAACAGGTCCATAACAGAGACTTGATTCCACCATGGCATACAGAGAGTCATCAAACTCGTCATGTCTCTGATCTCGCACATAAGAACATACAGAAACATTTAATCCTAATCGAAACAGTGGTTTGATTCCTACCTGAATTAATCCTATGTGTAGGTAGTTGTATTTGGTCCTGATTTGTTCAATAATTCTTCTTACAAGGATTTTCATTGTTTGTTTTCCTCTAGAGAGGGAAAAAGTTTTCTCAACGGCTTTAATGTGATAATCATGTTGTTCTTCAAATATGCCATTACTATATATTTTTGTTACAGGCAAGGCTGGCATCTTCCAATTGGATATGGCTTGGTCAAAGTTTTCATACACCTTTTCTTCAGAATTTTTTATATTTTCTGGATTTTCTTTAGCTATACTAGGATGAGGAAAGCTGGACAAAGTAGATTGGTAAGATGAGGAAGATGAAGTAGACCTATTAGAAGGATGTTGAAATGACTTAAACCAATTCTTAAAAAGTTTTGTTTTTCCCTTAGAATTTTCCATTTGAGTGGATCGTTAAAAGGAAAAAAAGTTCTATCAACGATTTACAGCCCTTAATGCCTAATCACGGCCAGAAGTGGGACTTACAGCGCGACCACACTTTTTGAAAAATAAACAAGGCACAAAAGTGGAGAATAAGAAGGAAAATAAAAGCTCTAAAGAGAATTGGATAAATCAACTAGGTTAAAAAACTTCAGATCCTAGACAATAGATTTAATTCATCTTACTATTAAAGATCTTGGCAAAGATTTAAACTCGAGATAATAATTCTAATTCTTCATTCAAAAGGTTACAATATTCTCTTACACAATTACACAAGGATACTAACATAGATCTCTTAATAGTATGTATGCGGATAACAAGATATCTTCCTGCAGCTATATTTTTCGTCTATTTGTCGGATAACATTTTCTAATCTTCTAAGCTGATTTTCACGATGCCTGAGATCACACAATAATTCTTCTCTCCTAACAGAACGAGGAGGCATTTCAGAAAGCCATTGCTTGTAATTTTGATTATGTCCTGAATACTTCTAATTGGAACACAGCATATGCTTGAATTAAAATTATTCTTTGTCTTTCATATCGTTGATGTCGTGGGTTACTTCTATGAGTGCATATTCGCAGGTGTTGTTGTATGTGTTAAAGAAGAATTTCTATTTTTCTCAATGTTTGAACATCATCATAATGCTTCTTAAGCAAAGCAAGACGATTAGACATATTCTGTAAAAGAAACAACATGATTAGAAAACAACATAATAACAAACTTATATTATCAAACTTATAAAAGTTTTATTACTTACAGACAAACTGAGTACATGTAATGCCCTGCCCTTTTTCACTCGCTTTCCGAAAATCAGAGTCTATTTTTTTTTTTTTAAATAAAGAGTGAGATAAAGAGCGGGACGTCACGACGCGACCTATGTCCGAACTTCTAAAGTCCGACCCTTAACTGGCCAACCCTATGTGTGTATGGACTAAGTCCATGAAAACGGTTCACACATAACAATATAAACATGCGGATTAAAATCATAACTGCGGAATTATAATAGAACTTAATTCTATTCCATTTTAGATAGCAAAGTACTCCAAGTCTTATCCATAATTGACTTAACATAATTATCCAAATAAAACATTCAACCATAGCAAATTATCTAAATTATTACATGCCCGAAGTCTAGCTACCCAAATTACATATCCATGAGTAACATAATAAAATATAATCCAATCACATATCCAAGCTCCTATGCTTAACTCCGATCACGTTCATCGCCCCTTTCCTTTCCTGTATCATCCACTAGGGTAGAAGTAGGGCGTTAGAACAATGCGTCCAGTAGGTATTTCATTAGGGTCTACACATGGTTAGTACAAATCATATATAATAACATAAAGTCAAAAGCATATAAAACAATGCCATGTCATGATGTCAAATGCAATGAGTCCCACCCATCACAATTACAAATAACCTCTTGATGGAATTCTCATCATCAAGGTACCCCCACAGTGGTCTTTCGAACGCCCTGACGGAGTGTGGCCCCTCCGGTTACATATCGTTCACCCCATGCCATGCATGAGATGCTAATGAAACATATGCTATTTTATATTATAAACATAGCATTAAAACTCACATTTGAAACATATCTTTTACAACGTAAATTCATCAAAATAAGATAAAACCATTATACATAAACCCATGGTTTTAAAGAGGTAGAATCCTACCAAAGACCACTAACGTGTCCTTGCGCTTTCGTCCGGTAACCTTTCACGATCGTACCACCTTGTGAGGTCCCGTTACCTTATAATATATCAATCAATTAAAACCATGTCCCATTTGATTTACAATAATGTCCAAGTCCATAAACCCAACTTATGGGGTTCTGCCATACACCATGGCCGAACCTCACTTACTAGGTTTTAGTCCCTCCTTTGATTTATTAATCAATCACCCCTAAGTTAATCATTTAATCACTTAGTCCAAGATCATATCACTTCTCATTCATTTAATCTAACATACATAAACCCTAAGTCCATCCAACCTTCCCCATGGGGTTCGGCCATACACCATGGCCGAACCCATGGTCCATTATTTTCACTTATTTACATCATTGCATTGTTCTATCTATGGCTGTCCATTTCATTCTTTGTATGGCCGAACCCATGATCTTTCATTTTTAGCCTATATTACAATATTGCCATTACCTCCATCAACTTATGTTTAGGTTCCAAAACATCGGTTTATTCATTTATTTAAACATGCATAACACTCCAGATAACCCTTTAAAATGATCCACCATATAGTTCATGGGGTTCGGCCATACACCATGGCCGAACCCATGTCCATCAACATAGGTCTATGACTAACATTTTATGCACAAACATTCTTCATGGGTTCTCCATCCTTTACATCATTTTAGCCCATTTACAATTCTCAATTCCTTTACATGGTTCACGCTTAGCATCTTAGCCATAATAAAATTAGGGTTGGGCCATGCAATGGCCGAACCATGTCCTTAACCATATATCCATTTTAAACCCTTTTAAAACATTCATAACAATCCATGGTTTTCATCCCTCAAAAACCCATAAAATAAACAATGTCTTTCCATGGGGTTTGGCCATACATATGGCAGAACCCTATGGTTCATCCTTCCATTAAATTATTATATTCATCCCCTAATTTTCTTCCATGGGGTTTGGCCATACACCATGGCCGAACCCTATGGTTCCTTTCTTTAAACAAAATTATCAAAATACTTACCGGTTCCGCGACTCCTTCGGTTTTCCTTCGCTCCGACTTGTTCTTCTGATCCTTTCCTTCCTTAGCCTCTTTTGTATGTATTTCTACTTGACCTTTGACACAGATTATGCAACCTACTGTATCTCTCTGTTGACACACGCTCTTAGTTTGTGTGTCATCCCTCTCAGCCAGCCGTGTGTGACAGTCACGATCTCTGTCCCTTTATAGACTACAGTCGGGCCTAGAACTCCTCTGCAACGTCTCCTCTACGCTGGTGGTTTTCTGTAACACCCCGGTTTTTCAATTTATTAATATATATATGAAAATTACCCATTTAATTTGTGAATTATTAAATAGGGATCTTATATGGGTAAAGGGTTGGGTCATTGGCCCAATTAGGACCCAACAGTTTTGGAATTGGTTTCAATAAAATGAAATGGGGTTGAATTTAATTAGCAATGCAAAATTAAATAAATAAGGAATGGGATAATTGTTCATGGCCGATTATTAGGTTGCATATCTATGATTATGCGCATAAAGGGATTATGGAAAGACTTTATGGATGGGATAGATTATTTATGGCCGTATGTGAAATTGCATATCTAGAATATGCACATGTGCTAGAATATCTTAAAACAAGGGAAATTACTAAATAAGGAAGGATGCTTATGGCCGTGTATAGGGTTATACGAATGGCACCTTCTAAGTTAAACATAAAGGGTTATGCGCATAGCACCTTCTAAGTTAAACAAGAAGGGGCGCATGACACCTTCTAAGTTGGGACCAAGGAGAATTTTATACAGAGATACATGGAGAGGGGCGCACGGCAATACCACCCTAGCCGAATTCTCTCCCTATCTCAAGTTCTTATTCACAGCAAAACAAGGAGGAAAAGAGGGCATCCAGCAAGAGGGAAAAATCAAGAAGAAAGGAGAAGGATTGGAAAAGCAAGAATCAATCGGAACCGGTTAGTATTTTATTTGATAAATTTGTTTTAAAAGAAAAGAACCATAGGGTTCGGCCATGGTGTATGGCCGAACCCCATGGAAGAAGAATGGGAAATGATTGGAGTATCAATTAATGGAATGATGAATCATAGGGTTCGGCCATGTGGTATGGCCGAACCCCATGGAAGAACTTTGATGATTTTTTTTAATGGAAGGATTTTGGAGATGTTTAATGGAAGGTCTTTGGTTATGTTTATGGGTTAAACAACATGAAGAATATTAGTTACTTTAATGGAATATGAAGATGAAAATCATAAGTGTAGATTCATGATTTGAAAGGGTTTAATTGGATGTATGGTTGATGGTTTTTGGATACATGGAATATTATTGATAATTGTTAAAAGAAGATTATGAACCATAGGGTTCGGCCATGGTGTATGGCCGAACCCCATGGAGGATGTTATTAATTTAGAAAATAAATGGGAAAGTTTCTATTTATGGAAGGTGGATTTTTAGAAAGGATTTAAAGATAGAAAGAATGAAAGGATGGGTTGTCTCTATGGGTGAGGTTCGGCCATGGTGTATGGCCGAACCCCACAAGGGTTTATTTTTGGAAGGTGGAGATTAAATTAGAAAATTCTAATTATGAACTTTCTAATTATGGACTTGCATGCTAAATTTGGAAACTATCTAATTATGGAAGGATGCATGCTAAATTTGGAAAGTATCTAATTATGGACTTGTTAATTATGGATTTGCTAATAATAGAAGTTGGTGAAAATGGAAACTTAGACATCATAGGGTTCGGCCATGGTGCTTGGCCGAACCTCATGAACCAATTTTGGATCTATTATGTTCATGTGTTAATGAATGGAAGGTTTGAAAATGATAGACCATGGGTTCGGCCATGGTGTATGGCCGAACCCCATGGGGAATAATTTATGGTTTTTAATGTTTGAAAGGATTGGGTTATGGGTTAAGTTAGCCATGGATTGCAATGTTGTAAATATGAGAATGATAGAATGATAGCCATGGATAACATTTTGGTAATTACGTAGGATTAATGGAACTATGTGTTGGAACTTAAGCATAAGTTGTTGAAGGGAATGGAAAAAATGTAAATATGGTCTAAAATGAAGAATCATGGGTTCGACCAAGGTGTATTGCCGGACCCCATGATGAATGTTTTATGGACTCAGGTAATTACCAAGAGGGTGAGGTTCGGCCATAATGTATGGCCGAACCCCACTAAGGTGTGTTTGAGGGACTAAGTGTTTAAATAAATTAATTTAGAGATTTAATTATAGACCTATGTTCATGGTTTATGTATTGGCTATAAATAGGACAATGGCAATTTTGTAATATCGGCTGCAAATGATAAACCATGGGTTCGACAGTGGTGTATGGCCGAACACCATGGGGATTGGTTTATGGACTTAAGGATATTTTAAATCAAGTGGGACTTGGTTTTGATTGGTTATTATATTACAAGGTAATGGGACCTCACAAGGTATTTACGATCGTGAGCGGTTACCGGACGAAAGATGCAATGACACGTTAGCGGTCTTTGTTAGGATTCCACCTCTTTGAAACCATGGGTTTATGTACATTGTGTTTATCTTATTTTTTATGAAATTATGTTGCAAAGGATATGTTTCAAATTGTGATTTTAGATGCTATGTTTATATGATAAAATAGCATGTGTTGGATATGTTTCAAATTATGATTTTAAATGCTATGTTTATATGATAAAATAGCATGTGTTTCATTGGCATCTCATGCATGGCATGGGGTGAAGGATTTGTAACCGGAGGGGTCAGACTCCGTCGGGGCGTCCGAAAAACCTATGTGGGGTACCTTGATGTGCTTTTCCATCAGGAAGAAATGGGAGGGTCCACACTCCGTCGGGGCGTCCGAAAAACCTATGTGGGGTACCTTGATGTGCTTTTCCATCAGGAAGATATGGGAGGGTCCACACTCCGTCGGGGCGTCTGAAAGACCTATGTGGTGGGTACTTTTATGTACATGTGATGGGTGGGACTCATTGCATTTGTCATCATTACATGGCATGTTTTATATGGTTTTTGACATTACGATATTATTGTATATGTTTTGTATGACCATGTGTTAGCCGTAACTGGAATACCTACTGGGCGCGTTGTTCTAACGCCCTACTTCTACCCTAGTTGATGACACAGGAAATCAGGAGAACGATGAACGAAAGACGGGCCAGGCATAGGAGCATGGATGATTTAGTTTATATTTTTATTAAAGTTACTCATGGACTTGTATTTTGAGTATCTAAATTTCGGAATGTAATAACTTAGATGGTTGGATGTTTATTTGGATAATTTTGATATTTGAATGATAATTAAGGACTTGACGTACTTTGCTATCTAAATGGAATAGAACTTGGTTCTATAATGATTCCGCATTTTATGATGTTATTCCACAGGTTGATATTGTAATGTGTGAACTGTTTTCATAGACTTAGTCTATGCACACATAGGGTTGGCCAGTTAAGGCTTGGACTTTGGAAGTTCGGGCTTAGCTCACGTCGTGACGTCCCATTCTCTATCACTCTACTCTGTTATAAAAAAAAAAATAGATTCTGATTTACGGGAAGAAGCGAGTGAAAAAAGGTGAGGCGTCACATTTTCAGAGAGAATGCCTCCCACGCTGAATCTATGTATTGGGTTGTCTACACAAAATAAAGTCAAGACTTGCTCGATAGATCCAAACAGACCTTGCTGTTTGCCGCTTCAGCTTGCCTTTCTCTGTTATGAAAACTAGAATGGTTTTCAGCTGAACTTAGAGAGAGATCCCTCCAAGCCTCTAGTTCTCAGGTCTGAAACCCAATACTTTCAACCAACCAGAACTCCTCCTTGTTTTCTCTCTAAAATCGTCTCTCTCAATGATGATACATGCATCAATATCTCAATTGATATTGCAGCAGTCCCTATATAAGTTGTGCAATCGGTGCCTGAATTAGTAATTGCCCAAACGTTGTCTCAATAGATCTATACGGTGACAGTATTGTAGCAGTCTTTCCTTCCATGGACTTTTACTCCCATTCGACCAGCCAGCTTTCCTTATCTTAGCCAACTCAGGCGATCTTTTATTCTAGCAACATAGCAACGTCGTGTGTCCTAACCTTGCCAAAAAGGACACCTTCAAGGAAACAAAGTCCTTTTGAATCTAAGACTCCCATCGTCAGCCAATTTCTCTAATTTTGAAGAGAACATTTAGGAGTTTAATTCAAGTCAATTCCAACAAACTCCACCTTCGTGTTTCTCATGCAAGGACCTGCTGTAAATTACCATGTATACACATCTCACGTGCTGTCCCATGAAGCTACAATCTAGCCAGTTTTATGCTAGAATGCAAATCAAATTAAATTAGATTCATGCTTACCTTATATGTATATATCCTAAAAATACACCCTTTTATACATAGAAGCTGCCACCGAAACCACATGCAACCATATCTACATACAGCCAATCACCGTCCAATGTAATGTTTGAATATCAAACCCAATCTTTAGGATTTCCAGCCAATTTATTATCTACCATATCAGCTACATCCTAATCTTGTTGTGATCCCTCCTTGATTTGTGTATGCGTGCGTGTCAATCCTCATCTATAGACATATTGCATTACCCTTTTAATTCAGCCCCATTTAATTAGGCTTGAACTCACTTGGTGGTCAACCAAGTTAACCACGACCCATTGGGTCCCAATTTGGCATTTTGACCCAAATATCAACATTGACCCAATTAAATGCGCCTTACCCATTTACTTTAAATTGAACCTTATACCATAACCGTTGGGTTCTAATTGGTCCATTGACCCAACACCTTACCCATCTAAGATTCATATCCGTTAATTCACAATTAAAATTGCAAATTCCGTAAATATTGATAACATGGAATTCCGAAGTGTTACAGTACAAGACTCCAAGCTCTAGCACACTGTAGACTTACAAGCTCACACTTACAGCTTCTATATTTTGATTTCAAATGTCGATCATCTAAAATGAAAACACAGAGCTCCTTATAAAGATGGAGCAAGGGCACAATGGATAAACTCTCTTCCGACCAAGAGAGGACAACACACAAAGTAAAAGGGCTTTTTGCAGACACAACCTTCCAAACAAACTTTACAAAAAGAGATTCCCCATTTGGGGACACAGTAAAAAGATACAATAAGTGAAGCATCTTTTGACCAAATGGGATGCACACTAAGAACAACTTTATTTTCTTTTGATAATTCTAAGACATCTGGCAGCATACCCCCACCATAAAAGCAGCACCATCTTTTTTGGCTTGATAATAGAGGTGTCTTTTGACTGGATGGGACACCAAAGACAAAACAACTTTAGCAACTTTTCATTCTAATATGACATCTGGCAATATACCCCCACCAAAAGAGATAAGTCCAATGGCTCTAATACCAACATTCAAGAGGATCTCAAATCATATCTTCTTTTTCATCAAATCTTTAGCTTTTACAGAGTTCATGCAGAATAATTCAGCCAATCGAGACTCCTTTTCATATGTCTAATCGTCTTGCTTTGCTTAAGAAGTATTATGATGATGTTCGAACAGTGAGAAAAATAGAAATCCTTCTTGAACATATACGACAACACCTGCAAAAGCTAAAGATTTGATTTGAGATCCTGTTGAATGTTGGTATCAGAGCCAGTGGACTTATCTGTTTTGGTGGGGGTATATTGCCAGATGTCATATTCATTGCCAGATTTCATATTCATTGCCAGATGTCATAGTAGATTGAAAAGTTGCTAAAGTTGTTTTGTCTTTGGTGTCCCATCCAGTCAAAAGACACCTCTATTATCAAGCCAAAAAAGATGGTGTTGCTTTTTTGGTCGGGGTATGCTGCCAGATGTCTTAGAATTATCAAAAGAAGATAAAGTTGTTCTTAGTGTGCATCCCATTTGGTCAAAAAATGCTTCACTTATTGTATCTTTTTACTGTGTCTCCAAGTGGGGAATCTCTTTTTGTAAAGTTGGTTTGGAAGGTTGTGTCTGCAAAAAGTCCTTTTACTTTGTGTGTTGTCCTCTCTTGGTCGGAAGAGAGTTTATCCATTGTGCCCTTGCTCCATCTTTATAAGGAGCTCTGTGTTTTCATTTTAGATCATGGACATTTGAAATCAAAATATAGAAGCTGTAAGTGTGAGCTTGTAAGTCTGGAGTGTGCTAAAGCTTGGAGTCCTGTACTCAGTCTGCAAGTAATAAAACTTTTATGAGTTTGATAATATAAGTTTGTTATTATGTTGTTTTCTAATCATGTTGTTTCTTTTATAGAATATGTCTAAATCTTTGTGGAATTATTATCTTGTGTCTAAATCTTTGCAAGGTGAATTATATCTATTAGCTATGATCTGAAGTTGATCCATCCAATCCTCTTTAAAACTTTTTGTATTTCCTTTTATTGTTTTCTGATTTTATAATCTGATTGTTGGATAAGGGTTTGATCGCATAGTAAGTCCCGCTTGAAGCTGAGAAGTGGCATATAGGGCTGTAAATCGTTGATAGGTGCTCTTTGATCCACAGTCATATTACAAAAATGGAAAATTCTAAAGGAAAGACAAAACTTTTTAAGAATTGGTTTAGATCATTTCCGCATCCTTCTGATAGGTCTACTTCATCTTCTTCATCTTATCAGTCTACTTTGTCTAGTTTTCCTCATCCTAGTATATCCAAAGAAAATCCAGAAAAAACAAAAAATTCTGAAGAAAAAGTGTATGAAAACTTTGAGCAAGCCATATCCAATTGGAAGATGCTAGCCTTACCCATTACAGAAATATACATCAATGAGACATTTGAAGAACAAAATGATTACCACATCAAGACTGTTGAAAAAACTGTTTTTCTCTCTAGAGGAAAACAAACAATCAAAATCCTTGAGAGAAGAATTATTGAACAAATCAGGACCAAATATAACTACCTACACATAGGATTAATTCAGGTAGGAATCAAGCCACTATTTCGATTAGGATTAAATGTTTCTGTATGTGCTTATGTGAGAGATCAGAGACATGACGAGTTTGATGATTCTCTATATGCCATGGTTGAATCAAGTCTCTGTCATGGACCTGTTTATTTCAATTATTTCCCAAACATCACAGTGGATGCTCATGATGATGATGTCCTTGATTGTGCAACCACTGGATTCCAAAGTAAAGGATTAAAGATGAGTCCAAGAAGTAAACCTTTTGCTATAGTCTATCTGATATTCTATAATTCCATGATCTCAATGTTCCCCATGATAGCCTATAGAGATAAGGTTGATAAGGAGAAAACTACAGTCCTCATGGAAACAAACTTTAATAATAATGTGTTTATCCCAAAAGTTATCAGTTGGGAAGAAGTTGTTCTCCCCGGGAATTGGCAAATAGAAGACGTCACCCCAAAAGTAAATGAAATAACAGATGATTTACAAAGCATAGTCAAATTACCAAATGGTAATGTTGACGTCAATTTTAGAAGAAAAATGGAAAAGGCTAGAAGAAGCTTTGCCAGCCACACAGAAGGAAGAAGAAGTTTTAAACTCGAAGAAGTCGATGATGATAAAAAAAGTAGTGAAAAGGAAGAAATGGATCAAAAGGTTTTTAGAAATAAAGAAAGTGGAATTGAACACCCTGTGTATAAGAGAACTTCATCAGAAAGAACCTACAACCCTAGTGAAAACGATTTCCTCCATGGAGTCATAAGAATGATTAGTATTCAAAAAACAAAGGAGGAACCCGTGAAAAAATTTGAAATATATAAGCCATATCTAAGAGAAAATCTGAAAAATCACCCTTTGAAAGATTGGTTCTTCAAGAAATTTAACCTAGAAGAAAAAGAAAAAAATGAGAGAATTATGGTATTACTAAATGGAAGAAGAAGAAAGAAATATACCTTTCTTTGATTGGTTTATGGAATATTTTAAGAAATGGAAGGTTAAAGAGAAAGAAAACCAAAGTCCAAAACACATAAGAGTTATAGGAAGAACGTCTAGGACATGGAAAGACGTTGAAGGAAAAGAAATCCAAAAATCTCACCCTCCATGGAAAGAACTTGATATTTCTGCATCAAAAGAAACTAAGAATTATGCTATGCCTATCAAAGATGGGTCTATATTTGAATCAAAAACTGAAATAAATGGTATTGAAGTAGCAAAAAGCCTTGGAGATATAATTGAACAAAATAATTATACCAATCTATCCTTATTAACCATTGGAGAACAAACAGATAGGATAGAAAGAACAATTAGAGCAAAACTAGAATTCAGTAAAGGAAAAGAAGAAAGTTCAGAAGAAATCCTTGCAAATGCGATATATATTCCTAGAAAATTGCCATCAGGAATTATCTTGCAAGAAGGACCGTTTAAAATGATAGATAAAATGCAAAAAGAATTAGCAACTAGAATGGAGAGCCTCAATGTTGGAGGAAAAGGATTTAGTATCCTCAGAATCTCTGCAGCAGAGAATTTGCTAGTAAATCGCCTAAAGAAAAGGAATCCCTAGGCTGAATTGCCGACAACAAAGAATTATTATTCCAGACCAACTCCTGTAGATCTGCAACTTGAAGAAGCCCCATATACGTAAATGCAGGACCTATCATATTCGGGAAATTCTTTATATGAATGGAATCTAGATGGATTAACTGAATACCAAATCATCCCAATGGTTCATATTATGTTGATATATTCCAATGCTTGTGAAGTTAGAGGAAATACTCCAAGAAACATTTTCCTCATGATAACCACCTCTTTCTATGGAATATTAAGAGGATGGTGGAATTATGGATTATCTGGAGCCCAAAGACTTGAAATTGAAAATACTGTCAAATTAGATGAATATGGAAGAATCATACACAAAGATAAAAGAACAGGAAGTCTAGTAGATCCCAATATCAAACTTGAAGCAAGGCACTGGTCAAATCCCTGAAAATTATGAAACACAATCTGATTGTGTCAGTATCCTACTTCTATGCATCCTCAATGAATTCATTGGAAGAATTGCTCTAATTAAGGAGAAAAATTGGCAGCAATTACATCGTCTAAGATGGAGAACCTTAGGAGAATTTCGTTGGTATAAAGACATATTTTTATCAAAGGTATACTAACTGAATGATTGTAATTCTGATATTTGGAAAGAAAGGTTCATATCTGGATTACCATCCTTGTTTGTTGAAAAGGTTCGTAACTCCTTGAGAGAAGAAATGCATGGTACTATTAATTACAGCATGCTGACATTCGGAGGAATTATACAAAGGATTAATAAGGTCGGCATTGCGCTCTGTGTTGACTTAAAGATCATTAAACAAGCTAAAAAAATGAGAAAATACGCTGGAGACAGAGAATTAGGAGATTTTTGCTTCCAATTTGGTTTGGACCAAACACCAGAATCAAAAAGAAAACTTTCGCGTTCTAGATTCATGCCCGAAAGAAGAAATAAAATGATGAAAAAATATAAATCTAGCAGATTTAAAAGTCAATTTTCAACGAAAAATTATGATACTCCTTTATTCAAAAGAAAATCTAAAAAATATCCTAAAAGAGAAAACCCAACTGGGAAAATACCTACTTGCTATACTTGTGGAAAAAAGGGTCATTATTCAAACAAATGTTTCAAAAAAGAAAAATATCCTAAGAAGAAACTTCGAAAAATTACTAAAGAGGATGATGAAGAAATTTCTGATAGAGAAGACTCTGAATTAAATTCCCAAGAAAAACATGAGTCTAGCTCATCAACTGATGAATCCAGTGTTGAAGAAAATGTTCCTCATCTTCAACTCATTAAACAATTTCAGGCATGTACATGTAATTCTAATGATGATGGTACTGAGGGAGAATAGTCATTAATCTCTGATGAGGATCTTGGTATACATATTCGTGTCCTAACTGCCCCTCAAAGATTGCTCCTTGAAATGATTGTTAATATCCCTGATCCAGAGAAAAAAGTTCAATCTTTAAATCAAATTTTCAAAATTGGGAGGGGACGTAGAAGGAGAGAATTCACAACAAAAAAATGATGAATATCCATATTACCCAAAAAAGACAAAAGAAACATTTCACACGCCAACTTATTCCTTAATAGACCTCATGGATAGAGCTGAAAAAATCCATACTATAAACAAACCATTGACTCTTGGAGATTACAAAGAGAATTAAATGATCAAAAAAGAGAAATCAGAGAATTAAGATTGGAGTTAACCAAAAGGCAAAATGTGCTTGATGAAAGAGTCACCTTACTAGAAAATGATGGTGCTTTTGGAGAATATAATGAACCCCATCTGAATTTCAAAATATTATGAATAATATCTTTTCATTGATGATATCCTTATCTTTTCTGAATCAATTGATCAACATTGGAAACATTTGAATATATTCAAAAGAATTATAAAAGAAAATGGTTTAGTCTTGTCCAAAAGGAAAATGAATTTGTTCCAACAGAAAATCAGATTCTTAGGATTTGAAATAGAAGACAGAAAAATTACTCCTACCAACAGAGTAATTCAATTTGCTGATAAGTTCCCTAGATGAAATCAAAGACAAAAATATGTTACAAAGATTTCTTAGATATTTAAATTATGAAGCCCTTTTCTATCAACACTTGGCAAAAAATAGAAAACTTCTCCAAGATAGGTTGAAGAAAAACCCTAAAGAATGGACTCTTAATCGTATTGATGTTGTAAGAAGAATTAAAGAAAGAGTTAAAAATCTTCCTTGCAGATGTTTATCTGATCCAGAAGCTTTCAAAATAGTACAAACAGATGCTTCAGATATCGGTTATGGAGGAATCCGTTTACAACAAAAAGATTCAAAAGAAGAATTAATAAGATTCAATACTGGTCTTTGAAATGAAGCTCAAAAGAAATATTCAACCATAAAAAGGGAAGTTCTTGCCATTGTTCTTTGTGAAACAAAATTCTAGCATGATTTAGTAAACAAAGAATTTCTCATCAGAGTAGACGCCTGTAACGCCCCGCCCTTTTCACCCTTCCGAAAATCAGAGTCTAAAAATTTCTTTTGAAAGAAACATAGAGTGAACAAGAGCGGGAGGCGTCACGACACGAGCTAAGTTCGGACTATCCCAGTCCGACCCTTAACTGGCCACCCATGTGTACATGGACTAAACCATGAAAGATAATACACACATGGAACTAAACAATGACTTGCGGAATGAACTAGACTAACTGCAGAATTAGGTTGAATAGATAGCAAGTACCAATCTCAATTAGTAAATAACATAAACCAACCATCCATCGTTAATATCCTAAACAAACCATAGCAAGTACCTACAATATTACATGTCCATAAAGTATTCAAATAACAGCAATTATAAATCCATTCCAGGATTCAAGCATTTACGCTTGGCTCCCCTCCTTATCATCAACCTTCTCTTTCCCTTTCCTTGTACCTGCATTCTCCTGGAACTCCATCGGCTAACTACAAAGTCAGCTAGCTAGACTAACTCGGCAGTCGCCCATAGCTTCCCATTCAAGTTTCACTAGTCTCTTAACTTTTCCACTAAGTACATCTCCAAATTTAAACACGTCCTTCTTTGCACATTAATCTCTATGTGACTAACAACTTTTGTTCAAAACTTCTACGATACCAATACCCGGCATCAATCCAAATCATCATGGGAATAATCATCCACGGTTATTCTCATCCATCCCTGGTATCTCTCTTTCATTAAATATCATCTATCCCTGTTTAATAATCATCCATGAATATAACCCTCCTATGGGTATAATCCATTCATGGAAAACAATCCATCCTCAGTATCACTCTGTCCAAGAGCATCATCTATACACAGTTACTAACCATCCATGAATATAACCCACCTATGGGTATAATCCATTCATGGAAACAATTCATCCTCAGTATCACTCTGTTCATGAATATCATTTATTCATGATTTATATCCGTCCATGAATATAACCCTACTATGGGTATAATCCATTCATGGAAACCATCACATTCACTATGGGGCCACAATATCTATTGTTGAATCTACATATCCTCCAATAGTCATCAACGTTTATCAATAGGGAATTCTATAGTAAGTGCAGTGGGCAACTTGTTGTATTATGGTACTAGTAACAAATGCGAAGGCAGTAGATCAAATAACACATAAGCATATGAATTGTAAATTACTGCCATACCTTGAGTTACCGAATGTTCCACTGTCTCTAGAGGAAAAGTCAAAATATTCAGTCGTTTAGATTCTTGTGACTGAGCTGGTTGAGCCGGAACAAGGAGAGAACCCCTGTAGGGAAGAGATCTTTTGCTCTGTGGACAATCTCTTTTGGAATGGCCCTGACGACCACATTGGAAACAGGTACTAAGAGATCTAATATTCTGTGGACGCTCTCTTTTGAAATGGCTTGGTCGACCACACTGGAAACAGGAACTTCCAGTGAAACCAGTAAAGGCTGAAGATCTCCATAAGTAGGGTCTGATTCTTTTGCAAGAGCAAAAAGTATTTCTCCCACCCCGACCTTTTTGGTCCTGTGTTTTATTCGGGTTTGTGTCTCCATTTCCGCTCACGATTTGTTGTAGAACGGAAGTGACCACCTCCTGTACTAGGTTCCGTAATTCCGGAGGTACTTCAGGAATGTTTGTACCATTCCGACCCTCTCCGTTATGTTCTTCTTCCTTTGGAGACATTTTTCCTCAGTCATGGAAACATCAGTTGACTTAGCTTCTAAGTAAAGTTTTGTGTTCTTCATAATTTGGGAAAATTACCAAATCAGCACTCTTTGTATTTCTTTGTTTTTGGGGAAACTTCCTAAGTATCATGTATCATTTCTCAATTTGGGGAAGTCTTGATGTTCTGCTGTTCTCGGGGAAAACCTCCCTAAGTATTATGTATCACTTCTCAGTTTGGGGATATTGCCAAATCATCATCACACTTTGTTTTCTTTTGTTTCTGGGGGAAATCTCTAAATTCCTGTTGTTTGTTTCTCAATGGGGAATATCAGGGGAGTACATCCTACTTTGCTACTTTGCTATGTTTGATATGTCCAGTTATGATGACTATACTTTACTTTACTATCTTACATGGTTGTTCTCAGATTGATTGTTCAGTCCGAGTCAATCGAAGTAAATTAATCCGGCCCCCAGTCAGTAGACTCCGAAGAGTCTGTCAGTTGGGATTCTTATCCGTCAGAGACATGAAACCGTCTTAATCTTACTTCGATGATTCAACTTCCCATTTTGCTTTGATACCAACTGTAACGCCCTGCCCTTTTCACCCTTCTGAAAATCAGAGTCTAAAAATTTCTTTTGAAAGAAACATAGAGTGAACAAGAGTGGGAGGCGCCATGACGAGAGCTAAGTTCAGACTTCCAAAGTCCGACCCTTAACTGGCCACCCATGTGTGCGTGGACTAAACCCATAATAAATAATCCACACATGGAACTAAGTACAACTTGCGGAATAGACATAATTGATTGAGGAATAAGTCAAATATGCGGAATTATAATCAATACTCAGACATCTCCAACATCAGATAGCAAAGTACAAGTCAAGTTTGCTTTAACATAATAACCTCATTAGACTATTCTCAACTTAGCATTTATCCAAAATAACTTAATTCATATATCCAACATCAAGACTATAATTCAAACCATAGCAAAGACACTAGCTATTACAAGTCCATAATGAAATCCAAATAACAGTAAATTATAAAAAATCATTCCAACATCAAGCTCTTAAGCTTGGCTCCCCTCCTGGTCATCGTCCTTCTCTTTCCCCTTCCTTGTTCCTGCATTATCCTCTATGGATAGAATTAGGGCGTTAGATCAACGAGCCCAGTAGGTTTTTCGATCAGGGCTACCACATGGTTAGCATATAAAACATGCATATATATCATATTACATGATTATCAATAAAACATCTGAAAACAATGCTATGTATGTAAGTGCATAGTAATGAGCTCCACCCCATCACATATACATAGCCATCACTTGACGAGACTCTCACCGTCAAGGTAACAGGCCATTTCAAAAGAGAGCGTCCACAGAATGTTAGATCTCCTAGTACCTGTTTCCAATGTGGTGGGCAGGGCCATTTCAAAAGAGATTGTCCACAGAGCAAAAGATCTCTTCCCTACAGGGGTTCTCTCCTTGGTCCGGCTCAACCAGCTCAGTCACAAGAGTCTGAACGACTGAATATTTGACTTTTCCTCTAGAGACAGTGGAACATTCGGTAACTCAAGGTATGGCAGTAATTTACAGTTCATATGCTTATGCATTATTTGATCTACTGCCTTCGCATTTGTTACTAGTACCATAATACAACAAGTTGCCCACTGCACTTACTATAGAATTCCCTATTGATAAACGTTGATGACTATTGGAGGATATGTAGATTCAACAATAGATATTGTGGCCCCATAGTGAATGTGATGGTTTCCATGAATGGATTATACCCATAGTAGGGTTATATTCATGGACGGATATAAATCATGAATAAATGATATTCATGAACAGAGTGATACTGAGGATGAATTGTTTCCATGAATGGATTATACCCATAGGTGGGTTATATTCATGGATGGTTAGTAACTGTGTATAGATGATGCTCTTGGACAGAGTGATACTGAGGATGGATTGTTTTCCATGAATGGATTATACCCATAGGAGGGTTATATTCATGGATGATTATTAAACAGGGATAGATGATATTTAATGAAAGAGAGATACCAGGGATGGATGAGAATAACCGTGGATGATTATTCCCATGATGGTTTGGATTGATGCCGGGTATTGGTATCGTAGAAGTTTTGAACAAAAGTTGTTAGTCACATAGAGATTAATGTGCAAAGAAGGACGTGTTTAAATTTGGAGATGTACTTAGTGGAAAAATTAAGAGACTAGTGAAACTTGAATGGGAAGCTATGGGCGACTGCCGAGTTAGTCTAGCTAGCTGACTCTGTAGTTAGCCGATGGAGTTCCAGGAGAATGCAACTAGAAACCTAGTTAAAATGGAATCAGAAAAAGCTTTGAGCATAGGCTCGTGTTGACAGGACTACCTCACACAGAGAGTAGATGAAAGAACATATTGAGCAGGTACGTATGGAAAATACTATGAGAGCAGGTAAAGTGAAACAAAGTACATTGTTCTACGTGAGATCACAAATGACTCACGGGAAAAGGATATAACATGTGACAGAACAAAAGGTGTTACGGAACCGAGCGATTTAATTTGTCAAAGTGGTGTGGACCGACATGGTAATAAAGAAGTCACTTGGGAACTTGAAATCGGAAATAAGAATAGCACACTCTGAGATATTTATGTAATTGTTTAGAACCCTACTTCACTCAATTTTCGGGACAAAAATTTTAAAAAGAGGGTTATATTGTAACACCCCGATTTCTCAATAGAATGGATAATTACGAAAATGCCCCTGGATTGGTGAATTTAATAATTATGATGTTAAATGAGAAAATAGTGGGGCCCATTGCTCAAACTAAGATCCTATGAACATATTATAGGGGTCAAATTATAATGGATGGGTAATGTACATCAAATTGGGTCAAAATGGTTAATTGGGTCAAAGAATTCTCAATGATTAGAATAATTACGAAAATGCCCCTGGATTGGTGAATTCAATAAATGTGATTGTAAATAAGGAAATAGTGGGGCCCATTGTTCAAATGAATACCCTATTGAGCATACTATAAATGCCAAATTTGATTGGATAGGTAATTAACATCACATTGGGTCAAAATGGCTAATTGGGTCAAAGGACCCAATTGGGACCCAATGGGTCATAAGGGACTTATTAGACCATTGGGTGAGCCCAAATTTAATGGGGATAAGCTAAATTAATTGGAAATCAAGTGGAGCAAAAATGGGTAGGCTTGATGCACAAGTGAAAACCAATTAGAAATGGCAAAATCAGCCTATTAATGGGTCATGTTGTCAAAACGGGTCAAGGGGCTGATTGGGGACCCAATGGGTCGGATTGACTATGTTGAGCACGGATGACTGTGTGGGCCCTCAATTGAACTCAAGTGTGAGTTAGTTCAGCTTGAGTTGGACTGATTTGGAGTGAGTTTGATTTAAGAAAAGAGTTGACTCGAACTTGGTGCATTAAATGTGTTGAGTTGGATGAGTTGAGTTGGAATAAAAAGATCATGAGTCAAGTGAGTCAAGAGGAGGTGGAAAGGAGTTTTAATCTCACCCAACACTTAATCAAACCCATCCCAGCCGTTGGAATGAAGAGGTGCCTTGGCAAAGCCAAGGGACACCAAGGTTGGGCGGCTTCATGCATCTCATGAGATGCATGTTTTAAACCATGAAGGGATGCAACGTTTGGGTGAAGGGGTGTCTTGGATGACACCTAATATCCCATCATTTTTGGCAAAATTTAATGAGGGAAATGAATGGAAGATGGGGTTGAAATTACAAAAGGGAAAGACCACCATTGTTGGCCGGTTTTCATATTGAAAATCCAAAGAATTCCCATCTCTCTCTCCCTCTCTTCAAATTCTTTTTCTTGGCTGAACCAGCTGCTGCTGTTTCACCATTTGATCCAGCACCATTTCGGCAAGGGATTAAGGAAGAAGGAAAGAAAGGAAACAAGGGGGAATAAGCAAGGAAATTGGTAAGTTTTTACATAAGTGTTGAGTTTAATAAAGAGCATGAAGTTATAAATTTGGATGACATAATTTGGTCTTGTATGGCCGAATTTGTCATAGGTCTAAACCTTGGATTAGATGGCTTAAAAGGATAAGAAAATATGTCATTGGGTTCGGCCATCTTGGTTGGCCGAACCCCATGAAAATGTGTGGTTTTTGTTTGATGTTCTTAAAGGTCAAAAACCATGTCAAGCCAAGCTGATTTTTTACACATGTTAATTGGGTCATTTTGTGGCCGAATTAAGTAAGGTTGTAAAGTGTTGTTGATAAGGTTTAAAGGATGGAAATTTAGAACATGGAGTTCGGCCACTTTGGATCGCCGAACCCCATGGAAATAATTGGTTGATTTGGATGGTTTTTGGAATTTAAAACCATACAAGTATGGGACTGTTTTTAGATGTTTTCTTAGACTTAAAGTGTATGTTTTAAAAAGGTTAAAACATGGACTTGAAGGTCATGAAGGACTGAAGGTACCATGGATATAAATTGATAATTTGACCATTGGGCTCGGCCATCTTAGATGGCCGAACCCCATGAAGTGTTATGGTCATTTGGATTGTGTCTTCATAAAGTGAAAACCATGCAAAGTAATGGACTGATTTGGAGGGTTTTGAGAGGTAAAAACTTGGTAACATTATACTGATTATTACATGTTTAAATGAGATCTAAAACATGTTCATAAGGACCAAGACATGGACATAGGGTTCGGCCACCTTGGATGGCCGAACCCCATGAAAGTATTTGAGGATTTTGTGAGATGAAAACCATATAAAGTTATGGTGTTCTTATGGCAATTAATGGAATACATGTTTACTGTTTTTGGTTGGTTAATATACGGCTGAACCATGTATTATTCATGGTTGAAATTAGCATGTGTAGGGCCGAACCCCATGGATCATGGTATGGGTTAAATGGACTATGTTTATGGGTAGTATTTATTATTGTTTTCATGATTTTATAAAGGGTTTAAAATATCTCAATGGAGAACCAATTGGTGATGGATAAAAGGGATTACAAGGTTCGGGCATGTATAGGGCCGAACCCCATGGAAATGACAATGGTTTTGATATGGCTTAGCCTAGTGGCAAAGCTGTAAATAAAGTGATAATATAAATATGGTTAGATAAAGTTAAAAGGACATGAAAGAAGGATTAAATTAAGGTGGTATGGTTCGGCCATGGTGTATGGCCGAACCCTACCAAGACATGTTTAAAGGGTTAAGTATTTAAGAATTGACCAAGCGAAAAAGGAGGTTAAATTCTAAGTTGGTGATGTTCGGCCATGGGCATGGTCGAACCCCACAAGATGTGGTTGGGTCTTAGATGTGAATGAATAAGTAAATGATAGTATGATTTACTGATTGTTATATGGACAAGGTACCGGAAGTTGAACGATGTGCGAGTCGTGACTGAGTGACGCTAAAGAAAGATCGAACACTGAAATGAATCTTCAGTAGGTTTCCTACCTACTTGTAACCACAATTATGATTTGGTTTTATTATGTTTTTATGAGATATGTTGTATTTGATATTATGTTTCAAATATGGTTTTGAATGATGAGATATGTATTTACAAATGACATACATGTACATTGACATCTCATGCATGGCATGGGGTGATGATTATGGATTACCTTGACTTGAGAGTCCCAATGAAAGAACACTGTGAAGCAACTCAATGATGAAGTGTCTTTCCACAGGTAACGAGGATTATTGTGGATTACCTTATCATGTGAGTCCCAATGAAAGAATACTATGAAACGACTCAATGATGAAGTGTCTTTCCACAGGTAACGAGGATTACTGTGGATTACCTTATCATGTGAGTCCCAATGAAAGAATACTGTGAGTCCCAAATGAAAGTGTACTGTGATTTACCTTGACGGTGAGAGTCCCGTCAAGTGATCGCTATGTATGTGTGATGGGGTGGGGCTCATTACATATGCACTTACATACATAGCATTGTTTTCAGATGTTTTATTAATAATCATGTACTATGATATATATGCATGTTTTATATGCTAACCATGTGGTAGCCCTGATCGGAAAACCTACTGGGCGCGTTCATCTAACGCCCTAATTCTATCCATAGAGGATAATGCAGGAACAAGGAAGGGGAAAGAGAAGGACGATGACCAGGAGGGGAGCCAAGCTTAAGAGCTTGATGTTGGAATGATTTTTATAACTTACTGTTATTTGGATTTCGTTATGGACTTGTAATAGCTAGTGTCTTTGCTATGGTTTGAATTATAGTCTTGATGTTGGATATATGAATTAAGTTATTTTGGATAAATGCTAAGTTGAGAATAGTCTAATGAGGTTATTATGTTAAAGCAAACTTGACTTGTACTTTGCTATCTGATGTTGGAGCAGTCTGAGTATTGATTATAATTCCGCATATTTGACTTATTCCGCAATCAGTTATGTCTATTTCGCAAGTTGTACTTAGTTCCATGTGTGGATTATTTATCGTGGGTTTAGTCCACGCACACATGGGTGGCCAGTTAAGGGTCAGACTTTGGAAGTCTGAACTTAGCTCACGTCGTGGCACCTCCCGCTCTTGTTCACTCTATGTTTCTTTCAAAAGAAATTTTTAGACTCTGATTTTCGGAAGGGTGAAAAGGGCGGAACGTTACAACGCCAAGGCCGCAAAAGAAATTCTAGAAAAGGATGAGAAAAATCTTGTTTCAAAACAAATATTTGCCAGATGGCAAGCCATATTATCCGTATTTGAATTTAGGATTGAATTTATCAATGGAAATTATAATTCTCTCCATCATTTTCTTACTAGAGAATTTCTTCAGGGAAGACAAAATGGCAAGTAGTTCTTCTCCATTCATCCAGAAGAAAGGAAAGGAGAAATTGGCAGAACAAGAAGAAAGCCAAGAGGGTTTTACTCCAACAAAAAACCCAAGTCAATCAGAATTATATCTTTACACTTGTAACATAATTCTTGTTACTTCAGATTGTCTTATGGAAGAAAGATCTGTTGAAGATAATGTATATTTTCTCTTTGGAAAGAGACTTCATTATTATTCCCTAGACAAGAGAAAAACCCATGAATGGTATCTCAATATTTTACATCAGACGAAAAGCGTCCTCATCTTCCACAACAAAAATGCAAATGGTATCATCACCTATTCAAACTTCATTATTCTTAAAATCCTCAATGAGGAAGATTGGGATGGTCCTCTTTACATGACAAGACCAATCCAGCTCTATAATTCGACTGAGTTCTTTAATTATTGTGATTGTATTGACGCATGGAAATTTGCGTTAATGTGGCAAAATCGTCAATATAGTCATTCATGGTCTATCAGGTTCAAAGAAGAAAGTCCTGATGTCACTCCTATTCACTGCAATTTCCCATCTTGGTTTCTTTTCACTTGGTGGTCTCATTTTGGTGCTTTCCGGAAAATCCTTCCATGATAATTTTCGTTATCCATTTATTAAATTTGGCCAAGTTGAAGAAAAGGTCTCTTGTGATATGATTAATGTTCTTTGTTTCTTTGCGAAGTTCCATAGTCCATACATTCTCCAATGGAAATTTGAGGTGAAAAATATTTATATGGTCACACTTGTCTTTTTCAAACTATGTACCAAAAATGGTGGCCTAAAATCGAGAATGATACTTATGAGAGAATTTTGAATCAAATCTCTCCTCCTGAAAAGACTAATGACCCTGTTTTAGATGAAAAGACTCTTGAGAATGAAACAGTCATGGCTGATCTCTTAGCCAAGAAAATTACTAAAGAAATTGCTCGTGAAAAATCCCCTGATCCTATGGATATGTCTGTTGAATCTGTTAATTTTAAAGAAAAGATTAAACAGATTTTAGAAGAATATTTGCCAAAAGGAAAGGTGATCAGCATGATTGGGATTCTAATCATGATCCTGACGAAAAACTTGATGACGAAGGTGTGCCCCTTGAGAACCTTCATCCTCGATGGGACCCTGACTCTCATGTCAATCCCGACAGATCATTTACTGAGTACCTTCGTGGTGGAAAATTCTGGTATTCCTCAGCCAAGGACAAAGGAAAAAGGAGTCTCGGTTGGCTGAATTATTCCACATGAACTCTGCAAAAGCTAAAGATTTGATGAAAAAGAAGATTTGATTTGAGATCTTGTTGAATGTTGGTATCAGAGCCATTGGACTTATCTCTTTTGGTGGGGGTATATTGCCAGATGTCATATTAGAATGAGAAGTTACTAAAGTTGTTTTGTCTTTGGTGTCCCATCCAGTCAAAAGAAACCTTTATTATCTAGCCAAAAAAGATGGTGTTGCTTTTTTGGTGGGTGGGGATATGCTGCCAGATGTCTTTAGTGTGCATCCCATTTGGTCAAAAGATGCTTCACTTATTGTATCTTTTTACTGTCTCCAAGTGGGGAATCTCTTTTTGTAAAGTTGGTTTGGAAGGTTGTGTCTGCAAAAAGTCCTTTTACTTTGTGTGTTGTCCTCTCTTGGTCAGAAGAGAGTTTATCCATTGTGCCCTTGCTCCATCTTTATAAGGAGCTCTGTGTTTTCATTTTAGATCATCGACATTTGAAATCAAAATATGGACGCTGTAAGTGTGAGCTTGTAAGTCCGAAGTGTGCTAAAGCTTGGAGTCTTGTACTCAGTCTGTAAGTAATAAAACTTTTATGAGTTTGATAATATAAGTTTGTTATTATGTTGTTGTTTCTTTTATAGAATATGTCTAATAGTCTTGCTTTGCTTAAGAAGTATTATGATGATGTTCAAACATTGAGAAAAATAGAAATCCTTCTTGAACATATACGACAACACCTGCAAATATGCACTCATAGAAATAACCCACGACATCAACGATATGAAAGACGAAAATATAGCTGCAGGAAGATATCTTGTTATCCGCATACATACTATTAGGAGATCTATGTTAGTATCCTTGTGTAATCGTGTAAAAGAATATTGTAACCTTTTGAATGAAGAATTAGAATTATTATCTCGTGTCTAAATCTTTCCAAGGTGAATTATATCTATTAACTGTGATCTGGAGTTGATCCATCCAATCCTCTTTAAAACTTTTGTATTTTCTTTTATTGTTCCCTGTTTTTATAGTTTGATTGTTGGATTAGAGTTTGATCGCGTAGTAAGTCCCGCTTGGTGCCGAGAAGAGGCTTTAAGGGCTGTAAAATGTTGACTGGTGCTCTATTGTCCACAGTCATATTACAAAAATGGATAACTCTAACAGAAAGACAAAACTTTTTAAAAATTGGTTTAGATCATTTCAGCATCCTTCTGATAGGTCTACTTCAGCTTCTTCATCTTACTAGTCTGCTCTATCTAGTTTTCCCCATCCTAGTATAGCTAAAGAAAATCCAGAAAATAAAAAAATTCTAAAGAAAAGGTGTATGAAAACTCTGACCAAGCCATATCCAATTGGAAGATGCCAACCTTGCCTGTAACAGAAATATATAGTAATGGCACATTTGAAGAACAAAATGATTATCACATTAAAACTGTTGAGAAAACTATTTCCCTCTCTAGAGGAAAACAAACAATCAAAATCCTTGAAAGAAGAATTATTGAACAAATCAGGACCAAATACAACTACCTACACATTGGATTAATTCAGGTAGGAATCAAACCATTGTCCCTATTAGGATTAAATGTTTCTGTATGTGCTTATGTGCGGGATCAGAGACATGATGAGTTTGATGATTCTCTCTATGCTATGGTCGAATCAAGTCTCTGTCATGGACCTGTTTATTTTAATTAGTTTCCCAAACATCACAGTCAATGCTCATGATGACGATGTCCTTGATTGTGCAACCATTGGATTCCAAAGTAAAGGATTAAAAATGAGTCCAAGAAGTAAACCTTTTGCTATAGTCTATCGTGTGTTCTACAAATCCATGATCCCTGTCTTTCCCATGATAGCCTACAATGATAAAGTTGATAAAGAAAAAACCACAGTTCTTATGGAAACAAACTTTAATAATAATGTGTTTATCCCAAAAGTTATTTGCTGGGAAGAAGTTGTTCTCCCAGGAAATTGGCAAATAGAAGATGTTACGCCAAGAGTAAATGAAATAACAGATGATTTGCAAAGCACAGTCAAATTACCAAATGGAAATGTTGAGGTTAATTTTAGAAGAAAGATGGAATGAGCCAAGAGAAGCTTTGCTGGTACACTGAAGGAAGAAAAAGTTTTAAATTAGAAGAAGTTGGATGATGATCAAGAAAGTAGTGCGAAAAAGGAAATGGATCAAAAGGTTTTTAGAAATAAAGAAAGTGGAATTGAACACCCTGTGTATAAAAGAACCTCGTCAGAAAGAACCTACAACCTTAGTGAGAATGATTTCCTCCATGGAGTCATAAGAATGGTAAGTATCCAAAAGCCAGAGGAAGAACTTGTCAAAAAATTTAAAATTGACAAGCCATATTTAAGAGAAAATCTGAAAAAACACCCTTCAAAGGATTGGTTCTTCAAGAAATTTAATTTAGAAGAAAAAGAAAAAATGAGAGAACTATGGTATTACCAAATGGAGGAGGAAGAAAGAAATATACCTTTCTTTGATTGGTTTATGGAATATTTTAAGAAAAGGGAAAGTTAAAGAAGAAGAAACCCAAAGCCCAAAACAAATAAGAGTTATAGGAAAAACGTCAATGACATGGAAAGACGTTGAAGGAAAAGAGATTCAAAGATCTCACCCACCATGGAAGAAACTTGATATTTCTGCCTCAAAAGAAACCAAGAATTTTGTTATGCCTATTAAAAATGGATCCATATTTGAATAAAAAACCGAAATAAATGGTATTGACATAGCAAGGAGCCTTGGAGATATAATTGAACAAAATAATTACGCTAATCTATCCTTATTAACCATTGGAGAACAAACGGATAGGATAGAAAGAACAATTAGAACAAAACCAGAATTAAATAAAGGGAAAGAAGAAAGTTCAGAAGAAATCCCTGTAAATGCGATATATGTTCCTAGAAAATTGCCATCAGGATTTTTTTACAAGAAGGACCATTTAAAATGACAGATGAAATTCAAAACGAATTAACTACTAGAATGGAAAGTCTCAATGTTCAGGGAAAAAGATTTAGCATCCTCAGAGTCTCTGCGTCAGAAAACTTGCTAATAAATCGCTTAAAGAAATGGAATCCCCAAGCAGAATTACCTACAACAAAGAATTATTATTCCAAACCAACTCTTGTAGATCTGCAACTTGAAGAAGCCCCATATACGTATACTCAGGACCTATCATATTCGGGAAATTCCTTATATGAATGGAATTTAGATGGATTAACCGAATATCAAATAATCCAAATGGTCCATAGTATGCTGATATATTCTAATGCTTGTGAAGTTAGGGGAAACACTCCGAGAAACATCTTTCTCATGATAACTACCTTTTTCAATGGGATGTTAAGAAGATGGTGGAATTATGGATTATCTGGAGCCCAAAGACTTGAAATTGAAAATGCTGTCAAACTAGATGAATATGGAAGAATTATTTACAGAGATAAAATCACAGGAAATTTAGTAGATCCCAATATCAAACTTGAAGCAGGCACTAGTCAAATCCCTGAAAATTATGAAACACAATCTGATTGTGTCAGTGTCCTACTTTTATGCATCCTCAATGAATTCATTGGAGGAATTGCTCTAATTAAGGAGAAAAATCGGCAGCAATTACATCGTCTAAGATGTAGAACCTTAGGAGAATTTCATTGGTATAAAGATGTATTTTTATCAAAGGTATACCAACTAAATGATTGTAATTCTGATATTTGGAAAGAAAGGTTCATTTCAGGATTACCACCCTTGTTTGCTGAAAAGGTGCGTAACTCCTTGAGAGAAGAAATGCATGGTACTATTAATTACAGCATGCTGACATTCAGAGGAATTATACAAAGGATTAATAAGGTCGGCATCGAGCTCTGTATTGACTTAAAGATCAGTAACAGGCTGAAAAAAATGAGAAAATACGCTGGAGATAGAGAATTAGGAGATTTCTACTTCCAATTTGGTTTAGACCAAACACCAGACTCAAAAAGAAAACCTTCGCGTTCTAGGTTTATCCCTGAAAGAAGAAATAAAATGATGAAGAAATACAAACATAGCAGATCCAAGAGTCAATTCTCAAAGAAAAATTATGATACTCCTTTATTCAAAAGAAAATCTAAAAAATATCCTAAAAGAGAAAGCCCAACAGGAAAACTACCTACTTGCTATACTTGTGGAAAAAAGGGTCATTATTCAAACAAATGTTTCAAAAAGGAAAAATATCCTAAGAAAAAACTTAGAAAAATTACTAAAGAGGATGATGAAGAAATTTCTGATAGAGAAGACTCTGAATTAAATTCTCAAGAAGAACATGAGTCTAGCTCATGAACTGATGAATCCAGTGTTGAAGAAAATGTTCCTCATCTTCAACTCATTAAACAATTTCAAGCATGTACATGTAATTCTGATGATGATGGTACTAAGGGAGAATGGTCATTATCCTCTGATGAGGATCTTGGTATTCATATTCGTGTCCTTACTGCCCCTCAAAAATTGCTCCTTGAAATGATTGATAATATCCCTGATCCAGAGAAGGTTCAATTTTTAACTCAAATTTCAAAATTGGGAGGGAAAGAAGGAGAGAGTTCACAACCCAAAAATGATGAATCTCCATATTACCCAAAAAAAACAAAAGAAACATTTCATACGCCAACTTATTCCTTAATAGACCTCATGGATAGAGCTTAAAAAATCCATACTATAAACAAACCATTAACTCTTGGAGATCTACAAAGAGAATTAAATGACCAAAACAGAGAGATCAGAGAGTTAAGATTAGAATTAACCAAAAAGCAAAATGAGCTTGATGAGAGAGTTACCTTACTAGAAAATGATGGTGCTTTTGGAGAATACAATGAAGAAAAAATTGTCCAAAGAATTAAAGGAGAAATTAGGAGAGTCTCTACTGGAGTAATCCCTACGAAATGCATCTATCAACAGTGGAGAGTCCAGGTGAAAATAAAAGTAAAAAATTTTGAGAAAATTGCTAACGTCATTATTGACACTGGAGTAGATTTAAATGTCATTAGATTGGGAATTGTTCCTATTGAATTTACAAGTGAGTCAAAAAAATTTCTAACTGCTGCCAATGGAACAAGTATTTCCAAAGAAAGAAAAATTCCAAATGTTCATGTTTGCTTCCAGGGAGTTTGTGTTACTTCACCCTTTATTATTTCAGAAGATATTGTTAATGATGTACTCTTTGGATCCTCATTTATCCTTTTAATCCAACCTTTTTCAGTAAACACTAAGGGAATCTCTACAAATATCAAAGGGATAGATGTAAATCTGATTTCATAGATGATCCCTGTGAAACAAAAATCAGAAAGATAAACCAAATCATAGCCACCAACGAAAATTATGTACATGGTTAAAAAGTGAAATAAAAATTGCCCAAATCACAAAAATTTTAGAGAAAAAAGAGTTTAAAGAAAAAATAGAAAATCTCACAAAGCAATTTAAAGATGAATGTTGCTCTGAATTATCTTCTGCATTTTGGAATAGAAAAAGGCATATTGTAAGTCTACCGTACATTAAAGGGTTTTTGATGAAAATGATATTCCTACAAAAGCCCGTCCATCACAAATGGATGCAAGACACTTAAAGCTTTGTCAAGAAGAAATAAATGATTTAGTGAAAAAAGGATTGATCAGAAAAAGCAAATCCCCTTGGAGCTGCACGACATTCTATGTTGAAAAGGTGCGTAAATCGAAAGAGGAGTTCCAAGATTGGTAATCAATTACAAGCCTTTAAACAAAGTATTGCAATCTATTAGGTATCCCCTGCCTAATACGTAAGACTTGCTTAACAGGCTAAGCAATGCCAAAAATTTTCAAAATTCAACTTAAAATCAGGATTTTGGCAAATTCTGATAAAAGAAGAAGATAGATATAAAACTGCGTTTGCAATCCCCATGGGACATTATGAATGGAATGTTATGCCCTTTGGATTAAAAAATGCCCCATCTAAATTTCAAAATATCATGAATAATATCTTTTCATCCTACACCCAGTTTACCATTGTTTACATTGATGACATTCTTATCTTTTCAAAATCAGTGGATCAACATTGGAAACATTTGAATATATTCAAAAGAATTATAAAAGAAAATGGTCTAGTCTTGTCCAAAAGGAAAATGAACTTGTTCCAACAGAAAATCAGATTCCTAGGATTTGAAATTGAAGATAGAAAAATTACTCCTACCAACAGAGTAATTCAATTTGATGATAAATTCCCAGATGAAATCAAAGACAAAAATATGTTACAAAGATTTCTTGGACGTTTAAATTATGTAGCCTTCTTCTCTCAAGACTTGGCAAAAGATAGAAAACTCCTCCAAGAAAGATTAAAGAAAAACCCTAAAGAATGGACTTCAAATCATACCAATACCGTAAAAAAATTAAAGAAAGAGTTAAAAATCTTCCTTGCAGATGCTTATCTAATCCAGAAGCTTTCAAAATAGTACAAACATATGCTTCAGATATTGATTATGGAGGAATCCTTTTATAACAAAAAGATTCAAAAGAAGAATTAATAAGATTCAATTCTGGTCTTTGGAATGAAGCTCAAAAGAAATATTCAACCATAAAAAAGGAAGTTCTTGCCATTGTTCTTTGTGTAACAAAATTCCAACATGATTTATTAAAAAAGGAATTTCTCATCAGAGTAAATGTTCCAAGGCTGCAAAAGAAATTCTAGAAAAGGAAATATTTGCGAGATGGCAGGCCATATTATCTGTATTTGAATTTAGGATTGAATTTATCAATGGAAATTCTAATTCTCTCCCTCATTTTTTTACTAGTGAATTTCTTCAGGGAAGACAAAATGGCAAGTTGTTCTTCTCCATTCATCCAGAAGAAAGTTAACGCCCCGCCCTCTCCGAGAAATCAGAGTCTAATTTTTTTTTAAATAGAATAATACCGGACGAGAGCGGGCGGCGTCACGACGCGAGCTAAGTTGGGACCTCCTAAATCCGACCCTTAACTGGTCACCCATGTGTGCATGGACTAAACCCATGAAAGGCAAACCACACATGGAACTAAACAATGTGATGCGAAATAAACTAAATCAATTGCGGAAATAAACTGTTTAGATAGCAAATACAAGTCTCATTTATTAAATATCTTAATCCAAACATCCATTGTCAATATTATAAAAAAACCATAGCAAAAGTATCAACTTATTACATGTCCATGAAATATAACTCAAAAGACAATAACAAAGACATCTCAAATATCAATCAAGCGCTTAAGCTTTGCTCCCCTCCAGGTCCACGACCTTCTCTTTCCCATTTCCATTTCCTGCATTATCCTCTATGGATAGAATTAGGTCGTTAGATCAATGCACCCAGTAGGATTTTCGATTAGGGCTACCACATGGTTAGTATATAAAAACATGCATATATCATAATATATGTGGTCATCAAAACAGGTAAATCAATGCTATGTAAATATGCACATGTAATGAGTCCCTCCCATCATGCATATACACAGCCATCACTTGACGAGACTCTCACCGTCAAGGTAAATCACAATACACTTTTATTTCATAGTGATGATATTCCTCCTGGCGGGACCTGCATCGCCTAAGGAGGCCGATGTGGCTCTCATCATCATAGTATTTCTCCTGGCGGGACCCTCATCGCCTAAGGAGACCAATGTGATTCTCGTCATTATACATTTCTCCTGGCGAGGCCTACATCGCCTAAGGAGACCAATGTATTATCATCATCATGATACTACTGCTGGCGGGACCTGCATCGCCTAAGGAGGTTTCACAGTTGCATCACAGCATATCACCGGAGTGTGGGTTCCGGGTTCCACAATCATCATCCCATGCCATGCATGAGATGTCAATGCATTGTATGTCATTTGTAAATACATAATTCATCATTCAAAACCACATTTGAAACATAAATCAAATACAACATATCTCATAAAAACATAATAAAACCAAATCATAATTGTGGTTACAAGTAGGTAGGAAACCTACTGAAGATTCACTTCAGCGTCCGATCTTTCTTAATTGTCACCCGTTCACGACTCGTACGCCGTTCACGCAAGTCTCGATACCTTATTTGCATAGCAGCAAATCAAACATTCATCCATGTAATTCCAACATGGTCTAAGTCCCAAAAATGCACCATGTGGGGTTCGGCCATACCCCATGGCCAAACCTCACCTATTTACAATTTGGTCTCTCTTTCATATACTTACAACCATACACTTAAACCATACCTCCAAATAAAACCTTGGTAGGTTCGGCCATACTACATGGCCGAACCTTACCACCTTGAGTTTTGGCTCATATGTCCATTCTTTTGATCATTTCATCTTTGAACTTTTCTTAATTTTCCTTTAAAAAACCAAAGTACATCACCAAACCACCTTAGTACTAAGTCCATAGTTGACATATGTGATTTCGAAATCATAAGCATATACCATTCATTACCATAATCCAATTATCCACCAAAATAGACCATGGGGTTCCCATCCCTATGATTCTCTTAACACAATAATTCCAGCAATTATATACATATTAGGCTCTACATTTTACCACGAAACTACATGATTCAGCCATCCAATGGCTGACCCAAGACAGTACCCATATCTGCATTTTAATCACATAGAAACTCCATAGTAATGTGTGGTTTTTATCTCTCAAAACCATCATCATTATCCATAAAATTATCACACCATTTCATGGGGTTCGGCCATACTCATTGGCCGAACCCTATGGCCTTTGATTTGAACCTCTTAAACATTTATCTTATGTCTAATTTAATCATCCAAAACAGTCCATCATTTGCATGGTTTTAACTTACAAAAGCCACCAAAATACCAACATCATTTCATGGGGTTCGCCATCCAAGGTGGCCGAACCCAATGATCCATTTCATCATTTTATACCCAAGGTTTAGACCCATGATGCATTCGGCCATTCATGACATCCAAATCCATGTTTTAAACCTTTTCAAAACATGCATCATAAGTCTAATTAAACATCTAAAACAGTCCCTTATTTGCATGATTTTATCTTACAAAAACCATCCACATGATCATAACATTTCATGGGGTTCAGCCAGCCAAGGTGGCCAAACTCTATGATCCATGTTTCCTATATTTTAAGCATCAATTTATATACTTCATACCCTTGGTATATTCGGCCAACCCATGGCCAAACCATGTTCCATTAATCCCATTTTATTAAACAAAAACCCATGGAAATACTTAGCAAATTTTCCAATCTTTTCCTCTTGCCTTTGCTCTTTACTTCCTATATTTCTTAGCCTCCCGTCCTTTGCTGGTTTATGCTTGATCAATTGGTGAAAACACCACTGCTGGTTCGGCCAAGAGAAAGAGTTTGGAGAGAGGGAGAGAGATGAGGATTCTTAGGATTTTCTTTGTGTGAAAATCGGCCAAATGGGGTGGTCTTCCTCTTTTGTAAATCAGCCACTATGACCTCTCAATTTCCCTCATAAATTCTTGATTAAACCAAAGGGTCACTTGGCACAACCAAGACATCCATTGGCACCAGCCAATGCAACCTTTCAGTTCCCCATGTATCTCATCCAATTCCCATTCATTTCCATTTAAAACTTAGCATGGAAACTACCATTACAAGTCCCCAACGTGTGGGACTTGTTTTGGTTTGTTTGAGACCAAGGCACCTCGTCATATTCCCTTTAACTCACTGATTTTACAGCCCCTTTGATTTCCATTTTGACTCAACTAACTCAATGGCTTAACTCACCACATTAAATACCATACATTTATTACACTTGAGTCAACCCAACCATTTAATTTAAATGCAACTCATTCCAATCCAACTCAACTTGATTTGACTCACCATTGAGCTCATTTGAGGGCCCACATGGTCAGCCATGGTCAACAAGGTCAACCCGACCCATTGGGTCCCCATTTAGCTTGTTGACCCGTTTTGACTCCATGACCCATTTATGGGTTGTTTTAGCCATTTGCATTTGGTTTTCACATGTCCATCAAGCCTACCCATTTATGCTCCACTTAATTTGCAATCAATTCAGCTTAACCCCATTAAATTTGGGCTCACCCAATGGTCTAATAAGTCCATTATGACCCATTGGGTCCAATTGGGTCCTTTGACCCAATTAACCATATTGACCCAAATTGATGTTCATTACTCATTCATGATAATTTGACCCTTATAATATGTTCATATGATCTTAATTTGAACAATGGGCCCCACCATTTCCTTATTTAACATCATAATTAATAAATTTTCGTCTCAAAAATCGAACGAAGTAGGGTTCCAAAATAAATTACATAAATAATTCGGGTGAGCTGTTCTCATCTCCGATTCAAGTTCCCATGTGGCCTCTTCAACACCATATCGGTCTCATACCACTTTTACGAACTGAATCGCTCTATTTCGCAACACCCTTTGCTCAGTCTCCAGTATCCTAACTGGTTTCTCGACGTATGTCACGTGCTTTGCACTTCTATGTCTTGCACATTCAATACATGGGACGGATCGGGATTATACTTTCTCAGCATCGACACGTGAAACACATCGTGTAAAGCTGCCAATTGTGAAGGAAGTGCCATCTGATAAGCCACATCCGCCACTCTTCTCATGACGGAAAATGGTCCCACAAATCTTAGTGACAGTTTCCCCTTCTTCCCAAACCTCATGTGTCCTTTTCGTGGCGAGACCTTTAAGAATACCATGTCTCCCACTTCAAATTCTAGGAATCTTCTCCTTTTGTCAGCATAACTCTTTTGCTGACTCTGTGCAGTCAATAAATACTGACGTATCAACTGAATTTTTGTTGTAGTCTCCGCGACTAGTTCAGGTCCAATCAGTGCAGGCTCACCAGCCTCTGTCCAGCACACTGGTGATCTACAAGGCCTACCATATAAAGCCTCGAATGGAGTCATCTGAAGGCTTGCCTGATAACTATTGTTATATGAGAACTCTACCAGTGGCAGGTGGTCCTCCCATCCACCCTTGAAACCTAACATGCACGCTCTCAGCATGTCTTCCAAGGTTTGTATCGTCCTTTCTGACTGTTCATCAGTCTATGGATGGAAAGAGGTGCTAGTCAGTAGATCTGTCCCCATAGCTGACTGCATGTTTTGCCACACTCTGTCGGTAATCCGGCCATCTCTGTCAGATACTATAGTTCGAAGAATGCCATGTAGCCGAATAATTTCCCTATGTACCGCCGACCCAACGTCTCAGATGAATCCGTCATCTTAATAGGAATGAAATGAGCAGACTTGGTTAGTCGGTCTACCACGACCCATATGGCATCATTGCCCTTTGAAGATCTCGGCAACCCCGTCACAAAGTCCATGGAAATGTGCTCCCATTTCCATTCTGGCACTTATAAGGGTTTGAGTAACCCTGGTGGCTTTTGATGTTCAGTCTTAACTTGCTGACAAGTTAAACAATGTGCCACAAATTCTGCCACATCCCTTTTTAGTCCGTGCCACCAATAATGCCTTTTCAGATCGTGATATATTTTGGTGCTACCCGGATGAATGGAGAGCTTGGATTGATGTGCCTCAATCAATAGCTCTTTCCTACAACTCTTTGGCACATATATTCTTCCCCGGAATAAAAGACCCTGTCCCGGTCGTAATTCCCATTCCGGTAAGACTACACCAGTGGACATATTGGCCCATATATCTCTTCTACCTCCGGATCCATACGTTGTTCTTGTTCAATCTTGGTGACCATGTTGGATTGTATAACTAGATTGTATATGGTCCCACGGTTGTTGTAATAGAGTTTAAACTCTTGGATGGTATTCAGCATCTCCCATTCCGATTTGATCAAACATGCCACGGATGCATGTGATATACGACTAAGGGCATCTACTACCTTGTTTGCCTTGTCCGGATGATATCGAAGCACGAATTAATAATCCGCCAGATACTCCATCCATCTACGCTGCCTCAGGTTGAGTTCTTTCTGATCAAACAGGTATTTCAAACTCTTATGATTAGAAAATACCTCAAATTTCTCACCGTAAAGATAATGTCTCCAACTTTTAAGAGCGAAGACCACTGCAGCTAATTCCAAATCATGTGTGGGGTAAAGACGTTCATGTATTTTCAACTGCCTTGAACCATACGCCACCACACAATTACTCTGACTGAGTGTACATCCCAGTCCCTCTCCAGAGGCATCGCAGTATACCTTGTAACACTTGCCACTTACCGGCAAAACTTAAATAGGGGCAGTGGTAAGTCTTATCTTTAGCTCTTCAAACTTTGATTACACAGATCTGTCCACTCGTATTTGACTCCATTCTGAGTGAGTCGAGTCAATGGAGACGCTATTTTGGAAAAATCCATGATAAATCTTCTGTAATAACCAGCCAATCCCAAGAAACTACGGATTTCGGTTACATTCTTGGGCGCTTTCCAATCTTTCACTGCCGCAAACTTAGCTGGATCCACAGCTATACCTCCCTCGGATATAACATGTCCCAAGAAATTTACTTGAGATAGCCAGAACTCACACTTACTGGCTTTGGCATACAGCTTATTCTGCCTCAAAGTATTCAAGACTATCCATAAGTGCTCTGCATGTTCCTCCTGACTCTTGGAATAGATCAAGATATCGTCAATGAACACTATTACAAACTGATCCAAATATGGAGGAAAGATCATGTTCATTAAGTCCATGAACACAGCCGGCGCATTTGTGAGTCCAAATGGCATGACTACAAACTCGTATAGTCCATACCGCGTCCTGAAGGCCGTTTTTTGTATATCTTCCTCCCTAACCCGTATTTGATGATAACCAGACATCAAATCAATCTTTGACAAATGGCTGGAACCCCTCAATTGATCGAATAAATCATCGACCCTGGGTAGAGGGTACTTGTTCCGGAATGTTAACTGATTCAGCTTCCGATAATCAACACACATCCGAAGTGAACCGTCCTTCTTCTTTACGAACAATACTGGAGCTCCCCATGACGATGTGCTGTGTCGGATGCATCCCAGCCTAAGTAGTTCATCGATCTGCTTCTTTAGCTCCGACATCTCTAGCCATCCGATAGTGTGGTAACAACACTGGTGAAGTACCAGGGTATAACTTGATTTCGAAGTTGATCTCCCTCATAGGCGGTAAACCAGGGAGTTCCTTTGGAAACATATCCGCAAATTCTTTTACAATTGCCGGAAGTTCAGTAATTGGTGCTTTATTTATAATGATATTATTCAATACCACGTGGTTCAACCCTTCCTGCAGTCTACTCTGTTTGTTTGCACGAATCACGTATTGCTTTCCCTCGAGTGACCAAAATGTCACTCTTCGGTGATAATAGTCAATGTTGGCCTGGAACTTAGCCAACCAATCCATGCCGAATATTATATCATACTCAGACATGTCAAGCACCAGATAATTGAACTCAAATCTGAGTCCAGCTAGTTCAGTGTTAACTGCCGTGCATATAAGTCCCGATGCTGAGTCTCTGACAAGGGACACAACTGTAAGTGCTATGGCTAATCTTTGTACTAAGGTACCGGTAGCAGTTATAAATGATGCAGCTATGAAGGAGTGTGAAGCTCCAGAATCAAATAGTGCATATGCATAAGAACTACTCACTACCGCCATACCTTGTATCACCGAATGATCCTCATCTTCTGGAGAAGTCAAAGTAAACAATCGTCCAAGTCCAATAGGGTTGGGCGCCCGTCTCGCCCGATTATATGTCCTGCCTCCTCTGGAGTTAACCGGTCTGACTGGTGGACGAGACGATCCTCTGGAGTGTGAAAGCCTGTTGAGTTTGGGACAATCCCTCTGGAGATAACCCTGTTGATCACAGTGATAGCAAGTGCTCACTCCTCTAGAAGCCTGAGTGACTGCTACAGATTGGGAAGGCTGATTGGGACAAAAGCCCCCAGTAGATCCAACAGATGTCGAGGGTCTGCTGAAGTTCAGTCGGAACTTCTTGTTGGACTGATAAGTACCCCTCCCACTCGGTGCTTGACGGTTGTCCACTCGTGTGAACTCAGGCAATTCTTGCTCAACAATGGTAGCTTTGCTGACCACTTCCGCCAGCGTAGCCGCTTTGAACACGGTTACTCTGGCCCTAATGCTTGGCCGTAACCCACGCTCGAACTTGCGAGCCTTCCGATACTCCGTGTCCACAATGTAGAACGCATAGCATGATAAACTCAAGAATTCCCTGTGATACTCAGCTACTGTCATGGAGCCCTGCACCAATGACAGAAATGCTTGAGTCAGACGTTCCCTCTCCTCCGGAAAATAATGTTCCAGGAACGTCGCTGAGAATTGCTCCCAGGTCATTTCAGTTATTTCCCTCTGTGGCACAAGTGCCCGTTGTTTCTCCACTACTTCCCACCACTTACCAGCGTCATCTATCAGTTGTGGCGTGGCCAGTAGGATCTTGTGGGCATGACTCTTGATGTTCAACAGAGTCAATATCTGGGAAATTTTCTTCAACCAGTTCTCTGCTCCAACAGGCCCCTCTCTCCCCTTGAAATAAGGTGGCCGCCGTTGTTGGAAGTCCCTGACCATATTTCGGTCACTGGCATCGCTGGTGATTCCACCTCCATTCAGATGTTGTTGGAGGACGGAAGTAATTACAGCTTGTACCAAGCTTTATAGTTCAGGCGGCGCATATGGTATTGGTGTTTGTACGCCCTGTTGCTGTTCCCCTCTTCCTCCTTATCATGGAATGATTTCTCAGACCCATGCTGAGGTTCTTCCTCACCTTTGTCACGTACAACTTTCTCCTTTATAATTTGAGATAACTCCTCTTCATGTGGAATGAAGGATATCACTTTTTCCTTTCCTTGATTGTCTTGTCAGGTCTTCCTTTTTGAAGCCCCTTCGCCTAATCCAATTTGCAATACTTTCTCCTTTCCCTTCTGATTCTTTGGAATATTTTTCTGTGGTGCCATCTTTCCCTAATTCATGAAAACATTATTGGCTTAGTTTTCTTCACAACATTATTAGCTAGGTTTGGAAACTTTCTAATTATGGAGTTGGATATTTAATTTAGAAAGTTTCTATTTAAGGACTTTCTAATTATGGAGTTGGATAATTAATTTAGAAAGTTTCTATTTAAGGACTTTCTAATTATGGAGTTGGATATTAAATTGGAAGTCTCTAATTTTGGAAGGAAGAGATTAAATTGGAAAGTCTCTAATTTTGGAAGGTAGAGATTAAATTGGAAAACCTTCTAATTATGGAAGGAATGGATTGTTTTTGGAAGGTGGAGATTAAATTAGAAAACTTTCTAATTATGGATTATTGATGAAAATTGGAAACTTAGACATCATAAGGTTCGGCCATGGTGCTTGGCCGAACCCCATGAACCAATTTTTATGGGTCATGTATGGACTTATTATTTAAATGAATAGTGGATCAATTAGAGAATGCAAATAAATGAATTATGGATTATGTTATGGGATTAGGGTTTTATTTTATGAACCATGAATCAATGATGGATTATGTTTTGGAATCTAAACCTAAGGTGATGAAGGTAATGGCAAGTGTAATTAAAGGCCAAAGTGGAGAATCATGGGTTCGACAATGGTGTATGGCCGGACCCCATGAGGTTCTTTATGGACCAAAGTGGTGAAGTAATTATGGGTCATTTATGGACCTAAGATGGTGAACTTGTATAATGGGCCTTTGTATAATGCAATTGAATGGTTCACCAAACCAAGGGATGAAGGGTGAGAATAATGAAATTATAGCCTTGGATGGCAATATGGTAATTATGTAGAATTAATGGAACTATGTTTTGAAACTCAAACATAAGTTGATGGAATCGGTTATGAATTATTTTAAAGGGTTATTGGGAGTGTTATGAATGTTTAAAATAAATAAATGGACCTATGTATTGGAACCTAAGCCTAAGCTGTTGGAGGCAATGGCAAAGTGGTAAATAAGAGTGAAAGTGCTAGACCATGGGTTCGGCCATGGTGTATGGCCGAACCCCATGGGAATTATTTGGTGAACTTAGATGTTTATGAATCTTGTTTCTAACCTAAACAAAAGAGAATGTTTTGGTTATGATTAGACCTATGGCAAGGTTGTAAATACTTGCTAAAATGGAAGGTTAGACCAATGGCAATTTGGTAAATAAATGTGAAAATGGTAGGTCATGGGTTATGTTAGCCATGGATGGCATTGTTGTAATTATGGTAAAAAAATAAGGGACCATGGGTTCGGCCATGGTGTATGGCCGAACCCCATGAGAATTGGTTTATAGACTTAAAATATTATAAATCAAGTGGGACTTGGTTTTGATTGATTTTATATTATAAGGTAACGGGACCTCACAGGGTGTCTACGATCATGAGCAGTTACCGGACGAAAGACACAGGGACAAGTTAGCGATCTTTGGGTAGGATTCCACGTCTTTGAAACTATGGGTTTATGTACATTGTCTTTATCTTATTTTTGATGAAATTATGTTGCAAAGGATATGTTTCAAAGTATGATTTTAAATGCTATGTTTATACGATAAAATAACATGTGTTAGTATGTTTAAAAATGTGATTTTAAATAATATATTTTGTATTTCTATATAGCATGTTGGCATTTGCATCTCATGCATGGCATGGTAGGGATGAACAGTAGTCGGAGATCCACCACTCCGTCGGGGCGTCCATAAAACAAATCGTGGGGGATACCTTGATGAGGAGCTTTCCATCAAGAGGATACTATGTAGCCAGAGATCCACGACTCCGTCGGGGCGTCCGTAAAAGAATCGTGGGGGATACCTTGATGTGATTTCCATCAAGAAGATTCCGGAGATCCACCACTCAGTCGGGGTGTCTGTAAATCAAATCGTGGGGGATACCTTGATGAGTACTTTTCCATCAAGAGGATATTTTGTGATGGGTGGGACTCATTGCATATGATAGCATGGCATGGCATTGAATCGGCATGATTATGATCTTTATTATCATGCAAGGTTTCTGGTTTTTATCGGTATGATTGGATCTCTATTATCATACACTGTTTTGGATACGATGCTTTACAAGTATTGTATGATTTATTATAACTGGATTTGATATATGTATTATATCTGGATTTTTTGTACTAACCCATGTGTTAACCCTAATTGGAATACCTACTGGGCGCGTTGTTCTAACGCCCTACTTCTACCCTAGTGGATAATGCAGGTAACGAGGGGAACGATGAAAGCGAAATGGGCCAGGCATAGGAGCTTGGATGCTTTACATATATATTTGTTTAAGATACTCATAGGCTTGTATTTGGGAGTATCTAGAATTTGGATTGTAATAACTTAGATGGATTTGCTATGGTTGGATATTTTACTGAATAATTATGATATGATAATGATGATTAAAGACTTGACGTACTTTGCTATCTGAATGGAATAGAACTGTGTTCTATTATGTTTCTGCATGTTATAATTTTTATTCCGCATGTTTATATTGCCATGTGTGAACCGTTTTCTTGGACTGAGTCCATGCACACATAGGGTTGGCCAGTTAAGGGTCGGACTTTAGAAGTTCGGACTTAGCTCGTGTCGTGGCGTCCCGCTCTCTATCACTCTACTCTGTTATATAAAAAAAAAAAAAATAGACTCTAATTTTACGGAAAGAATAGAGTGAAAAAGGGCGGGGAGTTACAGAAAGAGAAGTTCCAAGATTGGTTATCAATTATAAGCCTTTAAACAAAGTATTGCAATCTATTAGGTATCCCTTGCCTAATACGCAAGACTTGCTTAACAGGCTAAACAATGCCAAAATATTTTCAAAATTCTACTTAAAATCAGGATTTTGGTAGATTCAGATAAAAGAAGAAGATAGATATAAAATTGCATTCACAGTTCCCATGGGACATTACGAATGGAATGTCATGCCCTTTGGATTAAAAAATGCCCCATCTAAATTTCAAAATATCATGAATAATATATTTTCATCCTATACCCAGTTTACCAGTGTCTACATTGATGATATTCTTATCTTTTCTGAATCTGTAGATCAACATTGGAAACATTTGAATATATTCAAAAGACTTACAAAAGAAAATGGTCTACTCTTGTCCAAAAGGAAAATGAATTTTTCCAATAGAAAATCAGATTCTTAGGATTTTAAATAGAAGGCAGAAAAATTACTCCTACCAACAGAGTAATTCAATTTGCTGATAAGTTCCCAGATGAAATCAAAGACAAAAATATGTTACAAAGATTTCTTGGATGTTTTAAATTATATAGCCTTCTTCTATCAAGACTTGGCAAAAGATAGAAAACTTCTCCAAGATAGATTAAAGAAAAATCCTAAAGAATGGACCTCCAACCATACCAATACTGTAAAAAGGATTAAAGAAAGAGTTAAAAATCTTCCTTGCAGATGTTTACCTGATCCAGAAGCCTTCAAAATAGTACAAACAGATGCTTCTGACATCGGTTATGGAGGAATCCTCTTACAACAAAAGGATTCAAAAGAAGAATTAATAAGATTCAATTCTGGTCTGTGGAATGAAGCCCAAAAGAAATATTCAACCATCAAAAAAGGAAGTTCTTGCCATTGTTCTCTTGTAACAAAATTCCAACATGATTTATTAAACAAAGAATTTCTCATCAGATTAGATGCCAAGGCTGCAAAAGAAATTCTAGAAAAGGATGTGAAAAATCTTGTTTCAAAACAAATATTTGCGAGATGGCAAGCCATTTTATTCGTCTTTGAGTTCAAGATTGAATTTATCAATGGAAATTCTAATTCTCTCCCTGATTTTCTTACTAGATAATTTCTTCAGGGAAGACAAAATGGCGAGTAGCTCTTCTCCATTCATCCAGAAGAAAGGAAAAGAGAATTTGGCAGAACAAGATGAAAGCCAAAAGGGCTTTACTCCAACGAAAGACCCAAGTCAATCAGAATTATGTAACTGCCCTGCCCTTTTTCACTCGTTTCTTCCCGTAAATCAGAGTCTATTTTTTTTTTTATAACAGAGTAGAGTGATAGAGAGCGGGACGTCACGACGCGAGCTAAGTCCGAACTTCCAAAGTCCGACCCTTAACTGGCCAACCCTATGTGTGCATGGACTAAGTCCACGAAAATGGTTCACACATAACAATATCAACATACGGTACAAAAATCATAACCTGCGGAATTATATTCATATCATGCGGAATCATAATAGAACAAAGTTCTATTCCATTCAGATAGCAAAGTACGTCAAGTCTTTATTCATAATTAATTATCCAATAAAGACATCCAACCATAGCAAATTCATCTAAGTTATTACATCCGAATTCTAGATACTCAAAATACAAGCCCATGAGTATCTTAAACAAAATATAAACTAATCCTCCAAGCTCCTATGCTTGGCCCTCCTTGCGTTCATCGTTCCCCTGGTTTCCTGTGTCATCCACTAGGGTAGAAGTAGGGCGTTAGAACAACGCGCCCAGTAGGTATTCCAATTAGGGCTAACACATGGGTTAGTACAAAAAATATATAATATCATAATGTCCAAACCAATATAAAATAATACCATGCAATGATGACAAATGCAATGATTCCCACCCATCACATGTACATAAAGTACCCACCACATAGGTCTTACGGACGCCTCAATGGAGTGTGGACCCTCCGGTTTCTTCCTGATGGAAAAACACATCAAGGTACCCTACATAGGTTTTTCGGACGCCCCGACGGAGTGTGGACCCTCCGGTTACAAATCCTTCAGCCCATGCCATGCATAAGATGCCAATGAAACACATGCTATTTTATAACATAAACATAGCATTAAAATCATATTTTGAAACATATCCAACGCATGCTATTTTATCATATAAACATAGCATTTAAAATCACAATATTAAAACATATCCTTTGCAACATAATTTCATCAAAAATAAGATAAAACAAATGTACATAAACCCATGGTTTCAAAGAGGTGGAATCTTACCAAAGACTGCTAACGTGTCCTTGCGTCTTTCGTCCGGTAACCGCTCACGATCGTAAACGCCTTGTGAGGTCCCATTACCTTATAATATAACAATCAATCAAAACCAAGTCCCACTTGATTTTTTTTAATATTTTAAGTCCATAAACCAATCCCCATGAGGTTTGGCCATACACCATGGCCGAACCCATGGTTTATCATTTTCAGCCGATATTACCAAATTGCCATTGGTCTAATCTTTAGTTAATATTTCATTTTAATAAACCAAACATAGTCCCTATATCCACCAAACATTCTCCATGGGGTTCGGCCATACACCATGGCCGAACCCATGGCCCCTTATTTTTACTTAATTACCAAAATGCCATTATACCTAATAACATAACCAATTACATAAACCATTAACATAGGTCTACATGTAATTAAATCCCTCATTACCTTAAACATGCATAACCACTCGAAGTGTCCTTAAAATATTCCAACACATGGTCCATCAAATAATTCATGGGGTTCGGCCATACACCATGGCCGAACCCTATGTCCATTATTTTGACCTATTTACAATCTTGCCATTGCTTCCATCACCTCATGTTTAGGTTTCCAAAACATAAGTCTATGTTTTAATCCACAAACCTACATCATGGGGTTCGGCCATACATCATGGCCGAACCCATGACCTTTCATCTCCTTATTTCTAGGTCCAACAACCTAAACAAAACCCATAATCGAATAATATAATCCATAAGCATGTATTTGCAATCTCCAATTGGTCCACCTTTCATTTGAAATACTAAGTCCATACATGACCCATAAATTTGGTTCATGGGGTTCGGCCAAACACCATGGCCGAACCCTATGTCCATTAATTTCACCTATTAACAATTTTGTCATCACCTTCATCACCTTAGGTTTTGGTTCCAAAACCGATCCATAAAACACATGTGACCCATTAAATTGGTTAACCATCTTAGGTTCCTAAATGACCCATAAAAATTCCTTAACCACTTAAGTCCATAAAGAACCTTATGGGGTTCGGCCATCATTCTAGCCTTTAATTACAACTTTGCCATTATTAAAAAATCCATAAATAGCAAGTCCATAATTAGAAGGTCCATAAATAGGAAGTCCATATTTAGAAAGTTTCCAAAATTTATCATGCATCCTTCCATAATTAATCAATTATCATTCATTAAAAATCCCAATACACCTCCATGGGGTTCGGCCATACATCATGGCCGAACCCTATGGTTCAACCCTTTTTTTTCTAATAAATATTCATCCAATGAAATTCCTTAATAAATTAAATCCATACAAAACCTCATGGGGTTCGGCCATATGGCCGAACCCATGATCTTTCAATTTGGCCTATATTTACAAAATTGCCATCATCTCCATGATCTCCATTCGATCATCACCAAATTAAGTCCATCTTTAGATACTTTCTAAATTAGTAACATCCTCCATGGGGTTCGGCCATACACCATGGCCGAACCCTATGGTTCCAAAATGTTCTCTTTTAAAATTCATTAATCCTTTGATCTTCCATGATCATTAAAACAACATATTTATCCACTCATTTAAATCCATTAAAATTTATTAATATCCTTTCCATTGGAATGGCCGAACCCTATGGTTCCTCACTTCCTCTTGAACATCAATTAAACCCTTTTTAAAACCATATAATTATTCCATGGTTTTCATTTAATCCCTTCAAAAATCATATACCATTAACATCAAACTCCCATTTAAAATTAATCAATAACCTTCCATGGGGTTCGGCTTTGCACTATGGCCGAACCCTATGGTTCTTTCTTTCCATTAAATTAAACCATAATCCTTCCCAATTCTCTTCCATGGGGTTCGGCCATACAACTTGGCCGAACCCTATGGTTCCTTTCTTTTTAATCAAAAACATCAAATCACTTACCGGTTCCGCGACCCCTTCGATTTTCCTTCGGTTGTTCTTGATCTTCCAATTCTTTTCTTCATTGGCCTCCTTGATCCTTCACAAAGCTGAGAACACCTCTTGCTAAGGTGCAAACCAGCGTCAAGACCTTTGTTTAATAATGTAATGTCGTGTGCCTCTCTTTCTCTTATAAAACTCCCAATTGGTTCAATCTTAGAAGCTACCAAGACCTCTTAAATTAGCCATTGTCCGTGTGCTCCTTTGTCTCTCTAAAATAGCAAGTGCCATGTGCCCCATTGTCTTGTGAGATAACAATTGCCGTGTGCACCTTTGTTTTATAGAAATTCCAATTGATCCCAATATTAGAAGGTGCCTTGAGCCCCTCTTGTGTTGGTTCTTATAAAACCTCCACTTAATCAAAAATAGAAAGTGCCATGCGCCCCATGTTTAGCTATTGTTTTTAGTGTGCATCCCATTTGGTCAAAAGATGCTTCACTTATTGTATCTTTTTACTGTGTCCCCAAGTGGGGAATCTCTTTTTGTAAAGTTGGTTTGGAAGGTTGTGTCTGCAAAAAGTCCTTTTACTTTGTGTGTTGTCCTCTCTTGGTCAGAAGAGAGTTTATCCATTGTGCCCTTGCTCCATCTTTATAAGGAGCTCTGTGTTTTCATTTTAGATCATCGACATTTGAAATCAAAATATAGAAGCTGTAAGTGTGAGCTTGTAAGTCTGAAGTGTGCTGAAGCTTGGAGTCTTGTACTCAGTCTGTAAGTAATAAAACTCTTATAAGTTTGATATTATAAGTTTGTTATTATCTAATCATGTTGTCTTTCTTTTATAGAATATGTCTAATCGTCTTGCTTTGCTTAAAAAGTATTATGATGATGTTCTAACATTGAGAAAAATAGAAATTCTTCTTGAACACATAATATAACACCTGCACTCATAGAAATAGCCCCACTACATCAATGATATGAAAGACGAAGAATAATTTTAATCCAAGCTTATGTTGTGTTCCAATTAAAAGTATTCAGGACAGAGTCAAAATTACAAGCAATGGCTTTCTAAGATGCCTCCTCGTTCTGTTAGGAAAGAAGAATTATTGCGTGATCTCAGAAGTCGTGAAAATCAACTTAGAAGATTAGAAAATGTTATCCGACAAATAGACGAAAAATATAGCTGCAGGAAGATATCTTGTTATCCGCATACATACTATTAGGAGATCTATGTTAGTATCCTTGTGTAATCGTGTAAGAGAATATTTTAACCTTTTGAATGAAGAATTAGAATTATTATCTCGGGTTTAAATCTTTGCCAAGACCTTTAATAGTAAGATGAATTAAATCTATTATCTAGGATCTGAAGTTTTTTAACCAAGTTGATTTATCCAATTCTCTTTAGAGCTTTTATTTTCCTTCTTATTCTCCACTTTTGTGCCTCGTTTATTTTTCAAAAAGTGTGGTCACGTTGTAAGTCCCACTTCTGGCCGTGATCAGGCATTAAGGGCTATAAATCGTTGACATAACTTTTTTTGCTTTTAACGAGCCATTCAAATGGAAAATTCTAAGTGAAAAACAAAACTTTTTAAGAATTGGTTAAAGTCATTTCAGCATCCTTCTAATAGGTCTACTCCATCTTCCTCATCTTACCAATCAGCTTTGTCCAGCTTTCCTCATCCCAGTACAGCTAAAGAAAATCCAGAAAAAATAAAAAATTCTGAAGAAAAGGTGTATGAAAACTTTGACCAAGCCATATCCAATTGGAAGATGCCAGCCTTGCCTGTAACAAAAATATATAGTAATGGCACATTTGAAGAGCAGAATGATTATCACATTAAAACCGTTGAGTAAACTGTTTCCCTCTCTGGAGGAAAACAAACAATCAAAATCCTTGAAAGAAGAATTATCAAACAAATCAGGACCAAATACAACTACCTTACACATAGGATTAATTTAGGTAGGAATCAAACCACTGTTTCAATTAAGATTAAATGTTTCTGTATGTGCTTATGTGTGAGATTAGAGACATTATGAGTTTGATGATTCTCTATATGCCATGGTTGAATCAAGTCTCTGTCATGGAGCTGTTTATTTTAATTGTTTCCCAAACATCACAGTTGATGCTCATGATGACGATGTCCTTGATTGTGCAACCATTGGATTCCAAAGTAAAGGATTAAAGATGAGTCCAAGAAGTAAACCTTTTGCTATAGTCTATTGGACATTCTATAAATCCATGATCTCAATCTTCCCCATGATAGCCTATAGAGATAAAGTCGATAAGGAGAAAACCACAGTCCTCATGGAAACAAACTTTAATAATAATGTGTTTATCCCAAAAGTTATCAGCTGGGAAGAAGTTGTTCTCCCCGGAAATTGGCAAATAGAAGACGTCACCCCAAGAGTAAATGAAATAACAGATGATTTACAAAGCATAGTCAAATTACCAAATGGTAATGTTGAAGTCAATTTTAGAAGAAAAATGGAAAAGGCTAGAAGAAGCTTTGCCAGCTACACAGAAGGACGAAGAAGTTTTAAACTAGAAGAAGTCGATGATGATCAAAAAATTAGTGAAAAGGAAGAAATGGATCAAAAGGTTTTTAGAAATAAAGAAAGTGGAATTGAACACCCTTTATATAAAAGAACTTCATCAGAAAGAACCTACAACCCCAGTGTGGAGTCATAAGAATGATTAGTATTCAAAAACCAAAGGAGGAACCCGTCAAAAAATTTGAAATAGATAAGCCATATCTGAGAGAAAATCTAAAAAATCACCCTTTGAAAGAATGGTTCTTCAAGAAATTTAACCTGGAAGAAAAAGAAAAAATGAGTGAATTATGGTATTACCAAATGGAAGAAGAAGAAAGAAATAAACCTTTCTTTGATTGGTTTATGGAATATTTTAAGAAAGGAAAGGTTAAAGAGAAAGAAAACCAAAGTCCAAAACACATAAGAGTTATAGGAATAACGTCTAGGACATGGAAAGACGTTGAAGGAAAAGAAATCCAAAAATCTCACCTCCATGGAAAAAACTTGATATTACTGCATCAAAAGAAACTAAGAATTATGCTATGCCTATCAAAGATGGGTCTATATTTGAATCAAAAACTGAAATAAATGGTATTGACGTAGCAAAAAGCCTTGGAGATATAATTGAACAAAATAATTATACCAATCTAGCCTTGTTAACCATTGGAGAACAAACAGATAGGATAGAAAGAACAATTAGAGCAAAACCAGAATTCGGTAAAGGAAAAGAAGAAAGTTCAGAAGAAATCCCTACAAATGCGATATATGTTCCTAGAAAATTGCCATCAGGAATTTTTTTGCAAGAAGAACCATTTAAAATGATAGATGAAATGCAAAAAGAATTAGCTACTAGAATGTAGAGCCTCAATGTTGGCGGAAAAGGATTTAGTATCCTTAGAGACTTTGCAGCAAGAATTTGCTAGTAAAATCGCCTAAAGAAATGGAATCCCTAGGCTGAATTGCCGACAACAAAGAATTATTATTCCAGACCAACGCCTGTAGATCTGCAACTTGAAGAAGCCCCATGTACGTATACTCAGGACCTATCATATTCGAGAAATTCCTTATATAAATGGAATCTAGATGGATTAACTGAATATTAAATAATCCAAGTGGTCCATAGTATGCTGATATATTCTAATGCTTGTGAAGTTAGGGGAAACACTCCGAGAAACATCTTTCTCATGATAATCACCTCTTTCAATGGGATATTAAGAGGATGGTGGAATTATGGATTATCTGGAGCCCAAAGACTTGAAATTGAAATTGCTGTCAAATTAGATGAATATGGAAAAATGATATACACAAATAAAATCACAGGAAATTTAGTAGATCCCAATATCAAACTTGAAGCAAGCACTAGTCAAATCCTTGAAAATTATGAAACACAATCTGATTGTGTCAGTGTCCTACTTTTATGCATCCTCAATGAATTCACTGGAGGAATTGCTCTAATTAAGGAGAAAAATCGACAGCAATTACATTGACTAAGATGTAGAACCTTAGGAGAATTTCGTTGGTATAAAGACGTATTTTTATCAAAAGTATACCAACTAAATGATTGTAATTCTGATATTTGGAAAAAAAATGTTCATTTCAGGATTACTAGCCTTATTTACTGAAAAGGCGCGTAAATCCTTGAGAGGAGAAATGCATGGTACTATTAATTACAGCATGCTAACACCAACTTAAGGTTTAGTAAACAAGCTGAAAAAATGAGAAAATACGCTGGAGACAGAGAATTAGGACATTTCTACTTCCAATTTGGTTGGACCAAACACCAGAATAAAAAAGAAAACCTTCGCATGCTAGATTTATCCCCGAAAGAAAAAATAAAATGATGAAGAAATACAAATATAGCAGATCTCAAAGAAAAATTATGATACTCCTTTATTCAAAAGAAAATCTAAAAAATATCCTAAAAGAGAAAACCCAACTGGAAAAATACCTACTTGCTATACATGTGGAAAAAGGGTCATTATTCAAACAAATGTTTCAAAAAGGAAAAATATCCTAAAAAGAAACTTAGAAAAATTACTAAAGAGGATGCTGAAGAAATTTCTGATAGAGAAGACTCTGAATTAAATTCCCAAGAACAACATGAGTCTAGCTCATCAACTGATGAATCCAGTGTTGAAGAAAATGTTCCTCATCTTCAACTCATTAAACAATTTCAAGCATGTACATGTAATTCTGATAATGATGGTACCGAGGAAGAATGGTCATTACCCTTTGATGGGGATCTTGGTATTCATATTCGTGTCCTTACTGCCCCTCAAAAATTGCCCCTTGAGGTGATTGGTAATATCCCTGATCCAGAGAGAAAGGTTCAATTTTTAAATCAAATTTCAAAATTGGGAGGGGAAGAAGAAGGAGAGAGTTCACAACCCAAAAATGATGAATCTCCATATTACCCAAAAAAAACAAAAGAAACATTTCATACGCCAACTTATTCCTTAATAGCCTCATGGATAGAGCTGAAAAAAATCCATACTATAAACAAACCATTAACTCTTGGAGATGTACAAAGAGAATTAAATGACCAAAAAAGAGAAATCAGAGAATTAAGATTAGAGTTAACCAAAAGGCAAAATGAGCTTGATGAGAGAGTCACTTTACTAGAAAATGATGGTGCTTTTGGAGAATATAATGAGGAAAAATTTGTCCAAAGAATTAAAGGAGAAATTAGCAGAGTCTCTACTGGAGTAATCCCAACGAAATGCATCTATCAACAGTGGGGAGTCCAGGTGAAAATAAAAATAAAAAATTTTGAGAAAACTGTTAATGCCATTATTGACACTGGAGCAGATTTAAATGTCATTAGTTTGGGAATCGTCCCTATTGAATTTACAAGTGAGTCTAAACAAATTGTATATGCTGCCAATGGAACAAGTATTTCCATAGAAAGAAAAATTCCAAATGTTCATGTTTGCTTCCAAGGAGTTTGTGTTACTTCATCCTTTATTATTTCAGAAGATATTGTTAATGATGTAGTCCTTGGATCCCCGTTTATCCTTTTAATCCAACCTTTTCAGTAAACACTAAGGGAATCTCTACAAATATCAAAGGCATAGATGTAAATCTTGATTTCATAGATGATCCCTGTGAAACAAAGATCCAAAAGATAAACCAAATCATAGCCACCAAAGAAATTATGTAAATGGACTAAAAAGTGAAATAAAAAATGACCAAATTACAAAAATTTTGGAGAAAGAAGAGTTTAAAGAAAAGATAAAAAATCTCACGGAGCAATTTGAAAATGAATGCTGCTCTGAATTGCCCTCTGCATTCTGGAATAGAAAGAGGCATATTGTAAGTCTACCATACATTAAAGGGTTTGATGAAAAGGATATTCCTACAAAAGCCCGTCCATCCCAAATGGATGCAAAACATTTAAAACTTTGTTAAGAAGTACTAAATGATTTATTAAAAAAGGGATTGATCAGAAAAAACAAATCCTCTTGGAGCTGTACGGCTTTCTATGTCTAAAAGGCTGCTGAAATAGAAAGAGGAGTTCCAAGATTGGTTATCAATTATAAGCCTTTAAACAAAGTATTACAATCTATTAGGTATCCCCTGCCTAATACGCAAGACTTGCTTAACAGGCTAAACAATGCCAAAACATTTTCAAAATCCGACTTAAAATCAGGATTTTGGCAAATTCAGATAAAAGAAGACGATAGATATAAAACTGCATTTGCAGTCCCCATGGGACAATATGAATGGAATGTTATGCCCTTTGGATTAAAAAATGCCCCATCTGAATTTCAAAATATCACGAACAATATCTTTTCATCTTACACCTAGTTTACCATTGTTTACATAGATAACATTCTTATCTTTTCAGAATCAGTGGATCAACATTGGAAACATTTGAATATATTCAAAAGAATTATAAAAGAAAATGGTCTATTCTTCTAAAATCTGTTTAATCTTTTCTTCAAAATTAACAGATTCAACGGACATATCCATAGGATCAGGGGATTTTTCACGGGCAATTTCTTTAGCAATTTTCTTGGCTAAGAGATCAGCCATGATCGTTTCATTCTCAAGAGGCTTTACATCTGAAAGAGGATCATTAGTCTTTTCAGGAGGAGAGATTTGATTCAAAATTCTCTCATAAGTATCATTCTCGATTTTAGGCCACCATTTTTGGTACATAGTTTGAAAAAGACAAGTGTGAGCATATAAATCTTTTTTCACCTCAAATTTCCATTGGAGAATGTATGGAATATGGAACTTCGCAAAGAAACGAAGAACATTAATCATATCACAAGAGACATTTTCTTCAACTTGGCCAAATTTAATAAATAGATAACGAAAATTATCAAGAAGGATTTTTTGGGAAGCACCAAAATGAGACCACCAAGTGAAGAGAAACCAAGATGGGAAATTGCAGTGAATAGGAGTGACATCAGGACTTTCTTCTTTGAATCTAATAAACCAAGAATGACTGTACAGACGATTTTGCCACATTAACGCAGATTTCCATGCGTCAATATAATCCCAATAATTAAGGAACTCAGTTGAATTATAGAGCTGGACTGGTCTTGTCATTTAAAGAGGACCATCCCAATCTTCCCCAGTGAGGATTTTAAGAATAGTTAACTTTGAATATGTGATGATACTATTTGTATTTTTGTTGTGGAAGATGAGGACGTTTTTCATCTGATGTAAAATATTGAGATACCATTCACGGGTTTTTCTCTTGTCCGGGGAATAATAATGAAGTCCCTTTTCAAAGAGAAAATATACATTATCTTCAACAGATCTTTCTTCCATAAGACAATCTGAAGTAACAAGAATTCTGTTACCAGTGTAAAGATATAATTCTGATTGACTTGGGACTTTTGTTGGAGTAAAACCCTTTTGGCTTTCTTCTTGTTCTGCCAATTTCTCCTTTCCTTTCTTCTGGATGAATGGAGAAGAACTACTTGCCATTTTGTCTTCCCTGAAGAAATTCTTTAGTAAGAAAATCATGGAGAGAATTAGAATTTCCATTGATAAATTCAATCTTGAACTCAAAGACGGATAAAATGGCTTGCCATCTGGCAAATATTTATTTTGAAACAAGATTTTCCACATCCCTTTCTAGAATTTCTTTTGCAGCCTTGGCGTCTACTCTGATGAGAAATTCTTTGTTTAATAAATCATGTTGGAATTTTGTTACACAGAGAACAATGGCAAGAACTTCCTTTTTGATGGTTGAATATTTCTTTTAGGATTCATTCCAAAGACCAGAATTGAATCTTATTAATTCTTCTTTTGAATCCTTTAGTTGTAAGAGGATTCCTCCATAACTGATGTCAGAAGCATTTGTTTGTACTATTTTGAAGGCTTCTGGATCAGATAAACACCTGCAAGGAAGATTTTTAACTCTTTCTTTAATCCTTTCTACAGCGTTGGTATGGTTGGAGGTCCATTCTTTAGTATTTTTCTTTAATCTATCTTGGAGAAGTTTTCTATCTTTTGCCAAGTCTTGATAGAAGAAGGCTACATTATTTAAACATCTAAGAAATCTTTGTAACATATTTTTCTGTCTTCTATTTCATATCCTAAGAATCTGATTTTCTATTGGAACAAATTCATTTTCCTTTTGGACAAGACTAGACCATTTTCTTTTGTAATTCTTTTGAATATATTCAAATGTTTCCAATGTTGATCCACTGATTCTGAAAAGATAAGAATGTCATCAATGTAAACAATGGTAAACTGGGTGTAGGATGAAAAGATATTATTCATGATATTTTGATATTCAGATGGGGCATTTTTAATCCAAATGGCATAACATTCCATTCATAATGTCCCGTGGGGACTGCAAATGCAGTTTTATATCTATCTTCTTCTTTTATCTGAATCTGCCAAAATCCTGATTTTAAGTCGAATTTTGAAAATATTTTGGCATTGTTTAGCCTATTAAGCAAAGCTTGCGTATTAGGCAGGGGATACCTAATAGATTGCAATACTTTGTTTACAGGCTTATAATTGATAACCAATCTTGGAACTCCTCTTTCAATTTTAGCGGCTTTTTCAACATAGAATACCGTACAGCTCCAAGATCAATCCCCTTTTTAATAAATCACTTATTTCTTCTTGACAAAGTTTTAAATGTTTTACATCCATTTGGGATGGACGGGCTTTTGTAGGAATATCCTTTTCATCAAATCCTTTAATGTATGGTAGACTTACAATATGCCTCTTTCTATTCCAAAAGGCAGAGGGTAATTCAGAGCAACATTCCTCTTCAAATTGCTTTGTGAGATTTTCTATTTTTTCTTTAAACTCATTTTTCTCCAAAATTTTTGTAATTTGGGCAATTTTTATTTCATTTTTTAGTCCATTTACATAATTTTCTTTGGTGGCCATGATTTGGTTTATCTTTTGGATCTTTGTTTCACACGAATCATCTATGAAATCAAGATTAACATCTATGCCTTTGATATTTGTAGAGATTCCCTTAGTATTTACTGAAAAAGGTTGGATTAAAAGAATAAATGGGGATCCAAGAGGTACATCATTAACAATATCACTCCAGTAGAGACTCTGCTAATTTCTCCTTTAATTCTTTGGACAAATTTTTCTTCATTGTATTCTCCAAAAGCACCATCATTTTCTAGTAAGGTGACTCTTTCATCAAGCTCATTTTGCCTTTTGGTTAATTCTAATCTTAACTCTCTGATCTCTCTTTTTTGGTCATTTAATTCTCTTTGTAGATCTCCAAGAGTTAATGGTTTGTTTATAGTATGAATTGTTTTAGCTCTATCCATGAGGTCTATTAAGGAATAAGTTGGCGTATGAAATGTTTCTTTTGTCTTTTTTGGGTAATATGAAGATTCATCATTTTTGGGTTGTGAACTCTCTCCTTCTTCTTCCCCTCCCAATTTTGAAATTTGATTTAAAATTGAACCTTTTTCTTTGGATCAGGGATATTATCAATCATTTCAAGAGCAATTTTTGAGGGGCAGGAAGGACACGAATTTGAATACCAAGATCCTCATCAAAGGGTAATGACCATTCTTCCTCAGTACCATCATTATCAGAATTACATGTACATGCTTGAAATTGTTTAATGAGTTGAAGATTAGGAATATTTTCTTCAAAACTAGATTCATCAGTTGAGGAACCAAAATCATAATCTTCATGGGAACTTAATTCAGATCTTTTTTATTAGAAATTTCTTCATCATCTTCTTTAGTAATCCTTTCAAGTTTCTTTTTAGGATATTTTTTCCTTTTTGAAACATTTGTTTGAATAATGACCCTTTTTTCCACAAGTATAGCAAGTAGGTATTTTTCCAGTTGGGTTTTCTCTTTTAGGATATTTTTTAGATTTTCTTTTGAATAAAGGAGTATCGTAATTTTTCTTTGAGAATTGACTCTTGGATCTGCTATATTTGTATTTCTTCATCATTTTATTTCTTCTTTCAGGGATAAATCTAGAATGCGAAGGTTTTCTTTTTGATTCTAGTGTTTGGTCCAAACCAAATTGGAAGCAGAAATCTCCTAATTCTTTGTCTCCAGCGTATTTTCTCATTTTTTTAGCGTGTGTACTAATCCTTAAGTCAGTGCAGAGCGAAATGCTGACCTTATTAATCCTTTATATAATTCCTTCGAATGTCAGCATGCTGTAATTAATAGTACCATGCATTTCTTCTCTCAAGGAGTTACGCACCTTTTCAGCAAACAAGGTGGTAATCCAGATATAAACCTTTCTTTCCAAATATCAAAATTACAATCATTCAGTTGGTATACCTTTAATAAAAATACATCTTTATACCAATGAAATTCTCCTAAGGTTCTACATCTTAGACGATGTAATTGCTGCCGATTTTTCTCCTTAATTAGAGCAATTCCTCCAGTGAATTCATTGAGGATGCATAAAAGTAGGACACTGACACAATTGGATTGTGTTTCATAATTTTCAGGGACTTGACTAGTGCCTGCTTCAAGTTTGATATTGGGATCTACTAAATTTCCTATGATTTTATCTCTGTATATCATTTTTCCATATTCAGCTAATTTGACAGCAATTTCAATTTCAAGTCTTTGGGCTCCAGATAATCCATAATTCCACCATCCTCTTAATATCCTATTGAAAGAGGTGGTTATCATGAGAAAGATGTTTCTTGGAGTGTTTCCCCTAACTTCACAAGCATTAGAATATATCAACATACTATGGACCATTTGGATTATTTGATATTCGGTTAATCCATCTAAATTCCATTCATATAAGGAATTTCTCGAACATGATAGGTCCTGAGTAAACGTATATGGGGCTTCTTCAAGTTCCAGATCTACAGGACTTGGTCTGGAATAATAATTCTTTGTCGTAGGCAGTTCTACTTGGGGATTCCATTTCTTTAAACGGTTTATTAGCAAGTTTTCTGACGCAGAGACTCTGAGGATGCTAAATCCTTTTCCCCCAACATTGAGACTTTCCATTCTAGTAGTTAATTCTTTTTGCATTTCATCTGTCATTTTAAGTGGTCCTTCTTGCAAAATAATTCCTATTGGCAATTTTGTAGGAACATATATCGCATTTGTAGGCATTTGTAGGAACATATATCGCATTTGTACGAACATATATCCAATTCTCTTTAGAGCTTTTATTTTCCTTTTTATTCTCCACTTTTGTGCCTCGTTTATTTTTCAAAAAGTGTGGTCGCGTTGTAAGTCCAACTTCTGGCCGTGATCAGGCATTAAAGGCTGTAAATCGTTGACAGAACTTTTTCTGCTTTTAACGAGCCACTCAAATGGAAAATTCTAAGGGAAAAACAAAACTTTTTAAGAATTGGTTTAAGTCATTTCAGCATCCTTCTAATAGGTCTACTTCATCTTCCTCATCTTACCAATCTGCTTTGTCCAGCTTTCCTCATCCCAGTATAGCTAAAGAAAATCTAGAAAAAAAAAATTTCTGAAGAAAAGGTGTATGAAAACTTTGACCAAGCCATATCGAATTGGAAAATGCCAGCGTTACCTGTAACAGAAATATATAGTAATGGCACATTTGAAGAGCAAAATGATTACCACATCAAAACTGTTGAGAAAACTGTCTCCCTCTCTGGAGGAAAGCTGACAATTAGAATTCTTGAAAGAATAATGATTGAACAAATCAGAACCAAATACAACTACCTACACATAGGATTAATTCAGGTAGGAATCAAACCTTTGTTCCGATTAGGATTAAATGTTTCTGTATGTGCTTATGTGCGAGATTAGAGACATAATGAGTTTGATGATTCTCTGTATGCCATGATTGAATCAAGTGTCTGCCACGGACCTGTTTATTTTAACTGTTTCCTAAATATCACAGTAGATAGTCATGATGACGATGTTCTTGACTGTGCAACTATTGGATTCCAAAGTAAAGGTTTAAAGATGAGTCCAAGAAGTAAACCTTTTGCTATAGTTTAACGTGTGTTTTACAAATCCATGATCTCTATCTTTCCCATGATAGCCTATAGAGACAAGGTTGATAAAGAAAAAACCACGGTCCTCATGGAAACAAACTTTGATAATAATGTGTTTATCCCAAAAGTTATCAGCTGGGAAGAAGTTGTTCTCCATGGAAATTGGCAAATAGAAGACGTCACCCCAAGAGTAAGTGAAATAACAGATGATTTACAAAGTATAGTTAAATACCAAATGGAAATGTTGAAGTTAACTTCAGAAGAAAAATGGATAAAGCTAGAAGTAGCTTTGCCAGTTACACAAAAGAAAGAAAAAGTTTTAGATTAGAAAAAATAGATGATGACCAAAAAAGTAGTGAAAAGGAAGAAATGGATCAAAAGGTTTTCAAAAATAAAGAAAGTGGAATTGAACACCCTATGTACAAAAAAGAACCTCGTCAGAAAGAACCTACAACCCTAGTGAGAATGATTTCCTCCATGGAGTCATAAGAATGGTGAGTATCCAAAAGCCCGAGGAAGAACCTGTCAAAAAATTTGAAATAGATAAGCCATATCTAAGAGAAAATCTGAAAAGTCACCCTTTGAAAGAATGGTTCTTCAAGAAATTTAACCTAGAAGAAAAAGAAAAAATGAGAGAATTATAGTATTACCAAATGGAAGAAGAAGAAAGAAATAACCTTTCTTTGATTGGTTTATGGAATAGTTTAAGAAAGGGTAAGTTAAAGAAGAAGAAACCCAAAGCCCAAAACATATAAGAGTTATAGGAAGAACGTCTAGGACATGGAAAGACGTTGAAAGAAAGGAGATTCAAAGATCTCACCCACCATGGAAAAAGCTAGATATTTCTGCCTCAAAAGAAACCAAGAATTATGCTATGCCTATCAAAGATGGATCTAAATTTGAATCAAATCCGAGATAAATGCTGTTGATATAGCAAGGAGCCTTGGAGATATAATTGAACAAAATAATTATGCCAATCTATCCTTATTAACCATTGGAGAACAAATGGAAAGGATAGAAAGAACAATTAGAACAAAACCAAAATTAAATAAAGGGAAAGAAGAAAGTTCAGAAGAAATCCCTGCAAATGCGATATATGTTCCTAGAAAATTGCCATCAGGAATTATTTTGCAAGAAGGACTATTTAAAATGACAGATGAAATGCAAAAAGAATTAACTACTAGAATGGAAAGTCTCAATGTTGGGGGAAAAGGATTTAGCATCCTCAGAGTCTCTGCGTCAGAAAACTTGCTAATAAACCGCTTAAAGAAATGGAATCCTCAAGCAGAACTGTCTACAACAAAGAATTACTATTCCAGACCAACTCCTGTAGATCTACAATTGAAGAAGCCCCATATACGTATACTCAGGACCTATCATATTCGAGAAATTTCTTATTTGAATGGAATTTAGATGGATTAACCGAATATCAAATAATCCAAATGGTCCATAGTATGCTGATATATTCTAATGCTTGTGAAGTTAAGGGAAACACTCCAAGAAACATCTTTCTCATGATAACCACGTCTTTCAACAAGATATTAAGAGGATGGTGGAATTATGGATTATCTGGAGCCCAAAGACTTGAAATTGAAATTGCTGTCAAATTAGATGAATATGGAAAAATGATATACAGAGATAAAATCACAGGAAATTTAGTAGATCCCAATATCAAACTTGAAGCAAGCACTAGTCAAATCCTTGAAAATTATGAAACACAATCTGATTGTGTCAGTGTCCTACTTTTATGCATCCTCAATGAATTCACTGGAGGAATTGCTCTAATTAAGGAGAAAAATCGACAGCAATTACATTGACTAAGATGTAGAACCTTAGGAGAATTTCGTTGGTATAAAGACGTATTTTTATCAAAAGTATACCAACTAAATGATTGTAATTCTGATATTTGGAAAGAAAGGTTCATTTCAGGATTACTAGCCTTATTTGCTGAAAAGGTGCGTAACTCCTTGAGAGAGGAAATGCATGGTACTATTAATTACAGCATGCTGACATTCGGAGGAATTATACAAAGGATTAATAAGGTCAGCATTGCGCTCTGCACTGACTTAAAGATCAGTAAACAACTGAAAAAATGAGAAAATACGCTGGAGATAGAGAATTATGAGATTTCTACTTCCAATTTGGTTTGGACCAAACACCAGAATCAAAAAGAAAACCTTCACGTTCTAGATTTATCCCCGAAAGAAGAAATAAAATGATAATGAAATATAAATCTAGCCGATTCTGTAACGCCCCGCCCTTTTTCACTCGTTTTTTCCCGTAAATTCAGAGTCTATTTTTTTTTTTTTTTAAATAACAGAGTAAAGTGATAGAGCACTGGACGTCACGACACGAGCTAAGTCCGAACTTCCAAAGTCCGATACTTAACTGGCCAACCCTATGTGTGCATGGACTAAGTCCACGAAAATGGTTCACACATGGCAATATCAATATGCGGAATAAAATCATAACTTGCGGAATCATAACATCAAAATGCGGAATCATAATAGAACCAAGTTCTATTCCATTCAGATAGCAAAGTACGTCAAGTCTGTAATCATCATTATCAAAACATAATTATTCAGTAAAATATCCAAACATAGCAAATCCATCTAAGTTATTACAATCCGAATTCTAGATACTCAAATACAAGCCCATGAGTATCTTAAACAAAATATAAACTAGACGCGTTTCGAGCTCCTATGCTTGTCCCTTTCCGCGTTTAGCGTTTTCCTTGCTTCCTGCATCTTCCACTAAAGGGTAGAAGTAGGGCGTTAGTACAACGCGCCCAGTAGGTATTCCAGTTACGGCTAACACATGGTTAGTACAAAACATATATTATAACATAATATATAAAACCAGGTAAAATCCATGCCATGCAATGATGACAAATGCAATGAGTCACACCCATCACATGTACATAAATGTACCCACCACATAGGTCTTCCGGACGCCCCGGCGGAGTGTGGACCCTCTGGTTTCTTCCTGATGGAAAAGCACATCAAGGTACCGTACATAGGTTTTTCGGACGCCCCGACGGAGTGTGACCCCTCCTGTTACTTAGTATCCTCTTGACGGAATTCTCATCATCAAGGAATTCCCCCCACGAGTGTTTTACGGACGCCCCGACGGAGTGTGGGTCCCCGGTTACCTGTCATCCCTCCAATGCCATGCATGAGATGCAAATACCACATGCTGTGCAATTATACACGATCATAGCATTTAAAAGCTCATATTTAAAACACATGCTATTTTTTTCAAATAAACATAGCATATAAAATCACCTTTTGAAACATATCAATCCATGCTATTTAAACAAGTTAAAACATAGCATTTGAACTTCAATAATAAAGCATACTCTTTGAATCATATTTTCATCAAATATAGGATTAAACAAAGTACATAATCCATGGTTTCAAAGAGGTGGAATCCTACTTAGGACCGTTCACAAGTCCTTGCGTTTCCGTCCAAGATTCGATCACCGATCGCGTACCGCTTGCGAGATCTGTTACCTTATAATATAATGATAAATCAACATCTAGTCCCTCTTAATTACAAGGTTCTAAGTCCATAGCAAAACCCCATGGGGTTCGGTCATACACCATGGCCGAACCCATGGCTTACCATTTTTTTATACATAATTACAAAAATGCCATTGTTGATAACCCTAGCCCCTTTTCTTTGCTTAGGTTCCAAGTCATCCATTCATGCTTGCAAAGCACATAATCTTATAAAATAATTCATGAGATTCAGCCATACACTATGGCCGAGCCCAATGTCCAATATTCTCTCATATTTACGAAAATGCCATTGGTTTCCTCTTTCCTTTAAATCTTCCATAATTAGACCTTCTAAATTTCTCTAACCAAATAAGTCCATCAAACACAACTCATGGGGTTCGGCCATATATCATGGCCGAACTCATGGTTCTCCACTTTGGCATGTAATTACATTTTTGCCATTCCTTTCATCAATGATTCATAACATATGTGTGTATCCTTTTCTTTATTTTATAACTACACATAACATAACTCATAACATAGGTTCATAATCTGATTCATAAATCAGCCCTTAAACCATGAATTAAAGATGCCATTAATCCCTTAATTTGAACCATGGGGTTCGGCCATACACCTTGGCCAAACCCTATGGTGTATTAGTTTCCAAATTAACTCCACTTTTCCATAATTGTATGTTTTCCAAACATAGATTCCATACTTAGACATCATACTCCATAATTAAAAGATTTACCAAAATTAAACCCTAGTGGAGTTCGGCCATACACCATGACCGAACCTCACTCATGGTATCCCATCCATTCATTTAATCTAATTTCCATGATCAAACCCCACCTTCCATTCTTGGATAGTTTCTTCCAAATTTAGCCACTCTTCCATATTTGGATTGCTTTCCAAATTTAGCAATACTTTCCATATTTGAATTCTTTCCTTAATTAGACTTACTAAATTAAACAACCTCCTTCCATAAATGGAAGGTTTCCAAATTTAGTAAAACACCTTCCAAAATCGGGTGCTTTCCAATTTAGCAAACCCTTTCCTTAATTAAAAGGTTTTCTATTTTAATCTCCATTCCAAAATCTACCCCATGGGGTTCGGCCATACACCTTGGCCGAACCCTATGGTTCATGATCTTGGCCATTGGTTTTAGATCCAAATAAAATCCATCACCAATCCACAAAATGTTTGGAAGAGAATGATGAATTGAGAGAGGGAGAGAGAGGAATAAACTCAACAATAAAAGATGTCCAAAACCGTGTATCCCTCTTGATCTCTCCTTTTATAGCCTTTCTTAATCCAATATTAGAATGTTCTTAAGATAAGCAACCCTTAGGTGTCCGCCCCTTGTGTTTCCCGTTTGTTTTTTTACACATATACTATATTGTAACTCAGTTTCGACCTTGTTAACTTCCGAATCAGAAAAAGTGGTAAACTACAAATTTGTAGCCCTTGAAGTCTTCTTTGCAACGCAAAAAGAATCAAAGCAAGCAGATATCGTAGTGGAAACTTATAACCAAAATACTAGATATATGTCAAACCTTCCTTATTTAACCATGGCCGACTTTCCCTCTTTAATTAGCCATAGCCGACTTTCCCTTGCCTTATTAAGACCTTCCTTTAATTCTTATTAGCAAGTACTATGCGCATAACCTTAATCATAATCCAAATAATCTTTTAATTTAATTTAAGACAATCTACCTTCCCTTTTAGAATATCCTATGCACATAAAATGGATATTATTATCCAAATTTCGGCCATGCTTAATCTTTTATTTATTTCATAGATATTTCATCCCTTTTTAAATATCTAGCATATCATTGTGGATTTAAAATCCCATATATCTCTCATGCGCATAATCTATAGGTTTCACATTCAAAATTCGGCCATAAAATCTTTTGTTTAAAATTAGATATAATTCATCACTAAATTAATTCAACCCATTTGAATTTTTATAAGACCAATTCCAACATTGGTTGGGTCCTAATTGGGTCATTGCCCAATTCTTGATCCAAATAAGGTCCAATTCTAAAATCCACCATTTAAAATAATAATTGTCATATAAAATAATAGTCTGAAAATCCGAGGTGTTATAGATTCAAAAATCAATTTTCAAAGAAAAATTATGATACTCCTTTATTCAAAAGAAAATCTAAAAAATACTCAAAGAAGGAAAACGTAACAGGAAAGATACCTACTTGTTATACTTGTAGAAAAAAGGGTCATTATTCAAACAAATGTTTCAAAAAGGAAAAATATCCTAAGAAGAAACTTCGAAAAATTACTAAAGAGGATGATGAAGAAATTTCTGAAGATTCTGAATTAAATTCCCAAGAAGAACATGAGTCTAGCTCATCAACTGATGAATCCAGTGTTGAAGAAAATGTTCCTCATTTTCAACTCATTAAACAATTTCAGGCATGTACATGTAATTTTGATGATGATGGTACTGAGGGAGAATGGTCATTACCCTCTGATGAGGATCTTGGTATACACATTCGTGTCCTAACTGTCCCTAAAAAATTGCTCCTTGAAATCATTGATAATATCCCTGATCCAGAAAAAAAAAGTTCAATTTTTAAATCAAATTTCAAAATTGGGAGGGGAAGAAGAAGGAGAGAGTTCGCAACCAAAAAATGATGAATCTCCATATTACCCAAAAAGAACAAAAAAAACATTTCATACGCCAACTTATTCCTTATTTGACCTTATGAATAGAGCTGAAAAAATTCATACTATAAATAAACCATTAACTCTTGGAGATCTACATAGAGAATTAAATGACCAAAAAAGAGAATTAAATTGTTTTGACTCACTTGTAAATTCAATAGGGACGATTCCCGATCTAATGAAAAAGTGAGATCCTGTTGATTGTTTGTATTAGAGCCATTGGACTTATCTCTTTTGGTGGGGGTATATTGCCAAATGTCATATTAGAATGAGAAGTTGCTAAAGTTGTTTTGTCTTTGGTGTCCCGTCAAGTCAAAAGACACCTCTCTTATCAAGCCAAAAAAGATGGTGTTGCTTTTTTGGTGGGGGTATGCTGCCAGATGTCTTAGAATTATCAAAGGAAGATAAAGTTGTTTTTAGTGTGCATCCCATTTGGTCAAAAGATGCTTCACTTATTATACCTTTTTACTGTGTCCCCAAGTGGGGAATCTCTTTTTGTGAAGTTGGTTTGGAAGGTTGTGTCTGCAAAAAGTCCTTTTACTTTGTGTGTTGTCCTCTCTTGGTCGGAAGAGAGTTTATCCATTGTGCCCTTGCTCCATCTTTATAAGGAGCTCTGTGTTTTCATTTTAGATCATCGACATTTGAAATCAAAATATAGAAGCTGTAAGTGTGAGCTTGTAAGTCTGAAGTGTGCAAGTGCTTGGAGTCTTGTACTCAGTTTGTCTGTAAGTAATAAAACTTTTATAAGTTTGATATACTTAAGTTTGTTTCCTAATCATGTTGTTTCTTTTATAGAACATGTCTATTCATTTTGCTTTGCTTAAGGAGTATTATGATGATGTTCGAACATTAAGAAAAATAGAAATTCTTCTTGAACACATACGACAACACCTGCGAATATGCACTCATAGAAATAACCCACGACATCAACGATATGAAAGACGAAGAATAATTTTAATCCAAACTTATGCTGTGTTCCAATTAGAAGTATTCAGGACAGAATCAAAATTACAAGCAATGGCTTTCTAAGATGCCTTCTTGTTCTGTTAGGAGAGAAGAATTTTTGCGTGATCTCAGACCTCGTCAAAATCAGTTTAGAAGATTAGAAAATGCTATCTGACAAATAGACAAAAATATAGCTGTAGGAAGATATCTTGTTATCCGCATACATACTATTAGGAGATCTACATTAGTATCTTTGTGTAATAGTGTAAGTGAATATTGTAACCTTTTGAATGAAGAATTGGAATTATTATCTCGGGTTTAAATCTTTCCCAAGACCTTTTAATAGCAAGATGAATTAAATCTATTATCTAGGATCTGAAGTTTTTTAACCTAGTTGATTTATCCAATTCTCTTTAGAGCTTTTATTTTCCTTCTTATTCTCCACTTTTGTGCCTCTTTTATTTTACAAAAAGTGTGGTCGCATTGTAAGTCCAACTTCTAGCCGTGATCAGGCATTAAGGGCTGTAAATCGTTGACAGAACTTTTTCTGCTTTTAACGAGCCACTCAAATGGAAAATTCTAAGGGAAAAACAAAACTTTTTAAGAATTGGTTTAAGTCATTTCAGCATCCTTCTAATAGGTCTACTTCATCTTCCTCATCTTACCAATCTGCTTTGTCCAGCTTTCCTCATACCAGTATAGCCACGACCTGTTTATTTTAACTGTTTCCTAAATATCACAGTAGATGCTCATGATGACGATGTTCTTGATTGTGCAACTATTGGATTCCAATGTAAAGGTTTAAAGATGAGTCCAAGAAGTAAACCTTTTGCTATAGTTTAACGTGTGTTTTACAAATCCATGATCTCCATCTTTCCCATGATAGCCTATAGAGACAAGGTTGATAAAGAAAAACCACAGTTCTTATGGAAACAAACTTAATAGTAATGTGTTTATCCCAAAAGTTATCAGCTGGGAAAAGGTTGTTCTCCCAGGAAATTGGCAAATAGAAGATGTCACCCCAAGAGTAATTGAAATAACAGATGATTTACGGAGCATGGTCAAATTACCAAATGGCAATGTTGAACTCAATTTTAGGAGAAAAATGGAAAAAGCTAGGAGAAGTTTTGCCAGCTACACGGAAGGAAGAAAAAGTTTTAAACTGGAAGAAGTTGATGATGATAAAAAAAGCAGTGAGAAAGAAGAAATGGATCAAAAGGTTTTTAGAAATAAAGAAAGTGGAATTGAAAACCCGTGTATAAAAGAACTTCATCAGAAAGGACCTACAACCCCAGTGAGAATGATTTCCTCCATGGAGTCATAAGAATGGTTAGTATCCAAAAGCCAGAGGAAACCGTAAAAAAATTTGAAATTGACAATTCATACCTGCGAGAAAAATTGAAAAATCACCCTCTAAAAGATTGGTTTTTCAAAACCTTTAGCTTAGAAGAAAAAGAGAAAATGAGAGGGTTATGGTATTACCAAATGGAAGAAGAAGAAATAAATATACCTTTCTTTGATTGGTTTATGGAATATTTTAAGAAAGGGAAAGATAAAAATGAAGAAACCCAAAGCCCAAAACAAATAAGAGTTATAGAAAAAATGTCTAGGACATGGAAAGACGTTGAAGGAAAAGAGATTCAAAGATCTCACCCACCATGGAAGAAACTTGATATTTCTGCCACAAAAGAAACCAAGAATTTTACTATGCCTATAAAAAATGGATCCATATTTGAATAAAAAATCGAAATAAATGGTATTGACATAGCAAGGAGCCTTGGAGATATAATTGAACAAAATAATTACGCTAATCTATCCTTATTAACCATTGGAGAACAAATGGAAAGGATAGAAATAACAATTAGAACAAAACCAGAATTAAATAAAGGGAAAGAAGAAAGTTCAGAAGAAATCCCTGCAAATGCGATATATGTTCCTAGAAAATTGCAATCAGGAATTATTTTGCAAGAAGGACTGTTTAAAATGACAGATGAAATGCAAAAGGAATAAACTACTAGAATGGAAAGTCTCAATGTTGGGGGAAAAGGATTTAGCATCCTCGGAGTCCCTGCGTCAGAAAACTTGCTAATAAACCGCTTAAAGAAATGGAATCCCCAAGCAGAACTGCCTACAACAAAGAATTATTATTCTAGACCAACTCCTGTAGATCTGCAACTTGAAGAAGCCCCATATACATATACTCAGGACCTATCATATTCGGGAAATTCCTTCTATGAATGGAATTTAGATGGATTAACCGAATATCAAATAATCCAAATGGTCCATAGTATGCTGATATATTCTAATGCTTGTGAAGTTAGGGGAAACACTCCAAGAAACATCTTTCTCATGATAACCACCTCTTTCAATGGGATATTAAGAGGATGGTGGAATTATGGATTATCTAGAGCCCAAAGACTTGAAATTGAAAATGCTGTCAATTTAGATGAATATGGAAGAATTATATACAGAGATAAAATCACAGGAAATTCAGTGGAGGAATTACTCTAATTAAGGAGAAAAATCGGCAGCAATTACATCGACTAAGATGTAGAACCTTAGGAGAATTTCGTTGGTATAAAGACGTATTTTTATCAAAAGTATACCAACTAAATGATTGTAATTCTGATATTTGGAAAGAAAGGTTCATCTCAGGATTACCACCCTTATTTGCTGAAAAGGTGCGTAACTCCTTGAGAGAAGAAATGCATGGTACTATTAATTACAACATGCTGACATTCGGAGGAATTATACAAAGGATTAATAAGGTCAGCATTGCACTCTGCACTGACTTAAAGATCAGTAAACAAGCTGAAAAAAATGATAAAATACGCTGCAGACAGAGAATTATGAGATTTCTGCTTCCAATTTGGTTTGGACCAAACACCAGAATAAAAAAAAAAACCTCCGCATTCCAGATTTATCCTCGAAAGAAGAAATAAAATGACGAAGAAATACAAATATAGCAGATCCAATAGTCAATTCTCAAAGAAAAATTATGATACTCCTTTATTCAAAAGAAAATCTAAAAAATATCCTAAAAGAGAAAACCCAACTGGAAAAATACCTACTTGCTATACTTGTCCAAAAAAGGTTCATTATTCAAACAAATGTTTCAAAAAAGAAAAATATCCTAAAAAGAAACTTGAAAGGATTACTAAAGAAGATGATGAAGAAAATTTCTAATAAAGAAGAATTTGAATTAAGTTCCCAAGAAGATTATGAATCTGGTTCCTCAACTGATGAATCTAGTTTTGAAGAAAATATTCCTAATCTTCAACTCATTAAACAATTTTAAGCATGTACATGTAATTCTGATGATGATGGTACTGAAGGAGAATGGTCATTACCCTCTGATGAGGATCTTGGTATACATATTCGTGTCCTAACTGCCCGTCAAAAATTACTCCTTGAAATGATTGATAATATCCCTGATCTAGAGAAAAAAGTTCAATTTTTAAATCAAATTTCAAAATTGGGAAGGGAAGAAGAAGGAGAGAGTGCCGCAAACAAAAAATGATGAATCTCCATATTACCCAAAATGGACAAAAGAAACATTTCATATGCCAACTTATTCCTTAATTGACCTTATGAATAGGGCTGAAAAAATTTATACTATAAACAAACCATTAACTCTTGGAGATCTACAAAGAGAATTAAATGACCAAAAAAGAGAGATCAGAGAGTTAAGATTAGAATTAACCAAAAGGCAAAATGAGCTTGATGAAAGAGTCACCTTACTAGAAAATGATGGCGCTTTTGGAGAATACAATCAAGAAAAATTTGTCCAAAGAATTGAAGGAGAAATCAGTAGTCCCTACTGGAGTGATCCCTACTAATTGCATCTATCAACAGTAGAGAGTCCAGGTGAAAATAAAAATAAAAAATTTTGAGAAAATTGTTAATGGCATTAACACTGGAGCAGATTTAAATGTCATTAGATTGGGAATCGTCCCTATTGAATTTACAAGTAAGTCAAAACAATTTGTATCTGCTGCCAATGGAACAAGTATTTCCATAGAAAGAAAAATTCCAAATGTTCATGTCTGCTTCCAAGGAGTCTGTGTTACTTCACCCTTTATTATTTCAGAAGATATTGTTAATGATGTACTTCTTGGATCCCAGTTTATTCTTTTAATCCAACCTTTTTCAATAAATACTAAGGGAATCTCTACAAATATCAAAGGCATAAATGTAAATCTTGATTTCATAGATGATCCCTGTGAAACAAAAATCCAAAAGATAAACCAAATCATAGCCACCAAAGAGAATTATGTAAATGGACTAAAAGGTGAAATAAAAATTGCCCAAATTACAAAAATTTTGCAGAAAGAAGAGTTTAAAGAAAAAATAAAAAATCTCACAGAGCAATTTGAAAATGAATGCTGCTCTAAATTGCCCTCTGCATTCTGGAATAGAAAGAGGCATATTGTAAGTCTACCATACATTAAAGGGTTTGATGAAAAGGATATTCCTACAAAATCCCGTCCATTCCAAATGGATGCAAAACATTTAAAACTTTGTCAAGAAGAAGTAAGTGATTTATTAAAGAAGGGATTGATCAGAAAAAACAAATCCCCTTAGAGTTGTACGGCATTCTATGTTGAAAAGGCTACTGAAATAGAAAGAGGAATTCCAAGATTGGTTATCAATTATAAGCCTTTAAACAAAGTATTGCAATCTATTAGGTATCCCCTACCTAATACGTAAGACTTGCATAACATGCTAAACAATTCCAAAATATTTTCAAAATTCGACTTAAAATCAGGATTTTGGCAGATTCAAATAAAAGAAGAAGATAGATATAAAACTGCATTTGCAGTCCTCAAGGGACATTATGAATGGAATGTTATGCCATTTGGATTAAAAAATGCCCCATCTGAATTTCAAAATATCATGAATAATATATTTTCATCCTACACCCAGTTTACCATTGTTTACATTGATGACATTCTTATCTTTTCAGAATTAGTGGATCAACATTGGAAACATTTGAATATATTCAAAAGAATTACAAAAGAAAATGGTCTAGTCTTGTCCAAAAGGAAATTGAATTTATTCCAACAGAAAATCAGATTCTTAGGATTTGAAATAGAAGACAGAAAAATTACTCCTACCAACAGAGTAATTCAATTTGCTGATAAGTTTCCAGATGAAATCAAAGACAAAAATATGTTACAAAGATTTCTTGGATGTTTAAATTATGTAGCCTTCTTCTATCAAGACTTGGCAAAAGATAGAAAACTTCTCCAAGATAGATTAAAGAAAAATCCTAAAGAATGGACCTCCAACCATACCAATGCTGTAAAAAGTATTAAAGAAAGAGTTAAAAATCTTCCTTGCAGATGTTTATCTGATCCAGAAGCCTTCAAAATAGGAGAAACAGATGCTTCTGACATCGGTTATGGAGGAATCCTCTTACAACAAAAAGATTCAAAAGAATAATTAATAAGATTCAATTCTGGTCTTTGGAATGAAGCCCAAAAGAAATATTCAACCATCAAAAAGGAAGTTCTTGCCATTGTTCTTTGTATAACAAAATTCCAACATAATTTATTAAACAAAGAATTTCTCATCAGAGTAAACGCCAAGGCTGCAAAAGAAATTCTAGAAAAGGATGTGAAAAATCTTGTTTCAAAACAAATATTTGCCAGATGGCAAGCCATTTTATTCGTCTTTGAATTCAAAATTGAATTTATCAATGGAAATTCTAATTCTCTCCCTGATTTTCTTACTAGAGAATTTCTTCAGGGAAGACAAAACGGCGAGTAGCTCTTCTCCATTCATTCAGATGAAAGGAAAGGAGAAATTGGCAGAACAAGAAGAAAGCCAAAAGGGTTTTACACCAACTAAAGGCCCAAGTCAATCAGAATTATATGTTTACACTAGTAACAGAATTCTTGTTACTTCAGATTGTCTTATGGAAGAAAGATCTGTTGAAGATAATGTATTTTCTCTTTGGAAAGGGACTTCATTATTATTCCCCGGACAAGAGAAAAACCCGTGAATGGTATCTCAATATTTTACATCAGACGAAAAGCGTCCTCATCTTCCACAACAAAAATGCAAATGGTATCATCACCTATTCAAAGTTCACTATTCTTAAAATCCTCACTGAGGAAGATTGGGATGGCCCTCTTTACGTGACAAGACCAGTCCAGCTCTATAATTCGACTGAGTTCTTTAATTATTTGGATTATATTGACGCATGGAAATTTGCGTTAATGTGGTAAAATCGTCAGTATAGTCATTCTTGGTTTATTAGATTCAAAGAAGAAAGTCCTAATGTCACTCCTATTCACAGCAATTTCCATCTTGGTTTCTCTTCACTTGGTGGTCTCATTTTGGTGCTTCCCGGAAAATCCTTCCTGATAATTTTCGTTTTCTATTTATTAAATTTGGCCAAGTTGAAGAAAAAGTCTCTTGTGATATGATTAATGTTCTTCGTTTCCTTGCGAAGTTCCATATTCCATACATTCTCCAATGGAAATTTGAGGTGAAAAAAGATTTATGTGGTCACACTTTTCTTTTTCAAACTATGTACCGAAAATGGTGGCCTAAAATCGAGAATGATACTTATGAGAGAATTTTGAATCAAATCTCTCCTCCTGAAAAGACTAATGATCCTCTTTCAGATGAAAAGCCTCTTAAGAATGAAAAGGTCATGGTTGATCTCTTAGGCAAGAAAATTGCTAAAGAAATTGCTCATGAAAAATCCCCTGTTCCTATGGATATGTCTGTTGAATCTGTTAATTTTGAAGGAAAGATTAAACAGATTTTAGAAGAATATTTGCCAAAAAAGAAAGGTGATCAGCATGATTGGGATTCTAATCATGATCGTGACGAAAATCTTGATGACGAAGGTGTGCCCCTTGAGAACCTTCATCCTCGATGGGACCCTGACTCTCATGTCAATCTCAACGGATTAGTTACTAAGTACCTTTGTGGTGGAAAATTCTGGTATTCGTCAGCCAATGACAAAGGAAAAGAAAAGGAAATGGAGTCTCGGTTGGCTTAATTATTTCGCATGAACTCTGCAAAAGCTAAAGAACTCAGTCAAATTATAGAGCTGGACTGGTCTTGTCATGTAAAGAGGACCATCCCAATCTTCCTCAATGAGGATTTTAAGAATAGTGAACTTTGAATAGGTGATGATACCATTTGCATTTTTGTTGTGGAAGATGAGGACGCTTTTCGTCTGATGTAAAATATTGAGATACCATTCACGGGTTTTTCTCTTGTCCGGGGAATAATAATGAAGTCCCTTTCCAAAGAGAAAATATACATTATCTTCAACAGATCTTTCTTTCATAAGAAAATTTGAAGTAACAAGAATTCTGTTACCAGTGTAAAGATATAATTCTGATTGACTTGGGTCTTTTGTTGGAGTAAAACCCTTTTGGCTTTCTTCTTGTTCTGCCAATTTCTCCTCTCCTTTCCTTTCTTCTGAATGAATGGAGAAGAACTACTCGCCATTTTGTCTTCCCTGAAGAAATTCTCTAGTAAGAAAATCAGGGAGAGAATTAGAATTTCCATTGATAAATTCAATTTTGAATTCAAAGACGGATAAAATGGCTTGCCATCTGGCAAATATTTGTTTTGAAACAAGATTTTTCACATCCTTTTCTAGAATTTCTTTTGCAGCCTTGGCGTCTACTCTGATGAGAAATTCTTTGTTTAATAAATCATGTTGGAATTTGTTACACAAAGAACAATGGCAAGAACTTCCTTTTTGATGGTTGAATATTTCTTTTGGGCTTCATTCCAAAGACCAGAATTGAATCTTATTAATTCTTCTTTTGAATCCTTTAGTTGTAAGAGGATTCCTCCATAACCGATGTCAGAAGCATCTGTTTGTACTATTTTGAAGGCTTCTGGATCAGATAAACATCTGCAAGGAAGATTTTTAACTGTTTCTTTAATTCTTTTTACAGCATTGGTATGGTTGGAGGTCCATTCTTTAGTATTTTTCTTTAATCTATCTTGGAGAAGTTTTCTATCTTTTGCCAAGTCTTGATAGAAGAAGGCTACATAATTTAAACATCCAAGAAATCTTTGTAACATATTTTTGTCTTTGATTTCATCTGGGAACTTATCAATGAATTACTCTGTTGGTAGGAGTAATTTTTTTGTCTTCTATTTCAAATCCTAAGAATCAGATTTTCTGTTGGAACAAATTCATTTTCCTTTTGGACAAGACTAGACCATTTTCTTTTGTAATTCTTTTGAATATATTCAAATGTTTCCAATGTTGATCACTGATTCTGAAAAGAAAAGAATGTCATCAATGTAAACAATGGTAAACTGGGTGTAGGAATAGTCCCATGGGGACTGCAAATGCAGTTTTATCTATCTTCTTCTTTTATCTGAATCTGCCAAAATCCTGATTTTAAGTCGAATTTTGAAAATATTTTGGCATTGTTTAGCCTGTTAAGCAAGTCTTGCGTGTTAGGCAGGGGATACCTAATAGACTGCAATACTTTGTTTAAAGGCTTATAATTGATAACCAATCTTGGAATTCCTCTTTCTATTTCAGCGGCCTTTTCGACATAGAATGCCATACAGCTCCAAGGGGATTTGTTTTTTCTGATCAATCCCTTTTTTAATAAATCACTTATTTCTTCTTGACAAAGTTTTAAATGTTTTGCATCCATTTGGGATGGACAAGCTTTTGTAGGAATATCTTTTTCATCAAACCCTTTAATGTATGGTAGACTTACAATATGCCTCTTTCTATTCCAGAATGCAGAGGGCAATTCAGAGTAGCATTCATTTTCAAATTGCTCTGTGAGATTTTTTTTTTCTTTAAACTCTTCTTTCTCCAAAATTTTTGTAATTTGGGCAATTTTTATTTCACCTTTTAGTCCATTTACATAATTCTCTTTGGTGGCTATGATTTGGTTTATCTTTTGGATTTTTGTTTCACAGGGATCATTCTATGAAATCAAGATTTACATTTATGCCTTTGATATTTGTAGAGATTCCCTTAGTATTTACTGAAAAAGGTTGGATTAAAAGAATAAACGGGGATACAAGAAGTACATCATTAACAATATCTTCTAAAACAATAAAGGGTGAAGTAACTCAGACTCCTTGGAAGCAAACATGAACATTTGGAATTTTTCTTTCTATGGAAATACTTGTTCCATTGGCAACAGATACAAATTGTTTTGACTCACTTGTAAATTCAAGAGGGACGATTCCCAATCTAATGACATTTAAATCTGCTCCAGTGTCAATAATGGCATTAACAATTTTCTCAAAAAAATTTATTTTTATTTTCACCTGGACTCTCCACTGTTGATAGATGCATTTAGTAGGGATCACTCCAGTAGAAACTCTGCTAATTTCTCCTTTAATTCTTTGGACAATTTTTTCTTCATTGTATTCTCCAAAAGCACCATCATTTTCTAGTAAGGTGACTCTTTCATCAAGCTCATTTTGCCTTTTGGTTAATTCTAATCTTAACTCTCTGATCTCTCTTTTTTGGTCATTTAATTCTCTTTGTAGATCTCCAAGAGTTAATGGTTTGTTTATAGTATGAATTTTTTTCAGCTCTATCCATGAGGTCTATTAAGGAATAAGTTGGCGTATGAAATGTTTCTTTTGTCTTTTTTGGGTAATATGGAGATCCATCATTTTTGGGTTGTGAACTCTCTCCTTCTTCTTCCCCTCCCAATTTTGAAATTTGATTTAAAAGTTGAACCTTTTTCTCTGGATCAGGGATATTATCAATCATTTCAAGGAGCAAATTTTGAGGGGCAGGAAGGACACGAATATGAATACCAAGATCCTCATCAGAGGGTAATGACCATTCTTCCTCGGTACCATCATTATCAGAATTACATGTACATGCTTGAAATTGTTTAATGAGTTGAAGATTAGGAATATTTTCTTCAAAACTAGATTCATCATTTGAGGAACCAGATTCATAATCTTCTTGGGAACTTAATTCAGATTCTTCTTTATTAGAAATTTCTTCATCATCTTCTTTAGTAATCCTTTCAAGTTTCTTTTTAGGATATTTTTCCTTTTTGAAACATTTGTTTGAATAATGACCCTTTTTTCCACAAGTATAGCAAGTAAGTATTTTTTCAGTTGGGTTTTCTCTTTTAGGATATTTTTTAGATTTTCTTTTGAATAAAGGAGTATCATAATTTTTCTTTGAGAATTGACTCTTGGATCTGCTATATTTGTATTTCTTCATCATTTTATTTCTTCTTTCAGGGATAAACCTAGAACGCGAAGGTTTTTTTTTTGAGTCTGGTGGTCCAAACCAAATTGGAAGTAGAAATCTCCTAATTCTTTGTCTCCAGCATATTTTCTCATTTTTTCAGCTTGTTTACTAATCTTTAAGTTAGTACAGAGCGCAATGTCGACCTTATTAATCCTCTTGATTATTGGTAACAGAGCCATTGGACTTATCTCTTTTGGTGGGGGATATTGCCAAATGTCATATCAGAATGAAAAGTTGCTAAAGTTGTTTTGTCTTTGGTGTCCCACCCAGTCAAAAGACACCTCTATTATCAAGCCAAAAAAATTGGTGTTGCTTTTTTGGTCGGGGTATGCTGCCAGATGTCTTAGAATTATCAAAAGAAGATAAAGTTGTTCTTAGTGTGCATCCCATTTGGTCAAAAGATGCTTCACTTATTGTATCTTTTTACTGTGTCCCCAAGTGGGGAATCTCTTTTTGTAAAGTTGGTTTGGAACTGCAAAAAGTCCTTTTACTTTGTGTGTTGTCCTCTCTTGGTCGGAAGAGAGTTTATCGATTGTGCCCTTGCTCCATCTTTATAAGGAGCTCTGTGTTTTCATTTTAGATCATCGACATTTGAAATCAAAATATAGAAGCTGTAAGTGTGAGTTTGTAAGTTTGAAGTGTGCTAAAGCTTGTAGTCCTGTACTCAGTCTGTAAGTAATAAAACTTTTATAAGTTTGTTATTATCTAATCATGTTGTCTTTCTTTTATAGAATATGTCTAATCGTCTTGCTTTGCTTAAGAAGTATTATGATGATGTTTGAACATTGAGAAAAATAGAAATTCTTCTTGAATACATACGACAACACCTGCGAATATGCACTCATAGAAATAACCCACGACATCAACGATATGAAAAACGAAGAATAATTTTAATTCTAGCATATGTTGTATTCCAATTAGAAGTATTCAGGACAGAATCAAAATTACAAGCAATGGCTTTCTGAGATGCCTCCTCGTTCTATTAGGAGGGAAGAATTATTGCGTAATCTAAGACGTCGTGAAAATTAGCTTAGAAGATTAGAAAATGCTATCCGACAAATAGACGAAAATATAGCTGTAGGGAGATATCTTGTTATCCGCATACATACTATTAGGAGATCTACATTAGTATCCTTGTGTAATCGTGTAAGTGAATATTGTAACCTTTTGAAAGAAGAATTAGAATTATTATCTCGGGTTTAAATCTTTGCCAAGACCTTTTAATAGCAAGATGAATTAGATCTATTATCTAGGATTTGAAGTTTTTTAATCTAATTGATTTATCCAATTCTCTTTAGAGCTTTTATTTTCCTTCTTATTCTCCACTTTTGTGCCTCGTTTATTTTTTAAAAAGTGTGGTCGCGTTGTAAGTCCCACTTCTGGCCGTGATCAGGCATTAAGGGCTATAAATTGTTGACAAAACTTTTTCTGCTTTTAACGAGCCACTCAAATGGAAAATTCTAAGGGAAAAACAAAACTTTTTAAGAATTGGTTTAAGTCATTTCAGCATCCTTCTAATAGGTCTACTTCATCTTCCTCATCTTACCAATCTGCTTTGTCCAGCTTTCCTCATCCCAGTATAGCTAAAGAAAATCCAGAAAAAATAAAAAATTATGAAGGAAAGGTATTTGAAAACTTTGACCAAGCCATATCCAATTGGAAGATGCCAGCCTTGCCTGTAATAGAAATATATAGTAATGGCACATTTGAAGAACAAAATGATTATCACATTAAAACCGTTGATAAAACTGTTTTCCTCTCTGGAGGAAAACAAACAATCAAAATCCTTGAAAGAAGGATTATTGAACAAATCAAGACCAAATACAACTACCTACACATAGGATTAATTCAGGTAGGAATCAAACCACTGTTTCGATTAGGATCAAATGTTTCTGTATGTGCTTATGTGAGAGATCGGAGACATGACGAGTTTGATGACTCTCTATATGCCATGGTTGAATCAAGTCTCTGTCATGGACTTGTTTATTTTAATTGTTTCCCAAACATCATAGTTGATGCTCATGATGACGATGTCCTTGATTGTGCAACCATTGGATTCCAAAGTAAAGGATTAAAGATGAGTCCAAGAAGTAAACCTTTTGCTATAGTCTATCGGATATTCTATAAATCCATGATCTCAATCTTCCCCTTGATAGCCTATAGAGATAAGGTTTATAAGGAGAATACCACAGTCCTCGTGGAAACAAACTTTAATAATAATGTGTTTATCCCAAAAGTTATCAGTTTGGAAGAAGTTGTTCTCCCCGGAAATTGGCAAATAGAAGACTTCACCCCAAGAGTAAATGAAATAACAGATGATTTACAAAGCATAGTCAAATTACCAAATGGTAATGTTGAACTCAATTTTTAGAAGAAAAATGGAAAAGGCTAGAAGAAGCTTTGCCAGCTACACAGAAGGAAGAAGAAGTTTTAAACTAGAAGAAGTCGATGATGATCAAAAAAGTTGTGAAAAGGAAGAAATGGATCAAAATGCTTTTAGAAAGAAAGAAAATGGAATTGAGCACCCTGTATATAAAAGAACTTCATCAGAAAGAACCTACAACCCCAGTGGGAACGATTTCCTTCATGGAGTCATAAGAATGATTAGTATTCAAAAACCAAAGGAGGAACCCATCAAAAAATTTGAAATAGATAAGCTACATCTAAGAGAAAATCTGAAAAATCACCCTTTGAAAGAATGGTTCTTCAAGAAATTTAACTTAGAAGAAAAAGAAAAAATGAGAGAATTATGGTATTACCAAATGGAGGAAGAAGAAGAAAGAAATATACCTTTCTTTGATTGGTTTATGGAATATTTTAAGAAAGGGAAGGTTAACGAGAAACAAAACCAAAGTCCAAAACACATAAGGGTTATAGGAAGAACGTCTAGGACATGGAAAGGCATTGAAGGAAAAGAAATCCAAAAATCTCACCCTCCATGGAAAAAACTTGATATTTCTGCATCAAAAGAAACTAAGAATTATGCTATGCCTATCAAAGATGGGTCTATATTTGAATCAAAAACTGAAATAAATGGTATTGACATAGCAAAAAGCGTTGGAGATATAATTGAACAAAATAATTATACCAATCTATCCTTATTAACCATTGGAGAACAAACAGATATGATAGAAAGAATAATTAGAGCAAAGCCAGCATTCAGTAAAGGAAAAGAAGAAAGTTCAGAAGAAATCCCTGCAAATGAGATATATGTTCCTAGAAAATTGCCATCAGGAATTATCTTGCAAGAAGGACCGTTTAAAATGACAAATGAAATGCAAAAATAATTAACTACTAGAATGGAGAGCCTCAATGTTGGAGGAACAACGATTTAGTATCCTCAAAGTCTCTGCAGCAGAGAATTTGCTAGTAAACTGCCTAAAGAATTGGAATCCTCAGGCTAAATTGCCGACAACAAAGAATTATTATTCCAGACCAACTCCTGTAGATCTGCAACTTGAAGAAGCCCCATATACGTATACTCAGGACCTATCATATTCGGGAAATTCCTTATATGAAAGGAATCTAGATGGATTAACTGAATATCAAATAATCCAAATGGTCCATAGTATGCTGATATATTCTAATGCTTGTGAAGTTAGGGGAAACACTCCGAGAAACATCTTTCTCATGATAACCACCTCTTTCAATGGGATATTAAAAGGATGGTGGAATTATGGATTATCTGGAACCGAAAGACTTGAAATTGAAAATGCTGTCAAACTAGATGAATATGGAAGAATTATATACAGAGATAAAATCACAGGAAATTTAGTAGATCCTAATATCAAACTTGAAGCAATCACCAGTCAAATCCTTGAAAATTATGAAACACAATCTGATTGTGTCAGTGTCAATGAATTCACTCGAGGAATTGCTCTAATTAAGGAGAAAAATAGGTAGCAATTACATCGTCTAAGATGTAGAACCTTAGGAGAATTTCGTTGGTATAAAGACGTATTTTTAAAGGTATACCAACTAAATGATTGTAATTCTGATATTTGGAAAGAAAGGTTCATTTAAGGATTACCACCCTTGTTTGCTGAAAGGGTGCGTAACTCCTTGAGAGAAGAAATGCATGGTACTATTAATTACAGCATACTGACATTCGGAGGAATTATACAAAGGATTAATAAGGTTGGCATTGCGCTCTGTACTGACTTAAAGATCAGTAAACAAGCTGAAAAAATGAGAAAATACGCTGGAAACAGAGAATTAGGAGATTTCTGTTCCAATTTGGTTTGGACCAAACACCAGACTCAAAAAGAAAACCTTCGCGTTCTAGGTTTATCCCTGAAAGAAGAAATACAAATATAGCAGATCCAAGAGTCAATTCTCAAAGAAAAATTATGATACTCCTTTATTCAAATGAAAATCTAAAAAAATCCTAAAAGAGAAAGCTCAACTGGAAAAATACCTACTTGCTATACTTGTGGAAAAAAGGGTCACTATTCAAACAAATGTTTCAAAAAGGAAAAATATCCTAAGAAGAAACTTAGAAAATTACTAAAGAGGATGATGAAGAAATTTCTGATAGAGAAGACTCTGAATTAAATTCCCAAGAAGAACATGAGTCTAGCTTAGCTCATCAACTGATGAATCCAGTGTTGAAGAAAATGTTCCTCATCTTCAACTCATTAAACAATTTCAAGCATGTACATGTAATTCTGATAATGATGGTACCGAGGAAGAATGGTCATTACCCTCTGATGAGGATCTTGGTATTCATATTCGTGTCCTTACTGCCCCTCAAAAATTGCTCCTTGAAATGATTGATAATATCCCTGATCCAGAGAAAAAGGTTCAATTTTTAAATCAAATTTCAAAATTAGGAGGGAAGAAGAAGGAGAGAGTTCACAACCCGAAAATGATGAATCTCTATATTACCCAGAAAAGACAAAAGAAACATTTCATACGCCAACTTATTCCTTAATAGACCTCATGGATAGAGCTAAAAAAATCCATACTATAAACAAACCATTAACTCTTGGAGATCTACAAAGAGAATTAAATGACCAAAAAAGAGAGAACAGGGAGTTAAGATTAGAATTAACCAAAAGGCAAAATGAGCTTGATGAGAGAGTTACCTTACTAGAAAATGATGGTGCTTTTGGAGAATACAATGAAGAAAAATTTGTCCAAAGAATTAAAGGAGAAATTAGTAGAGTCTCCACTGGAGTAATCCCTACGAAATGCATCTATCAACAGTGGAGAGTTTAGGTGAAAATAAAAATAAAAAATTTTGAGAAAATTGTAACGCCATTATTGACACTGGAGCAGATTTAAATGTCATTAGATTGGGAATTGTTCCTATTGAATTTACAAGTGAGTCAAAACAATTTGTAACTGCTGCCAATGGAACAAGTATTTCCATAGAAAGAAAAATTCCAAATGTTCATGTTTGCTTCCAGGGAGTCTGTGTTACTTCACCCTTTATTATTTCAGAAGATATTGTTGATGATGTACTCCTTGGATCTCTGTTTATCCTTTTAATCCAACCTTTTTCAGTAAATACTAAGGGAATCTCTACAAATATCAAAGGCATAGATGTAAATCTTGATTTCATAGATGATTCGTGTGAAACAAAGATCCAAAAGATAAACCAAATCATGGCCACCAAAGAAAATTATGTAAATGGACTAAAAAATGAAATAAAAGTTGCCCAAATTACAAAAATTTTGGAGAAAAATGAGTTTAAAGAAAAAATAGAAAATCTCACAAAGCAATTTGAAGAGGAATGTTGCTCTGAATTACCCACTACATTCTGGAATAGAAAGAGGCATATTGTAAGTCTACCATACATTAAAGGATTTGATGAAAAGGATATTCCTACAAAAGCCCGTCCATCCCAAATGGATGTAAAACATTTAAAACTTTGTCAAGAAGAAATAAGTGATTTATTAAAAAGGGGATTGATCAGAAAAAGCAAATCCCCTTGGAGCTGTACGGCATTCTATGTTGAAAAAGCCGCTGAAATTGAAAGAGGAGTTCCAAGATTGGTTATCAATTATAAGCCTTTAAACAAAGTATTGCAATCTATTAGGTATCCCCTGCCTAATACATAAGACTTGCTTAACGGGCTAAACAATGCCAAAATATTTTCAAAATTCGACTTAAAATCAGGATTTTGGTAAATTCAGATAAAAGAAGAAGATAGATATAAAATTGCATTTGCAGTTCCCATGGGACATTATGAATGGAATGTTATGCCCTTTGGATTAAAAAATGCCCCATCTGAATTTCAAAATACCATGAATAATATTTTTTCATCCTACACCCAATTCACCATTGTTTACATAGATAACATTCTTATCTTTTCAGAATCAGTGGATTAACATTGGAAAATGAACTTGGTCCAACAAAAATCAGATTCCTAGGATTTGAAATTGAAGACAGAAAAATTACTCCTACCAACAGAGTAATTCAATTTGCTGATAAATTCCCTGATGAAATCAAAGACAAAAATATGTTACAAAGATTTCTTGGATGTTTAAATTATGTAGCCTTCTTCTATCAAGACTTGGCAAAAGATAGAAAACTCCTCCAAGAATGATTAAAGAAAAAGCCTAAAGAATGGACTTCAAATCATACCAATGCTGTAAAAAAGATTAAAGAAAGAGTTAAAAATCTTCCTTGAAGATGTTTATCTGATCCAGAAGCTTTCAAAATAGTAGAAACAGATGCTTCAGATATCGGTTATGGAGGAATCCTTTAAAACAAAAAGATTCAAAAGAAGAATTAATAAGATTCAATTCTAGTCTTTGGAATGAAGCTGAAAAGAAATATTCAACCATCAAAAAGGAAGTTCTTGTCATTGTTCTTTGTGTAACAAAATTCCAACATAATTTATTAAACAAAGAATTTCTCATCAGAGTAGAGGCCAAGGCTGCAAAAGAAATTCTAGAAAAAGATGTGAAAAATCTTGTTTCAAAACAAATATTTGCCAGATGGCAAGCCATTTTATCCATCTTCAAATTCAAAATTGAATTTATCAATGGAAATTCTAACTCTCTCCCTCACTTTCTTACTAGAGAATTTCTTCAGGGAAGACAAAATGGCAAGTAGCTCTTCTCCATTTCAGAAGAAAGAAAAAGAGAAATTGGCAGATCAAGAAGAAAGCCAAAAGGGTTTTGCTCCAACAAAAGACCCAAGTCAATCAGAATTATATTTTTACACTGGTAACAGAATTCTTGTTACTTTAGATTGTCTTATGGAAGAAAGATCTGTTGAAGATAATGTATATTTTCTCTTTGGAAAGGGACTTCATTATTATTCCCCGGACAAGAGAAAAACCCATGAATGGTATCTCAATATTTTACGTCAGACAAAAAGCGTCCTCATCTTCGACAACAAAAATGCAAATGGTATCATCACCTATTCAAAGTTCACTATTCTTAAAATCCTCACTGAGGAAGATTGGGATGGTCCTCTTTACATGACAAGACCCGTCCAGCTCTATAATTTGATTGAGTTCTTTAATTATTGGGATTATATTGACGCATGGAAATTTGCGTTAATGTGGCAAAATCATCAATATAGTCATTCTTGGTTTATTAGATTCAAAGAAGAAAGTCTTAATGTCACTCCTATTCACCACAATTTCCCATCTTGGTTTTTCTTCACTTCGTGGTCTCATTTTGGTGCTTCCCGGAAAATCCTTCCTGATAATTTTTGTTATCTATTTATTAAATTTGGCCAAGTTGAAGAAAAAGGACTCTTGTGATATGATTAATGTTCTTCGTTTCTTTGCAAAGTTCCATATTCCATACTTTCTCCAATGGAAATTTGAGGTGAAAAAAGATTTATATGGTCACACTTGTCTTTTTCAAACTATGTACCAAAAATGGTGGCCTAAAATCTAGAATGATACTTATGAGAGAATTTTGGATCAAATCACTCCTCCTGAAAAGACTAATGATCCTCTTTCAGATGAAAAACCTCTTGAGAATGAAATGGTCATGGCTGATCTCTTAGCCAAGAAAATTGCTAAAGAAATTGCTCGTGAAAAATCTCCTGATCCTATGGATATGCCTGTTGAATCTGTTAATTTTGAAGAAAAGATTAAACAGATATTAGAAGAATATCTTCCAAACAAGAAAAATGATGATCATGATTGGGATTCTAATCGTGATCCAGATGAAAATTTTGATGATGAAGTTGTGCCCCTTGAGAATCTCCATCATCGCTGGGATCCTGACTCTCATGTTAACCCTGACGGATCTGTTACTGAATACCTTCGTAGTGGAAAGTTCCAGTATTCTTCAGCTAAGGACAAAGGAAAAGAAAAGGAAAAGGAATCTCGGTTGGTTGAATTATTCCGCATGAACTCTGCAAAAGCAAAAGATTTGATGATGAAAAAGAAGATTTGATGCGATCCTTATCTTATTGGTATCGGAGCCATTGGATTTATCTCTTTAGTTGGGGGTATCCTGCCAGATGTCTTAGAATTATCAAGCCAAAAAAGATGGTGTTGCTTTTTTGGTGGGGGTATGCTGCCAGATGTCTTAGAATTATCAAAAGAAGATAAGTTGTTCTTAGTGTGCATCCCATTTGGTCAAAAGATGCTTCACTTATTGTATCTTTTTACTGTGTCCCCAAGTGGGGAATTTCTTTTTGTAAAGTTGGTTTGGAAGGTTGTGTCTACAAAAAGTCATTTTACTTTGTGTGTTGTCCTCTCTTGGTCGGAAGAGAGTTTATCAATTGTGCCCTTGCTCCATCTTTATAAGGAGCTCTGTGTTTTCATTTTAGATCGACATTTGAAATCAAAATATAGAAGCTGTAAGTGTGAGCTTGTAAGTTTGAAGTGTGCTAAAGCTTGTAGTCCTGTACTCAGTCTGTAAGTAATAAAACTCTTATAAGTTTGATATTATAAGTTTGTTATTATCTAATCATGTTGTCTTTCTTTTATAGAATATGTCTAATCGTCTTGCTTTGCTTAAGAAGTATTATGATGATGTTCTAACATTCAGAAAAATAGAAATTCTTCTTGAACACATACGACAACACCTGCACTCATAGAAATAACCCACGACATCAACGATATGAAAGACGAAGAATAATTTTAATCCAAGCTTATGTTGTGTTCCAATTAGAAGTGTTCAGGACAGAATTAAAATTACACGCAATGGCTTTCTCAGATGCCTCCTTGTTCTGTTAGGAGAGAAGAATTATTGCGTGATCTAAGACGTCGTGAAAATCAGCTTAGAAGATTAGAAAATGCTATCTGACAAATTGACGAAAATATAGCTGTAGGGAGATATATTGTTATCTGCATACATACTATTAGGAGATCTACATTAGTATCCTTGTGTAATCGTGTAAGTGAATATTGTAACCTTTTGAAAGAAGAATTAGAATTATTATCTCGGGTTTAAATCTTTGCCAAGACCTTTTAATAGCAAGATGAATTAGATCTATTATCTAGGATCTGAAGTTTTTTAACCTAATTGATTTATCCAATTCTCTTTAGAGCTTTTATTTTCCTTCTCATTCTCCACTTTTGTGCCTCGTTTATTTTTCAAAAAGTGTGGCCGCGTTGTAAGTCCCACTTCTGGCCATGATCAGGCATTAAGGGCTGTAAATCGTTGACAGAACTTTTTCTACTTTTAACGAGCCACTCAAATGGAAAATTCTAAGGGAAAACAAAACTTTTTAACAATTGGTTTAAGTCATTTCAGTATCCTTCTAATGGATCAACTTCATCTTCCTCATCTTATCAATATGCTTTGTCCAGCTTTCCTCATCCCAGTATAGCTAAAGAAAATCCAGAAAAAATAAAAAATTCTGAAGAAAAGTTGTATGAAAACTGTTGAAAAAACTGTCTCCCTCTCTGGAGGAAAACAGACAACTAGAATTCTTGAAAAAAGAATTATTGAACAAATCAGGACCAAATACAACTACCTACACATAGGATTAATTCAGGTTGGAATCAAACCACTGTTTCGATTAGGATTAAATGTTTCTGTATGTGCTTATGTGCGAGATCAAAGACATGATGAGTTTGATGACTCCCTATATGCCATGGTTGAATCAAGTCTCTGTCATGGACCTGTTTATTTTAATTGTTTTCCAAATATTGCAGTTGAAGCTCATGATGACGATGTCCTTGATTGTGAAACTATTGGATTCCAAAGTAATGGATTAAAGATGAATCCTAGAAGCAAATCTTTTGCTATAGGAAGAATTGGACGAACTGGACCAACTGGATGAATTGGAGAAACTGAACGAACTGGACCAAGTGGACAAATTGGACGTATTGGACAAACTTACCAAACTTGACGACCTGGACAACTAAACAAATTAGACAAAATGGACGAATTGGACCACCTAAAGGAATTTGACGAATTCGACATAATGGACGAATAGGACGAACTGGACCAACTTCGCTAACAAGACATATTGGCGAGCTCGAAAAACTGGACAGGCTGAACGAATTGGATGAACTGGAACAACTGGACAAACTGGACGAACTGGAGGAACATAACAAACTAAACGAAATGGAGGAACTCGAAAAACTGGACAAAGTCAACAAACTAAGCAAATTGGATAAACTGGACGAATTGGTCCAACTAGGGGAATTGCACGAATTGGTCATAATGGACCAACAGGAAGAATTGAATGAACTGGACCAACTGGACGAAGGAGACATACGGGGCGAGCTGGAAAAAAACTAGGCAAATAGGACAAACTGAACAAATTGGAAAATTTTGACGAATTGGACGAAGTGGACAAACTGGACGAACTGGAGGAACATAACAAGCTAAACGAACTCTAAAAACTGGACCAACTACACAAATTAGACGAACTGGACAAACTGGACAAACTTGACGAACGGGACAAATTGAACATACTGGGCGAATTTGACCAACTAGATGAATTGGACGTGTTGGACATAATGGACGAACAGGAAGAATTGGACTGAAATGGACTTACTGGACGAATTGGAGAAACTGGACAAATTAGAAATACTGGACAAACTGGACGAACTTGACAAACTTAACACATTGGACAAACCGGACGAATTGGACCTACTAGAGGAATTGGAAGAATTGGTCATAATGGACGAACTGGACCAACTTGACTAACAAAACATACAAGGCGAATTCGAAAAACTGGACAAACATGACAAATTGGATGAACTGGACGAACTTCACGAACTGGACCAATAGGACCAACTAGAGGAATTGGACGAACTGGACATAATGGACGAACAAGAAGAAATGAACGAACTGGAGCAATGAGACATTGTATTGGACAAACTTGCCAAACTTGACAAACTAGACAACTAAATAAATTGGACAAAATGGACGAATTGAAAAATGACATAAAGGAATTTTTCTTCAGACAAACTTTATCTTTATCTTGGCTACACTAGAATGACATTTGGCAGCACAACAATAACTTGGAGCATACCCCCACCAAATGCACAACACCAAGACAAAACAACTTTTGCTATCTTTTTCAACTAAGCCAGACAAGATAAGGCTTCATTTTGACTAGATTGGATGCTAGAATGAAAATCTTCTTTTTAGCAATGTTGATAACCATCACCATCTAGCAACTTTTCTTCTAAGCAATGAAAGCACCTTTAGACAACTTTTCTCCTATAGACATATACCCCCACAAAAAAAGAGATGATTCCACTGGCTCTGATACCAACAAGGACAGGATCTACAATGACAGGAATCATCTCAAATTTCAAAGCTTCTTTTTCATTAATTCTTTTGCTTTAGCAGAATTTTTACGAAATAATTCAGCTAACCAAGGTTCATTTTCAACTTCTTTTTCTTTTCCTTTGTCTTTTGCTGAAGAATACCAAAACTTTCCACCACGAAGGTATTCAGAAACTGATCCCTCAGGAGTAATATGAGAGTCAGGGTCCCATCGAGGATGGAGATCTTCAAGGGGCACGATTTCATCATCAAGATTTTCTTCTGGATCATGATTACTATCCCAATCATGATCACCAACCTTTTTCTTTGGGAGATACTCTTCTAAAATTTGTTTAATCTTCTCTCCAAAATTGACAGAGTCAACAGACATGTCCATTGGCTCAGGAGATTTTTCTTGAGCAATTTCTTTTGCAATCTTTTTGGCCAAGAGCTCAGCCATGACCATTTCATTCTCAAAAGGTTTTTCTTCAGGAAGAGGAATTTCTTCTTTAACAGGAGGAGAGATGGTAAGAATACTCTCATAAGTATCATTTTCAATTTTTGACCACCATTTTCGGTAAAAAGCCTAATAAAGAGATGGTAAACCATATAAGTCCTTTTTTACTTCAAACTTCCATTGGAAAATATAAGGGATATGAAATTTAGCAAAGAAACGAAGCATATTGATAGCTTCACATGGAACCTTTTCTTCAACTTGAGAGAATTTAATAAACAAATAACGAAAATTATCAGGAAGAATTTTCTGAGAAGCACCAAAATATGACCACCAAGTGAAGAGAAACTAGGATGGGAAATTACGATGAATAGGAGTGACATCAGGGCTTTTTTCTTTGTATCTGATGAACCAGGAATGATTATACTGGCGATTTTGCCACATCAAAGCAAATTTCCAGGCATCAATATAATCCCAATAATTAAAGAACTCAGTCGAATTGTATAATTGGACTGATTTTGTCATGTACAAGGAACCATCCCAATCTTCCTCAGTAAGGATTTTGAGAATAGTGTACTTTGAATAAGTGATGATACCATTTGCATTCTTATTGTGGAAGATGAGGACACTTTTCATCTGATGTAAAATATTGAGATACCAATCTCTGGTTTTCCTTTTATCAAGGGAATAATAATGAAGCCCCTTGCCAAAGAGAAAATAAACATTATCTTCTACAGATCTTTCTTCCATAAGACAATCTAAAGTAACAAGAATTTTGTTACCGGTGTAAAGTAATTCTGATTGACTTGGGTCTTTTGTTGGAGTAAGAACCTTTTGGCTTTCTTCTTGATCTGCCAAATTCTCTTGCCCTTTTATCTGCATGAACGGGGAAGAGCTACTTGCCATTTTGTCATCTTTGAAGAAATTCTCTCGTAAGAAAGTCAGGGAGAGAGTTAGAATTTCCATTAATAAATTCAATTTTAAATTCAAAAATTGATAAAATGGCTTGCCATCTAGCAAATATTTGCTTAGAGACAAGATTTTTGACATCTTTTTCGAGAATTTCTTTTGCTTCTTTAGCATCAACTCTGATTAGAAATTTTTTGTTTAATAAATTATGTTAGAATTTCGTCACACAAATAACTATGGCAAGAACTTCCCTTTTTATGGTTGAATATTTCTTTTGTGCTTCATTCCATAATCCAGAATTAAATCTTATTAATTCTTCTTTTGAGTCTTTTTGTTGTAAGAGGATTCCACCGTATCCGACATCAGAGGCATCAGTTTGAACTATTTTAAAAGCTTTTGGGTCAGATAAACACCTACAAGGAGATTTTAACTCTTTTTTTAATCTTTTGATAGTCCATTCCTGAGGGTTTTTCTTTAACCTTTCTTGGAGAAGTTTTCTATCATTTGCCAAATCTTGATAGAAAAATCCAACATAATTTAGACATCCGCGAAATCTTTATAGCATATTTTTATCCTTAATTTCATCTGGAATTTTATCGGCAAATTGAATAACTCTATTAGTTGGAGTGATTTTTCTGTCTTGGATCTCAAATCCTAAGAACCTGATTTTTTGCTGAAAGAGATTCATTGTTCTTTTAGATAAAGCCAATCCATTTTCTTTTATGACTCTTTTGAAAATACCCAAATGTTTCCAATGTTGTACTACAAATTCTGAAAAGATAAGAATATCATCAATGTAAACAATGACAAACTGGGTGTAAGACGAGAAAATATTATTCATAATATTCTGAAATTCACACGAAGCATTTTTCAATCCGAAAGGCATAACATTCCATTCACAATGCTCCATTGGAACAGTGAATGCAGTTTTATATCTATCTTCTTCTTTTATCTAGGTCTGCCAAAATCCTGATTTTAAATCAAATTTTGAGAATATTTTGGCATTGTTTAATCTGTTTAACAAATCCTGAGTATTAGGCAAATGATACCTAATAGATTGAAGAACTTTGTTTAATGGTTTATATTTGATTACCAATCTTGGAACTCCTCTTTCGATTTCAGCGGCCTTTTCAACATAAAATGCAGTAAAGCTCCAAGGGGATTTGCTTTTTCTAATTAATCTTTTATTCAGAAGATCATTGATTTCTTCTTGGCAAAGTTTTAAATGAGCAGCATCCATTTGGGATGGACGAGCTTTAGTAGGAATATCTTTTTCATTAAATACTTTTACATATGGTAATCCTACTATGTGTCTTTTTCTATTCCAAAAGGCTGATGGTAATTCAGAACAGCATTCTTCTTCAATCTGTTTGGTGAATTCTTCTAATTTTGTTTCAAATTCTTTTTTCTCCTAATTCTTTTGCATTTGGACAGATTTAATTTCATTTTCTAGTCCATTTATGTAATTGTCTCTAGTGGCGATAACTTGATTTATCCTTTGATTTTTGTTTCACAAAGATCATCTATAAAATCAAGATTTACTTCAATCCCTTTGATACTTGTAGAAATTCCTTTTGTTGTTACAGAAAAGGGTTGGATTTGAAGAATAAAAGGGGGGATCCAAGGAGTACATCATTAACAATATCTTCTGAAATAATAAAGGGTGAAGTAACACAGACTCCTTTCATGCAAACATGAACATTTGGGATTTTTCTTTCTATGGAAATAGTCGTTCCATTAGCAGCAGAAACAAATTGCTTTGATTCACTCGTAAATTCAATAGGAACGATTCCAAGTCTGATAACATTTAAGTCTGCACCAGTGTCAATTATGGCTTTGACAATCTTCTCAAAGTTTTTTATTTTTATTTTTACCTGAACTCTCCACTGTTGGTAAATACATTTTGTAGGAATTACACCAGTAGAGATTTTGCTAATTTCTCCTTTAATTCTTTGGACAAATTTTTCTTCATCATATTTTTCAATAGCACCATCATTTTCTAACCAAGTTAACCTTTCATCAAGCTCATTTTGTTTTTTGGTTAACTCTATTCTTAATTCACGGAGTTCTCTCTTCTGATCATTTAATTCTCTTTGTAAATCTGAGAGAGTTAAGGGCTTATTTATGGTATGAATTTTTTCTGCTCTATTCATAAGGTCAATCATGGAATAGGTTGGTGTGTGAAATGTTTCTTTTTCTTTTATCCTTTTTGGATAAAATGATGTTTCATTTTCATCTTCATCTTTTTTAAAGGAAATTTTTGGCTGTGAACTTTCTTTTTTAAAGGAAATTTTTGGCTGTGAACTTTCTCCTTCTTCTTCCCCTCCCAATTTTGAAATTTGATTTAAAAATTGAATTTTTTTCTCCGGATCGGATGTGTTATCAACCATTTCTAGAAATAATTTTTGAGGGGCTATGAGGACACGGATATGGATACCAAGATCTTCATCAGATGGTATCGACCATTCTCCATCAGATTCTTCATCATCTAAATGACTTGTACATGATTAGAATTGTTTGATGAGCTGAACCTGGGGATTACTTTCTTCAATGTCAGATGATGAACCAGATTCATATTCTTCTTCTTCTTCTTCTTCTGAGGAACTTGAATCAGATTGTTCTTTTTCAGTATTTTCCTCATCATTTTTGGTATTGATTTTTCTAAGTTTCTTTTTAGAGGAATTTTCTTTTTTAAAGCATTTATTTGAATAATGACCCTCTTTCCCGCAAGTATAACAAGTCGGAACATTTTCTTTTATGTATTTCTTTTTGAAATATTTCTTAGATTTTCTTTTGAATGGGATGAGTTTTTTATGATTACTTATGAGAGAATTCTGAATCTAATCTCTCCTCCTGTTAAAGAAGAAATTCCTCTTCCTGAAGAAAAGCCTTTTGAGAATGAAATGGTCATGGCTGATCTCTTGGCCAAAAAGATTGCCAAAGAAATTGCTCAAGAAAAATCTCCTGAGCCAATGGACATGTCTGTTGACTCCGTCAATTTTGAAGAGAAGATTAAACAAATTTTAGAAGAGTATCTCCCAAAGAAAAAGGTTGGTGATCATGATTGGGATAGTAATCATGATCCAGAAGAAAATCTTGATGATGAAATCGTGCCCCTTGAAGATCTCCATCCTCGATGGGACCCCGACTCTCATATTAATCCTAACAGATCAGTTTCTGAATACCTTCGTGGTGGAAGTTTTGGTATTCTTCAGCAAAAGACAAAGGAAAAGAAATAAAAGTTGAAAAGGAATCTCGGTTAGCTGAATTATTTCGTAAAAATTCTATTAAAGAAAAATAATTAATAAAAAAAAAAGCTTTGAAATTTGAGATGATTCCTGTCATTATAGATCCTGTCCTTGTTGGTATCAGAGCCAGTGGAATCATCTCTTTTTTGGTGGGGGTATATGTCTATAAGAGAAAAGTTGTCTAAAGGTGCTTTCATTGCTTAGAAGAAAAGTTGCTAGATGGTGATGGTTATCATCATTGCTAAAAAGAAGATTTTCATTCTGGCATCCAATCTAGTCAAAAGGAAACCTTATCTTGTCCGGCTTAGTTGAAAAAGATAGCAAAAGTTGTTTTGTCTTGGTGTTGTGCATTTGGTGGGGGTATGCTCCAAGTTATTGTTGTGCTGCCAAATGTCATTCTAATGTAGCCAAGATAAAGATAAAGTTGTTTCTTCTCTCCGTCTATTGTACCTTAGTCCAAAGTGGGGAATCTCTTTGTAAAAGCTAGCTTGTTGGTTTGTGTCGGTAGTTTTGCTTTTCCTATTTGCCTTTTTCTCTTGGTCGGAAGAGAATATGTGTTTGTTGCCTTTGCTCCATCTATATAAGGAGCTTTGTATTCTTGTTTAGGCAGGCTCAGCTAGATATAGAAAAATAAAAATTCAGAGTCTAAGTTTGAGTGTGAGTATGAGCTTGAAGCTTGAGTGTGCTAAAGTTTGAAGTCCTATACAATCTTCTTTAAGTAATTAAGTTTTTATAAGTTTGATATTATATCCTTGTTTTCTAATCATGTTGTTTCTTTTTTAATATGTCTATCCGTTTTGCTTTGCTTAAGAAGCATTATGATGATGTTCGAATATTAAGAAAAATTGAAATCTTGTTAGACAATATAAGAAGACATTTGCAAACCTGCACCCACAGAAATAATCCTCGCCATCATGAGTTTGAAAGAAGAAGGATTGTTTTAATGCGTTCTTATGCTGTGTTCCAACTAGACAAATTTCGAACTGAATCAAAACTACAAGCTATAGCCTTCTGAAATGCCTCCTCGTTCTATTAGGAGAGAAGAATTATTGCGTGATCTAAGACGATGTGAAAACCAGCTTAGAAGATTAGAAATGCTATCAGACAAATTGATAAAAATATAGTTGCAGAAAGATATCTTGTTATCCGCATTCATACTATTAGAAGATCTATGCTAGTACGCTTGTGTAATCAGATAAGAGAATATTCTAATAGTCTGAATGAAGAATTAGAATTATTATCTCGTATTTAAATCTGTGTTAAAAAAAAAGGATTTAGATGAATAAAATCTATTATCCAGGATCTGAAGTTTTTAACCCAGTTGAACTATTCAATTCTCTTTAGAGTTTTTATTTTCCTTCTTATTCTCCACTTCTGTACCTCGTTTATCTTCTAAAGAGTGTGGTCGCGTTGTAAGTCCCGCTTCTGGCTGTGATCAGGCATTAAGGGCTGTAAATCGTTGACAGAATTCTTTCTGTTTCTTACGAGCTACAAAGATGGAAAATTCTAAGGGAAAAACAAAACTTTTAAAGAATTGGTTTAAATCATTTTAGCGTCCTTCTAATAGATCTTATTCGTCTTCTTCATCCTACCAGTCTGCTTTAACTAGTCTTCCCCGTAATAGCTTAGAAAAAGAAAATTCAGAAAAAATAAAAAATTCAGAAGAAATGATATATGAAAATTTTGACCAAGCAATAACCAACTAGAAGTTGCCAGCCTTGCCTGTAACAGAAATATATAGTAATGGCACATTTGAAGAACAAAATGATTACCACATTAAAATTGTTGAAAAAACTATTTCTCTCTCTGGAGGAAAACAGACAATTAAAGTTCTTAAAAGAAGAATTATTGAACAAATCAGAACCAAATACAACTACTTGCACATAGGATTAATTCAGGAGGAATCAAACCACTGTTTCGATTAGGATTAAATATTTCCGTGTGTGCTTATGTATGAGATCAGAGACATGATGAGTTTGATGATTCTCTTTATGCTATGGTCGAATCAAGTCTGTCATGGACCTGTTTATTTTAACTGTTTTCCTAATATCACAATTGATGCTCATGATGATGATGTTCTTGATTGTGCAACCATTGGATTTCAAAGTAAAGGATTAAAGATGAGTCCAAGAAGTAAACCTTTTGCTACAGTTTATCATGTGTTCTACAAATCCATGATCTCCGTCTTTCCCATGATAGCCTATAGAGATAAGGTTGATAAAGAAAAAACTACCGTTCTCATGGAAACAAACTTTAACAATAATGTGTTTATCCCAAAAGTTATCAGCTGGGAAGAAGTTGTTATCCCAGGAAATTGGCAAATAGAAGATGTCACCCCAAGAGTAAATGAAATAACAGTTGATTTACAAAGTATAGTCAAATTACCAAATGGTAATGTTGAAATCAATTTTAGGAGAAAAATGGAAAAAGCTAGGAGAAATTTGCCGGTTATAAGGAAGGAAAAAAAGTTTTAAATTAGAAGAAATAGATGATGACCAAAGGAGTAGTGAAAAAGAAGAAATGGATCAAAAGGTTTTTATAAACAAAGAAAGTGGAATCGAACACCCTGTGTATACAAGAACTTCATCACAAAAAACTTACAACCCTAGTGAGAGTGATTTTCTCCAAGGAGTGATAAAAATGTTTAGCATTCAAAAGCCAGAAGAAATCCCTGTCAAAAAATTTGAAATTGATAAACCATATCTTAGAGAAAATTTGAAAAATTATCCTTTAAAAGATTGGTTCTTTAAAAGGTTTAACACAGAAGAAAAAGATAAAATGAGAGAATTATGGTATTTCCAAATGGAGGAAGAAGAAAAAAATATACCTTTCTTTGACTGGTTCATGGAATATTTTAGAAAAGGGAAAATCAAAAAAGAAGAAACTCAAAACCCAAAACAAATAAGAGTTATAGGAAAAACAATAAGAAACTGGAAAGACACTGAAGGAAAATAAGTTCATAAATCTCACCCACCTTGGAAGAAACTTGATATTTCTGTTCTTAATACAGAAACCAAGAATTATGCCATGCATATAAAAAATGCATCTATTTATGAATCAAAATCAGACCTAAATGCTAGAGACACCTTGGCCGAACCCTATGGTGTATAGTTTCCAAATTAACTCCTCCTTTCCATAAATGGATTGTTTCCTTAATTAACCAACCCTTTCCATAATTGGAAACACCTTCCAAAAATAGATTGTTTCCTTAATTAACCAACCCTTTCCACAATTAGATTGTTCTCCAAATTTAGCAATCATTTCCATCTACCATTCCAAACTTAACCCATGGGGTTCGGCCAAGCTCCATGGCCGAACCCTATGGTTCATGATCTTGGCCATTAGCTTAGATTCAATAAACATTTGCTCATAACATTCACCGATTATCATCCATAAAATGTTTGGTGGGGTTCGGCCATACACCATGGCAGAACCTCACCCTTTTTTTTATTATTTTAGATCCAATAACTTAACCATAAAACATCATGGTTCGGCCATGCCATGGCCGACCCATATCCCTATCCAAGTCTCCCTTTAAAATTATCAAATTCTTCCATGGATTTTCATCATTGAAATTTGTAATTCTAAACCATAAATTCCCATGGTTTCATCATGAAATCACCATGTCTTTCCATGTTCCAAAATTTAAGAACATAACCCCAATGAAATAAATCCAATCTCTCCATGGTTTTCAATCTTAAAACCCAAGAATTAAATCAAATCTTTGCATGGGGTTTGGCCATGCACTATGGCCGAACCTATGATTCTTTCTCTCCATTTAAACCATTAAATCATCTCCAATTTTCCTCCATGGGGTTCGGCCATGCACTATGGCCGAACCCTATGGTTTTTTTTGTTTCAAAACATAAAATTATTAATCAAGATACTAACCTTTTCCCCTTTGGTTTCTTGCTCTTTCAATTTTCTTTTCCTTTCCCTTTGCTTTTCTCCAAACAAGAACTCTTGTTGCTGCCCTTTTCCTTGTGTATTGCCGTGTATGAACCTTGACAGATTGAGAGAGAGATGGGGTTGTAAAAACTGTGCACCCCTTGGGTCTCTCCTTTTATTAAGCTCTCCTTAGTCCATACTTAGATGGTGTTTAAGATAGGCAACCTCCTCCTTTAGCCGTGTACCCCCTTGCCATAGATGGAATGCCGACCTTCCTTGCTTTACTTCGCCATGGCCGACTTCTCCTTCTTAATTTAAAACCTTCCCTTTATTCCAATTAGCAAGTACCATGCGCATAACCTTATTCATAATCTAGGTAATCTTTTAATTTGATTTAAGACAATGTACATTCCCTTTTAAAATATCCCATGCGCATAATATGAATTTCATTATCTAAAATTCGGCGAAGTATAATCTTTATTTGATTTTTTTGAACATTTTCTTAAGATATGCAAATCCAATTTAATTAAGAAAGTCCCTCTTCAAATATTCTAGCATATCATTTGTGGATTAAATTCCACATATCTCTTATGCGCATAATCTTATAGATTTCATATAAGAAATTCGGCTATGCACTATCCTATTTAATTTTCAATAAAACTAAAGTCACAATTTAATTGGGTCTTAATTGGGTCATGGCCCAATTCCTTATCCATATAAGGTCTAATTCTAAAATCCACCATTTAAAAGAGTAAGTGTTATATAAAATAATAATCTGAAAATCCGAGGTGTTACACAAAAAACCTACAACCCTAATGAGAGTGATTTTATCCAAGGAGTCATAAGAATGGTTAGCATTCAAAAGCCAGAAGAAACCCCCGTCAAAAAATTTGAAATTGATAAACCATATCTTAGAGAAAATTTGAAAAATCATCCTTTAAAAGATTGGTTCTTTAAGAGGTTTAACACAGAAGAAAAGGATAAAATGAGAGAATTATGGTATTTCCAAATGGAGGAAGAAGAAAGAAATATACATTTCTTTGACTGGTTCATGAATATTTTAGAAAAGGGAAAATCAAAAAATAAGAAACTCAAAACCCAAAACAAATAAGAGTTATAGGAAAAACAACAAGAACCTGGAAAGACATTGAAGGAAAATAAGTTCATAAGTCTCACTTACCTTGGAAGAAACTTGATATTTCTGTTCCTAATACAGAAAGCAAGAATTATGCCATGCCTGTAAAAAATGCATCTATTTATGAATCAAAACCAGACCCAAATGCTAGAGACACAGGCATAGGTATTGGAGATATAATTGAACAAAACAATTACACCAATCTATGTCTATTAACCATTGGAGAACAAACAGATCGGATAAAAAGAACAATCAAATCAAAACCTGAATTCAATAAAGATAAAGAAGAAAAATTAGAAGAAAGCTCTGCCAATGTAGTAAATGTTCCCAGACAATTACCTAAAGGGATTATTTTACAAGAAGGACCATTCACAATGACAGATGAAATGCAAAAAGAATTGTCCAATAGGATGGAAAGCCTCAATATGGGAGGAAAAGGATTCAACATACTAAGAGTCTTTGCTTTAGAGAATTTATTAATAAATCGTCTAAAGAAATGGAATCCTCAAGTAAAATTGCCAGAGACAAAGAATTATTATCCTAGACCAGCCCCTGTTGATCTACAACTTGAAGAGGCTCCATACACTTACACCTCAGAATTAACCTATTCAGGAAATTCTTTATATAAGTGGAACTTAGATGGATTAACAGAATATCAACTTGTCCAAATGGTTCACAGTATGTTAATATACTCTAATGCCAGTGAAGTCAGAGGAAATACTCCAAGAAATATCTTTCTCATGATAACCACCTCTTTCAATGAAATATTAAGAGGATGGTGGAATTATGGATTAACTGGAGCCCAAAGACTTGAAATAGAAAATGCTGTCAAAATGGATGAATTTGGAAGAATCCTTTATAGAGACAAAACCACAGCAAACTTAGTAGACCCCAATGTTAAGCTTGAAGCAGGTACTAGTCAAATCCCTGATAACTGGGAAACTCAATCTGATTGTGTTAGTGTCTTGCTTCTATGCATCCTCAATGAATTTACTGGAGGAATTGCTCTAATTAAGGAGAAAAATAGACAGCAATTACACCGCTTGAGATGTAGAAATTTAGGAGAATTTCGTTGCTATAGAGATGTATTCTTATCAAAAGGCTACCAACTAAATGATTGTAATTCTGATATTTGGAAAGAAAGATTTATTTCAGGATTACCACCCTTATTTGCTGAAAAGGTGCGTAATTCCTTGAGAGAAGAAATGCATGGTACTATTAATTACAGTTTGCTGACGTTCGGAGGAATTATATAAAGAATTAACAAAGTTGGCATGACTCTTTGTACTGATTTAAAAATCAGTAAACAAGCTGAAAAAAATGAGAAAATATTCTGGAGATAAAGAATTAGGAGATTTTTGTTTCCAGATTGGTGTAAATCAAACACCTGAATCAAAGAGAAAACCCTCGCATTCTAGATTTACTCCGGATAGAAGAAACAAAATGGTAAGAAAGTATAAACCCGGAAGATATAAAAAACAGAAAAAATCCGATGAACTCATCCCATTCAAAAGAAAATCTAGGAAATATTTCAAAAAGAAATACATAAAAGAAAATGTTCCGACTTGTTATACTTGCGGGAACAAGGGTCATTATTCAAATAAATGCTTTAAAAAAGAAAATTCCTCTAAAAAGAAACTTAGAAAAATCAATACCAAAAATGAAGAGGAAAATACTGAAAAAGAACAATCTGATTCAAGTTCCTCAGAAGAAGAAGAAGAATATGAATCTGATTCATCAACTGACATTGAAGAAAATTGTCCTCAGGTTCAGCTTATCAAACAATTCCAATCATGTACATGCCATTCAAATGTTGAAGAATCTGATGGAGAATGGTCGATACCATCTGATGAAGATCTTTGTATTCATATTCGTGTCCACTACAGCCCCTTAAAAATTATTTCTAGAAATGGTGGATAATATACCTGATCCTGAGAAAACAAGTTCAATTTTTAAATCAAATTTCAAAATTGGGAGGGGAAGAAGAAGGAGAAAGTTCACAACCAAAAATTTCCTTTGAAGAAGAAGAAAATGGTGATAAAACACCATATTATCCAAAAAGGACAAAAGAGAAAGAAACATTTCACACACCAACCTATTCCATGATTGACCTTATGAATAGAGCAGAAAAAATTCATACTATAAATAAACCCCTTAAGTCTCTCAGATTTACAAAGAGAATTAAATGATCAGAAGAGAGAACTTCGTGAATTAAGAATAGAGTTAACCAAAAAACAAAATGAGCTTGATGAAAGGTTAACTTGGTTAGAAAATGATGGTGCTATTAAAAAATATGATGAAGAAAAATTTGTCCAAAGAATTAAAGGAGAAATTAGCAAAATCTCTACTGGTGTAATTCCTACAAAATGTATTTACCAACAGTGGAGAGTTCAGGTAAAAATAAAAATAAAAAACTTTGAGAAGATTGTCAATGCCATAATTGACACTGGTGCAGACTTAAATGTTATCAGACTTGGAATCGTTCCTATTGAATTTACGAGTGAATCAAAGCAATTTGTTTCTGCTGCTAATGGAACGACTATTTCCATAGAAATAAAAATCCCAAATGTTCATGTTTGCATGAAAGGAGTCTGTGTTACTTCACCCTTTATTATTTCAGAAGATATTGTTAATGATATACTCCTTGGATCCCCTTTTATTCTTCAAATCCAACCCTTTTCTGTAACAACAAAAGGAATTTCTACAAGTATCAAAGGGATTGAAGTAAATCTTGATTTTATAGATGATCTTTGTGAAACAAAAATCAAAGGATAAATCAAGTTATCACCACTAGAGAAAATTACATAAATGGACTAAAAAATGAAATCAAAATTGCCCAAATAACAAAAGAATTAGAGAAAAGAGAATTTAAAATAAAATTAGAAGAATTCACCAAACAGATTGAAGAAGAATGTTGTTCTGAATTACCATCAGCCTTTTGGAATAGAAAAAGACATATAGTAGGATTACCATATGTAAAAGATTTTAATGAAAAAGATATTCCTACTAAAGCTCGTCCATCCTAAATGGATGCTGCTCATTTAAAACTTTGCCAAGAAAAAATCAATGATCTTCTGAAGAAAGGATTAATTAGAAAAAACAAATCCCCTTAGAGCTGTACGGCATTTTATGTTGAAAAGACTGCTTAAATTGAAAGAGGAGTTCCAAGATTGGTAATCAATTATAAACCATTAAACAAAGTTCTTCAATCTATTAGGTATCCTTTGCCTAATACTCAGGATTTGTTAAACAGATTAAACGATGCCAAAATATTCTCAAAATTTGATTTAAAATCAAGATTTTGGCAGATCCAGATAAAAGAAGAAGATAGATATAAAACTGCATTCACTATTCCAATGGGGCATTATGAATGGAATGTTATGCCTTTCGGATTGAAAAATGCTCTGTGTGAATTTCATAATATTATGAATAATATTTTCTCGTCTTACACCCAATTTGCCATTGTTTACATTAATGATATTCTTATCTTTTCAGAATCTGTGATACAACATTGGAAACATTTGAGTATTTTCAAAAGAGTTATAAAAGAAAATGGATTGGCTTTATCTAAAAGAAAAATGAATCTCTTTCAGCAAAAAATCAAGTTCTTAAGATTTGAGATCTAAGACAGAAAAATAACTCCAACTAATAGAGTTATTCAATTTGCTGATAAATTTCCAGATGAAATGAAGGATAAAAATATGCCACAAAGATTTCTTGGATGTCTAAATTATGTTGGATTTTTCTATCAAGATTTGGCAAAAGATAGAAAACTTCTCCAAGAAAGGTTAAAGAAAAATCCTCAGGAATGGTCTATTCAACATACTAATGCAGTAAAATAGATTAAAGAAAGAGTTAAAAACCTTTTGTAGATGTTTATCTGACCAGAAGCTTTCAAAATAGTTCAAACTGATGCCTCTGATGTTGGATATGGTGGAATCCTCTTACAACAAAAAGACTCAAAAAAAGAATTAATAAGATTCAATTCTGGATTATGGAACGAAGCACAAAAGAAATATTCAACCATAAAAAAGGAAGTTCTTGCCATAGTAATTTGTGTGACGAAATTCCAACATGATTTATTGAACAAAGAATTTCTGATTAGAGTTGATGCTAAAGCAGCAAAAGAAATTCTCGAAAAAGATGTCAAAAATCTTGTCTCTAAGCAAATATTTGTTAGATGGCAAGCCATTTTATCAGTTTTTGAATTTAAAATTGAATTTATTAATGGAAATTCTAACTCTCTCCCTGACTTTCTTACTAGAGAATTTCTTCAGGGACGACAAAATGGCAAGTAGCTCTTCCCCGTTCATGCAGAAAACAGGGCAAGAGAATTTGGCAGATCAAGAAGAAAGCCAAAAGGGTTTTACTCTAACAAAAGACCCAAGTCAATCAGAATTATATCTTTACACCGGTAACAGAATTCTTGTTACTTCAGATTGTCTTATGGAAGAAAGATCTGTAGAAGATAATGTTTATTTTCTCTTTGGTAGGGGGCTTCATTATTATTCCCCTGATAAAAGGAAAACCAGAGATTGGTATCTCAATATTTTTCATCAGACGAAAAGTGTCCTCATCTTCCACAATAAGAATGCAAATGGTATCATCACTTATTCAAAGTTCACTATTCTCAAAATCCTTAGTAAGGAAGATTGGGGTGGTCCCTTGTACATGACAAAATCAGTCCAATTATACAATTCGACTAAGTTCTTTAATTATTGGGATTATATTGATGCCTGGAAATTTGCTTTGATGTGGCAAAATCGCCAGTATAATCATTCCTGGTTCATCAGATTCAAAGAAGAAAGCCCTGATGTCACTCCTATTCATCGTAATTTCCCATCCTGGTTTCTCTTCACTTGGTGGTCATACTTTGGTGCTTCTCAGAAAATCTTTCTTGATAATTTTCATTTTTTGTTTATTAAGTTCTCTCAAGTTGAAGAAAAGGTGCCATGTGAAGCCATCAATATGCTTCGTTTCTTTACTAAATTTCATATCCCTTATATTTTCCAATGGAAGTTTGAAGTAAAAAAAGGACTTATATAGTTTACCATCTCTTTATCAAACGTTTTACCAAAAATGATCGCCAAAAATTGAAAATGATACTTATGAGAGAATTCTGAATCTAATCTCTCCTCCTGTTAAAGAAGAAATTCCTCTTCCTGAAGAAAAGCCTTTTGAGAATGAAATGGTCATGGCTGATCTTTTGGCCAAAAAGATTGCCAAAGAAATTGCTCGAGAAAAATCTCCTGAGCCAATGGACATGTCTGTTGACTCCGTCAATTTTGAAGAGAAGATTAAACAAATTTTAGAAGAGTATCTCCCAAAGAAAAAGGTTGGTGATCATGATTGGGATAGTAATCATGATCCAAAAGAAAATCTTGATGATGAAGTTGTGCCCCTTGAAGATCTCCATCCTCGGTGGGATCCTGACTCTCATATTAATCCTGACGGATCAGTTTCTGAATACCTTTGTGGGGGAAAGTTTTGGTATTCTTCAGCAAAAGACAAAGGAAAAGAAAAATAAGTTGAAAAGGAATCTCGGTTAGCTGAATTATTTCGTAAAAATTCTGCTAAAGCAAAAGAATTAATGAAAAAGAAGCTTTGAAATTTGAGATGATTCCTGCAAACTGGACGAACTGAACATACTGGACGAATTGGAGAAACTGGACGAACTGGACAAACTGGACAAATTGGAAATACTGGACTAACTGGACGAACTTGACAAACTTAACAAATTGGACAAACTGGATGAATTGGACCTACTAGAGGAATTGGAAGAATTGGACATAATGGACGAACTGGACCAACTTGACTAACGAAACATACTAGGCGAATTCGAAAAACTGGACAAACATGACAAATTGGATGAAATGGACAAACTTCACGAACTGGACCAATAGGACCAACTAGAGGAATTGGAAGAACTGGACATAATGGACGAACGAGAAGAACTGAAAGAACTGGAGCAATGAGACATATTATTGGGAGAGCTGGACAAACTGGGCAAATAGGACAAACTGAACAAATTCGAAAAACTCGACGAATTAGATGTTAAGGACGAACTGGACGAATTAGACAAACTGGACAAACTGAACGAATTGGAAAAACTGGACGAACTGGATGAACTGGAGGAACTTAACAAACTAAACGAACTAGACGAACTCTAAAAATGGGACCAACTAGAGAAATTGGACAAAATGGACAAACTTGATGAACTGGACGAATTGGAGAAACTGGACAAACAAGAGGAACATGACAAAGTGGACAACATAACGAATTGGAAAAAGTGGACAAAGTGAGCAAAGTGGACAAAGTGGACAAACTAGTCGAATTGGAAAAAGTAGACAAGCATGATAAAGTGGATGAAAGTGGGCAAACTGGAAAAAGTGGAATAACTGGACAAGCTAGATGAATAGGACAAATTGGACAAACAGGACGAATTGAACAAATTTGAAAAATTGGACAAACAGGGCAAACTTGACAAACTGTAGAAAGTGGACAAACTGGACAAACAAGAGGAACAGGACAAAGTGGACAACATAACGAATTGGAAAAAGTGGACAAATTCGTCAAATTGGACAAAGTGGACAAACTGGAAAAACTACTCAAATTGGACGAGCAAGACAAACTGGACCAACTGGACAAAGTGGAGAAACTGGAAAAACTAGTTAAATTGGACGAACAATACAAAGTGGACAAACAATACGAATCGCACAAAGTGGACAAACTGCACATAGTGGACAAACTGGGTAAAGTAGACGAAGTGGACAAACAAGACAAACTGGGTAAACTGCACAAATTGGCTCGGTTGGACCAACTCGACAAAGTAGACAAACTTACCAACTGCACAAACTAGATGAATTGGACAAATTAGATAAACAGGTCAAACTGGACAAACTGAACCATATAGACAAACTTGACACACACGACAAACTGGACCGGGTGAACTGGACAAACATGACAAAGTGGACAAACTGTAGAAAGTGGACGAACTGGAAAAAGTGGAAGAACTTAACAAACTGGCCGAATTGGACAAGGTGGACAAACAGGACGAACTGGACAAATTAGATAAACTAGACAAACAGGACAAATTCGTCAAGAAGATACAACTGGACAAACTTGACAAACTAGACAAACAGGACGAACAGGACAAAGTGGACAAACTGGACGAACAGGACGAACTGGACAAATAAAATAAACTGGACAAACAGGCCAAATTGGACAAACTGGACAAACTTGACAAACTAGACAAATGGGACAAAGTGAACAAACTGGACGAACAGGACAAAGTGGACAAACTGGAAAAACTGGAAAAACTAGTCAAATTGGACGAACATGACCAACTAAACAAAGTGCACAAACTGGACTGGACAAATTAGATAAACTGGACAAAATGGAGAACTTGAACAAAATGGACCAACTTGAAAAATTGGACAAAATGGACCAACTGGACAAAGCTCGTCCAATTTGAGTAGTTTTTCCAGTTTGTCCAATTTGACAAATTTGTCCACATTTTCCAATTCGTTATGTTGTCCACTTTGTCCTGTTCCTCTTGTTTGTCCACTTTCTACAGTTTGTCAAGTTTGTCCTGTTTGTCCAATCTTTCAAATTTGTTCAGTTCGTCCTGTTTGTCCAATTCGTCCTATTCGTCTAGTTTGTCCAGTTATTCCACTTTTTCCAGTTTGCCCACTTTCATCCACTTTATCATGCTTGTCTACTTTTTCCAATTCGACCAGTTTGTCCACTTTGCTCACTTTGTCCATTTTGTCTAGTTTGACAAGTTTGTCTTGATGGTTCAGTTTGTCCAATTTGTCCAGTTTGACCAGTTGATATAATTTATCCAATTCGTCTAGTTTGTCAGTTGATCTAATTTATCCAATTCGTCTACTTTGTCCAGTTGGTCCATTTTGTCCAATTTGTCAAGTTGGTCCATTTTGTCCAAGTTCTCCATTTTCTCCAATTGATCCATTTTGTCCAGTTTATCTAATTTGTCCAGTCCAGTTTGTGCACTTTGTTCAGTTGGTCATGTTCGTCCAGTTTGACTAGTTTTTCCAGTTTGTCCACTTTGTCCTGTTCGTCCAGTTTGTCCAGTTTGTTCACTTTGTCCCGTTTGTCTAGTTTGTCAAGTTTGTCCAGTTTGTCCAATTTGGCCTGTTTGTCCAGTATATTTTATTAGTCCAGTTCGTCATGTTCGTCCAGTTTGTCCAATTTGTCCTGTTCCTCCAGTTAGTGAACTTTATCCAGTTTGCCCGCTTTGTACTGTTCGTCAACTTTGCCATGTTAGTCGTCCAATTTGCCCACTTTGTACAATTCGTCAACATTGCCATGTTTGTCCAATCTTTCCAATTTGTCTAGTCTGTCCAGTTTGATCCAATTTGTCCAGTTTGACCAGTTGATCTAATTTATCCAATTTGTCAAGTTGGTCCATTTTGTCCAAGTTCTCCATTTTGTCCAATTTATCCATTTTGTCCAGTTTATCTAATTTGTCCAGTCCAGTTTGTGCACTTTGTTCAGTTGGTCATATTATCCAAAAAGGATAAAAGAGAAGGAAACATTTCAGAAAGAAACATTTCACACACCAACCTATTCCATGATTGACCTTATGAATAGAGCAGAAAAAATTCATACTATAAATAAACCCTTAACTCTCTCAGATTTACAAAGAGAATTAAATGATCAGAAGAGAGAACTTCGAGAATTAAAAATAGAGTTAACCAAAAAACAAAATGAGCTTGATGAAAGATTAACTTGGATAGAAAATGATGGCGCTATTGAAAAATATGATGAAGAAAAATTTGTCCAGAGAATTAAAGGAGAAATTAGCAAAATCTCTACTGGTGTAATTCCTACAAAATGTATTTACCAACAGTGGAGAGTTCAGGTAAAAATAAGAATAAAAAACTTTGAGAAGATTGTTAATGCCATAATTGACACTGGTGCTGACTTAAATGTTATCAGACTTGGAATCGTTCCTATTGAATTTACAAGTGAATCAAAGCAGTTTGTTTCTGCTGCTAATGGAACGACTATTTCTATAGAAAGAAAAGTCCCAAATGTTCATATTTGCATGAAAGGAGTCTGTGTTACTTCACCCTTTATTATTTCAGAAGATATTGTTAATGATGTACTCCTTGGATCTCCATTTATTCTTCAGATCCAACCCTTTTTTGTAACAACAAAAGGAATTTCTACAAATATCAAAGGGATTGAAGTAAATCTTGATTTTATAGATGATCCTTGTGAAACGAAAAAGCAAAAGAATTAATGAAAAAGAAGATGTAATTGAAGATGATTCCTGATCCTGCAGTAATTGGTATCAGAGCCAGTGGACTCATCTCTTTTTGGTGGGGGTATATGGCTAGTTTGAAGAAAAATAGTCCCATCAATGTTGGTTGTACAATTAATATCCTCTTGTAGGTGTCTTGCATAGAAGAAATGGTGTCTTCATTCAAAATGATGCTTGAGAAGAAAAGTTGCTAGTTATCATTGCTGAGAAGACAAGCTAGCATAATATCAAGGTTTGATTTGAAGAAAAGTTGTCATCTAGCCAACAGAGAATATATTTTGTTGTAGGGGCTGCCTTTTAAATTGCCACTTGTAAACTAAGTTGGTAGGGGCTGCCTCTTGTGATGCCATTTGTAAATAAAGGTATTAGGTTTGTAAATGTTGTGGGGGTGCTTTATTGCCAAATGTCAAAAGTTGATAAAGTTGTGGGGGTATGTTTATCTTATGCTTTCCATGTGGCATAAAGATATTCCACCTCATGTACCTTGCCCATCAACCTTTGAAAAATGTGTTTGGAAGTTAGTGTGGGGAACCATTCCTTTTTCTGTTGCTTTTGGTTTAAGTCCTCTCATGGTCGGATGAGAGGAGGGATCTTTTGTATGCTCCAATCTATATAATGAGCTGAGGATTTCCTTTGGGGATAATCTCCAAAAAATTGTAAAAAACATAAGTGTAAGTATGAGTGTGAGTGTGAGTTTGAAGTTTAAGTGTGCTAGAGTTTGAAGTCCTACACAATTTTAATAAGTAACGTTTTTTATGAGTTTGATAATATAAGTTTGTTATTATCTAATCATGTTGTTTCTTTTGATAGAATATGTCTATTCGTCTTGCTCTGCTTGGGAGATATTATGATGATGTTCGGATATTAAGAAAAATTGAATTCTTATTAGACAATATAAGAAGACATTTGCAAATCTGCACCAACAGAAATAATCCTCGTCATCATCAGTTTGAAAGAAGAAGGGTTGTCTTAATGCATTCTTATGCTGTCTTCCAACTAGATAAATTCTGAACTGAATCAAAACTACAAGCTATGGCCTCCTGAGATGCCACCTCGTTCTATTAGGAGAGAAGAATTATTGCGTGATCTAAGACGTCGTGAAAACCAGCTTAGAAGATTAGAAAATGCTATCAGATAAATTGATGAAAATATAGCTGTAGGAGGATATCTTGTTATCCGTGTTCAAACTATTAGAAGATCTATGTTAGTACGCTTGTGTAATCAAATAAGAGAATATTGTAATAGACTGAATGAAGAATTAGAATTATTATCTCGTATTTAAATCTGTGTTAAAAAAAAAAAGGGATTTAGATGAATTAAATCTGTTATCCAGGATCTGAAACTATTTAGCCAAGTTGATCTATCCAATTCTGTTTAGAGTTTTTATTTTCCTTCTTATTCTCCACTTCTGTACCTCGTTTATCTTCTTAAAAGTGTGGTCACGTTGTAAGTCCCGCTTCTGGCCGTGATCAAGCATTAAGGGCTGTAAATCGTTGACAGAACTCTTCTTGTTTCTTTCGAGCTACAAAGATGGAAAATTCTAAGGGAAAAACAAAACTTTTTAAGAATTGGTTTAAATCATTTCAGTATCCTTCTAATAGATCTAATTCGTCTTCTTCATCCTACCAGTCTGCTTTAACCAGTTTTACCCGTAATAGCTTAGAAAAAGAAAATTCAGAAAAAACAAAAAATTCAGAAGAAATGATATATGAAAATTTTGACCAAGTAATATCCAACTAGAAGTTGCCAGCCTTGCCTGTAACAGAAATATATAGCAACGGCACGTTTGAAGAACAAAATGATTATCACAGAAAAACTGTTGAAAAAATTGTTTCTCTCTCTAGAGGAAAACCGACAATTAAAGTTCTTGATAGAAGAATTATTGAACAAATCAAAACCAAATACAACTACCTGCACATAGGATTAATTCAGGTAGGAATCAAACCACTGTTTTGATTAGGATTAAATGTTTCAGTGTGTGCTTATGTGAGAGATCAGAGACATGATGAGTTTGATGATTCTTTTTATGCTATGATCGAATCAAGTCTCTGTCATGGACCTGTTTATTTTAACTGCTTTCCCAATATCACTATTGATGCTCATGATGATGATGTTCTTGATTGTGCGACTATTGGATTTCAAAGTAAAGGATTAAAAATGAGTCCAAGAAGTAAACCTTTTGCTATAGTTTATCGTGTGTTCTACAAATCCACGATCTCTGTCTTTCCCATGATAGCCTATAGAGATAAGATTGATAAAGAAAAAACTACAGTTCTCATGGAAACAAACTTTAACAATAATGTGTTTATCCCAAAAGTCATCAGCTGGGAAGAAGTTGTTCTCCCAAGAAATTGGCAAATAGAAGATGTCACCCCAAGAGTAAATTAAATAACAGATGATTTACAAAGTATAGTCAAATTACCAAATGGTAATGTTGAAGTCAATTTTAGGAGAAAAATGGAAAAAGCTAGGAGAAGTTTTGCCGGTTATACAGAAGGAAGAAAAAGTTTTAAATTAGAAGAAATAGATGATGACCAAAGGAGTAGTGAAAAGGAGGAAATGGATCAAAAAGTTTTTAGGAACAAAGAAATTGGAATCGAACACCTTGTGTATAAAAGAACTTCGTCACAAAAAACCTATAACCCTAGTGAAAGTGATTTTCTCCAAAGAGCCATAAGAATGGTTAGCATTCAAAAGCCAGAAGAAAAACCTGTCAAAAAATTTCAAATTGATAAACCATATCTTAGAGAAAATTTGAAAAATCATCCTTTAAAAGATTGGTTCTTTAAAAAGTTTAACACAAAAGAAAAAGATAAAATGAGAGAATTATGGTATTCCCAAATGGCGGAAGAAGAAAGAAATATACTTTCTTTGATTGGTTCATGGAATATTTTAAAAGAGGGAAAATCAAAGAAAAAGAAACACAAAGCCCAGAACAAATAAGAGTTATAGGAAAGACAACAAGAACCTGGAAAGACACTGAAGGAAAAGAAGTTGATAAATCTCATCCACCTTGGAAGAAACTTGATATTTCTGTCCCTAATACAGAAACCAAGAATTATGCCATGCCTGTAAAAAATGCATCTATTTATGAATCAAAATCAGACCCAAATGCTAGAGACATAGGTATAGGTATTGGAGTTATAACTGAACAAAACAATTACACCAATCTATGTCTATTAATTGGAGAACAAACAGATCGAATAGAAAGAACAATCAAAATAAAACCTGAATTCAATAGAGATAGAGAAGAAAAATTAGAAGAAATCTCAGCCAATGCAGTTTATGTTCCCAGACAATTACCCAAAGGGATTATTCTGCAAGAAGGACCATTTACAATGACAGATGAAATGCAAAAAAGAATTATCCAATAGGATGGAAAGCCTCAATATGGGAGGAAAGGATTCAGCATCCCAAGAGTCTTTGCTTCAGAGGATTTATTAATAAATCGTCTAAAGAAATGGAAGCCTTAGGCAAAATTGCCAGAGACAAAGAATTATTATCCCAGGCCAACCCCTGTTGATCTACAACTCGAAGAAGCTCCATACACTTATACCTCAGAATTAACCTATTCAGGAAATTCTTTATATGAATGGAACTTAGATGGATTAACAGAATATCAAATCGTCCAAATGGTTCACAGTATGTTAATATACTGTAATGCTTGTGAAGTCAGAGGAAATACTCCAAGGAATATCTTTCTGATGATAACCACCTCTTTCAATGGAATATTAAGAGGATGGTGGAATTATGGATTAACTGGAGCTCAAAGACTTGAAATTGAGAGTGCTGTCAAAATGGATGAATTTGGAAGAATCCTTTATAGAGACAAAACCACAGGAAATTTAGTTGATCTAAATGTTAAGCTTGAAGCAGGTACTAGTCAAATTCCTGATAATTGGGAAACTCAATCTGATTGTGTTAGTGTCTTGCTTCTATGCATCCTCAATGAATTCACTGGAGGAATTGCTCTAATTAAGGAGAAAAACAGACAGCAATTACATCGCATGAGATGTAGAAATTTAGGAGAATTCCGTTGGTATAGAGATGTATTCTTGTCAAAAGTCTACCAACTAAATGATTGTAATTCTGATATTTGGAAAGAAAGATTTATTTCAAGATTACCACCCTTATTTGCCGAAAAGGTGCGTAACTCCTTGAGAGAAGAAATGCATGGTACTATTAATTACAGTTTGCTGACGTTCGGAGGAATTATTCAAAGAATTAACAAAGTTGGTATGAATCTTTGTACTGATTTAAAGATCAGTAAACAAGCTGAAAAAATGAGAAAATATTCTGGAGATAAAGAATTAGGAGATTTTTGTTTCCAGTTTGGTTTAGATCAAACACCTGAATCAAAGAGAAAACCTTCGCATTCTAGATTTACTCAGGATAGAAGAAACAAAATGGTAAGAAAGTATAAACCCGGAAGATATAAAAAAGGAAGAAAATCCTATGATCTGATCCCATTCAAAAGAAAATCTAAAAAATATTTCAAAAAGAAATATATAAAAGAAAATGTTCCGACTTGTTATACTTGGGGGAAAAAGGGTCATTATGCAAGTAAATGTTTTAAAAAAGAAAATCCTTCTAAGAAGAAGCTTAGAAAAATCAATACAAAAAATGATGACGAAAATACTGAAAAAGAACAATCTGATTCAAGTTCTTCAGAAGAAGAAGAAGAATATGAATCTGATTCATCAACTGAAATTGAAGAAGATAGTCCTCAGATTCAGCTCATCAAACAATTCCAATCATGTACATGCCATTCAGATGATGAAGAATCTGATGGAGAATGGTCGATACCATCTGATGAAGATCTTGGTATCTACATTCGTGTCCTCACTGCCCCTCAAAAATTACTCTTAGAAATGATTAATAACATACCTGATCCAGAGAAAAAAGTTCAATTTTTAAATCAAATTTCAAAATTGGGGGGAGTAGAAGAAGGAGAAAGTTCACAACAAAAAATTTCCTTTGAAGAAAATGAAAATGATGATAAAACACCATATTATCCAAAAAGGATAAAATAGAAGGAAACATTTCACACACCAACCTATTCCATGATTGACCTTATGAATAGAGCAGAAAAAATTCATACTATAAATAAACCCTTAACTCTCTCAGATTTATAAAGAGAATTAAATGATCAGAAGAGAGAACTTCGAGAATTAAAAATAGAGTTAACCAAAAAACAAAATGAGCTTGATGAAAGATTAACTTGGATAGAAAATGATGGCGCTATTGAAAAATATGATGAAGAAAAATTTGTCTAAAGAATTAAAGGAGAAATTAGCAAAATCTCTACTGGTGTAATTCCTTCAAAATGTATTTACCAACAGTGGAGAGTTCAGGTAAAAATAAAAATAAAAAACTTCGAGAAGATTGTTAATGCCATAATTGACACTGGTGCTGACTTAAATGTTATCAGACTTGGAATCGTTCCTATTGAATTTACAAGTGAATCAAAGCAGTTTGTTTCTTCTGCTAATGGAACGACTATTTCTATAGAAAGAAAAATCCCAAACGTTCATGTTTGCATGAAAGGAGTCTGTATTACTTCACCCTTTATTATTTCAGAAGATATTGTTAATGATGTACTCCTTGGATCTCCATTTATTCTTCAGATCCAACCCTTTTCTCTAACAACAAAAGGAATTTCTACAAATATCAAAGGGATTGAAGTAAATCTTGATTTTATAGATGATCCTTGTGAAACGAAAATCCAAAGGATAAATCAGGTTATTGCCACAAGAGAAAATTACATAAATGGATTAAAAAATGAAATTAAATGTGTCCAAATGACAAAAGAATTAAAGAAAAAAGAATTTAAAACAAAATTAGAAGAATTCACCAAACAGATTGAAGAAGAATGTTGTTCTGAATTACCTTCAGCCTTTTGGAATAGAAAAAGACACATAGTAGGATTACCATATGTAAAACATTTTAATGAAAAGGATATTCCTACTAAAGCTCGTCCATCTCAAATGGATGCTGCCCATTTGAAACTTTGCCAAGAAGAAATCAATGATCTTCTGAAGAAAGGATTAATTAGAAAAAGCAAATCCCCTTGGAGCTGTACGGCATTTTATGTTGAAAAGGCCGCTGAAATTGAAAGAGAAGTTCCAAGGTTGGTAATCAATTATAAACCTTTAAACAAAGTTCTTCAATCTATTAGGTATCCTTTGCCTAATACTCAGGATTTGCTAAACAGATTAAACAATGCCAAAATATTCTCAAAATTTGACTTAAAATCAGGATTTTGGCAGATTCAGATAAAAGAAGAAGATAGATATAAAACTGCATTTACTGTTCCAATGGGACATTATGAATCGAATGTTATGCCTTTCGGATTGAAAAATGCTCTGTGTGAATTTCAGAATATTATGAATAATATTTTCTCGTCTTACACCCAGTTTGCCATTGTTTACATTAATGATATTCTTGTCTTTTCAGATTCTGTGATACAACATTGGAAACATTTGAGTATTTTCAAAAGAGTTATAAAAGAAAATGGATTGGCTTTATCTAAAAGAAAAATGAATCTCTTTCAACAAAAAATCAAGTTCTTAGGATTTGAGATCCAAGACAGAAAAATAACTCCAACTAATAGAATTATTCAATTTGCTGATAAATTTCCAAATGAAATGAAGGATAAAAATATGCTACAAAGATTTCTTGGATGTCTAAATTATGTTGGATTTTTCTATCAAGATTTGGCAAAAGATAGAAAACTTCTCCAAGAAAGGTTAAAGAAAAATCCTCAGGAATGGTCTATTCAACATACTAATGCAGTAAAATAGATTAAAGAAAGAGTTAAAAACCTTCCTTGTAGATGTTTATCTGACCCAGAAGCTTTCAAAATAGTTCAAACTGATGCCTCTGATGTTGGATATGGTGGAATCCTTTTACAACAAAAAGACTCAAAAAAAGAATTAATAAGATTCAATTCTGGATTATGGAACGAAGCACAAAAGAAATATTCAACCATCAAAAAGGAAGTTCTTGCCATAGTAATTTGTGTGACGAAATTCCAACATGATTTATTGAACAAAGAATTTCTGATTAGAGTTGATGCTAAAGCAGCAAAAGAAATTCTGGAAAAAGATGTTAAAAATCTTGTCTCTAAGCAAATATTTGCTAGATGGCAAGCCATTTTATCAGTTTTTGAATTTAAGATTGAATTTATTAATGGAATGCTAACTCTCTCCCTGACTTTCTTACTAGAGAATTTCTTCAGGGACGACAAAATGGCAAGTAGTTCTTCCCCGTTCATGAAGAAAAAAAGGAATGAGAAATTGGCAGATCAAGAAGAAAGCCAAAAGGGTTTTATTCTAACAAAAGACCCAAGTCAATCAGAATTATATCTTTACACTGGTAACAGAATTCTTGTTACTTCAGATTATCTTATGGAAGAAAGATCTGTAGAAGATAATGTTTATTTTCTCTTTGGTAGGGGGCTTCTTAGTGAGAATTTTGAGAATAGTGAACTTTGAATAAGTGATGATACCATTTGCATTCTTATTGTGGGAAGAACTACTTGCCATTTTGTCGTCCCTGAAGAAATTCTCTAGTAAGAAAGTCAGGGAGAGAGTTAGCATTTCCATTAATAAATTCAATCTTAAATTCAAAAACTGATAAAATGGCTTGCCATCTAGCAAATATTTGCTTAGAGACAAGATTTTTAACATCTTTTTCCAGAATTTCTTTTGCTGCTTTAGCATCAACTCTGATCAGAAATTCTTTGTTCAATAAATCATGTTGGAATTTCGTCACACAAATAACTATGGCAAGAACTTCCTTTTTGATGATTGAATATTTCTTTTGTGCTTCGTTCCATAATCCAAATTAAATCTTATTAATTCTTTTTTTAAGTTTTTTTGTTGTAAGAGGATTCCACCATATCCGACATCAGAGGCATCAGTTTGAACTATTTTCAAAACTTTAGATAAACATCTACAAGGAAGATTTTTAACTCTTTCTTTAATCTTTTTCACTGCATTAGTGTAACGGATAGACCATTCCTGAGGATTTTTCTTTAACCTTTCTTGGAGAAGTTTTCTATCTTTTACCAAATCTTGATAGAAAAATCCAACATAATTTAGACATTCAAGAAATCTTTGTAGCATATTTTTATCCTTAATTTCATCTGGAAATTTATTAGCAAATTGAATAACTCTATTAGTTGGAGTTATTTTTCTATCTTGGATCTCAAATCCTAAGAATCTAATTTTTTACTGAAAGAGATTCATTTTTCTTTTGGATAAAGCCAATCCATTTTCTTTTATGACTCTTTTGAAAATACCCAAGTGTTTCCAATGTTATAACACAGATTCTGAAAAAATAAGAATATCATCAATGTAAACAATGGCAAACTGGGTGTAAGACGAGAAAATATTATTCAAAATATTCTGAAATTCAGACGGAGCATTTTTCAATCCAAAAGGCATAACATTCCATTCATAATGTCCCATTGGAACACTAAATGCAGTTTGATATCTATCTTCTTCTTTTATCTGAATCTGTCAAAATCCTGATTTTAAGTCAAATTTTGAGAATATTTTGGCATTGTTTAATCAGTTTAGCAAATCCTGAGTATTAGGCAAAGGATACCTAATAGATTGAAGAACTTTGTTTAAAGGTTTATAATTGATTACCAATCTTGGAACTCCTCTTTCAATTTTTTATCGGCCTTTTCAACATAAAATGCCGTACAGCTCCAAGGGGATTTGCTTTTTCTAATTAATCCTTTCTTCAGAAGATCATTGATTTCTTCTTGGCAAAGTTTCAAATGGGCAGCATCCATTTGAGATGGACGAGCTTTAGTAGGAATATCCATTTCATTAAAATCTTTTACATATGGTAATCCTACTATGTGTCTTTTCTATTCCAAAAGGCTGAAGGTAATTCAGAACAACAGCCTTCATCAATCTGTTTGGTGAATTCTTCTAATTTTGTTTTACATTCTTTTTTCTCTAATTCTTTTATCATTTGGACACATTTAATTTCATTTTTTAATCCATTTAAGTAATTTTCTCTTGTGGTAATAACCTGATTTATCCTTTGGATTTTCGTCTCACAATGATCATCTATAAAATCAAGATTTACTTCAATCCCTTTGATATTTGTAGAAATTCCTTTTGTTGTTACAGAAAAAGGTTGGATTTGAAGAATAAATGGAGATCCAAGGAGTACATCATTAACAATATCTTCTGAAATAATAAAGGGTGAAGTAACACAGACTCCTTTCATGCAAACATGAACATTTGAGATTTTTCTTTCTATAGAAATAGTCGTTCCATTAGCAGCAGAAACAAACTGCTTTGATTCACTTGTAAATTCAATAGGAACGATTCCAAGTCTGATAACATTTAAGTCAGCACCAGTGTCAATTATGGCATTAACAATCTTCTCGAAGTTTTTTATTTTTATTTTTACCTGAACTCTCCACTGTTGGTAAATACATTTTATAGGAATTACACCATTAGAGATTTTGCTAATTTCTCCTTTAATTCTTTGGACAAATTTTTCTTCATCATATTTTTCAATAGCACCATCATTTTCTAACCAAGTTAACCTTTCATCAAACTCATTTTGTTTTTTGGTTAACTCAATTCTTAATTCTCGAAGTTCTTTCTTCTGATCATTTAATTCTCTTTGTAAATCTGAGAGAGTTAAGGGTTTATTTATAGTATGAATTTTTTCTACTTTATTCATAAGGTCAATCATGGAATAGGTTGGTGTGTGAAATGTTTCTTTCTGAAATATTTCCTTCTCTTTTATCCTTTTTGGATAATATGGTGTTTTATCATCATTTTCATTTTCTTCAAAGGAAATTTTTTGTTGTGAACTTTCTCCTTCTTCTGCTCCCCCCAATTTTGAAATTTGATTTAAAAATTGAACTTTTTTCTCTGGATCAGGTATGTTATCAATCATTTCTAAAAGTAATTTTTGAGGGGCAGTGAGGACACGAATGTGGATACCAAGATCTTCATCAGATGGTATCGACCATTCTCCATCAGATTCTTCATCATCTGAATGACATTTACATGATTGGAATTGTTTGATGAGCTGAATTTGAGGACTATCTTCTTCAATTTCAGTTGATGAATCAGATTCATGCTCTTCTTCTTTTTCTGAAGAACTTGAATCAGATTGTTCTTTTTCAGTATTTTCGTTATCATTTTTGGTATTGATTTTTCTAAGTTTCTTTTTAGAAGGATTTTCTTTTTTAAAACATTTACTTGCATAATGACCCTTTTTCCCGCAAGTATAACAAGTCGGAACATTTTCTTTTATATATTTCTTTTTGAAATATTTTCTAGATTTTCTTTTGAATGGGATGAGTTCATCGAATTTTCTTCCTTTTTTATATCTTCCGGGTTTATATTTTCTTACCATTTTATTTCTTCTATCCGGAATAAATCTAGAACGCGAAGGTTTTCTCTTTGATTCTGGTGTTTGATCTAAACCAAACTGGAAACAAAAATCTCCTAATTCTTTATCTCCAGAATATTTTCTCATTTTTTCAGCTTGTTTACTGATCTTTAAATCAGTACAAAGATTCATGCCAACTTTGTTAATTCTTTGTATAATTCCTTCGAACGTCAGCAAACTATAATTAATAGTACCATGCATTTCTTCTCTCAAGGAATTACTCACCTTTTCAGCAAATAAGGATGGTAATCCTGAAATAAATCTTTCTTTCCAAATATCAGAATTACAATCATTTAGTTGGTAGACTTTTGACAAGAATACATCTCTATACCAACGAAATTTTCCTAAATTTCTACATCTCAAACGATGTAATTGCTGTCTATTTTTCTCATTAATTACAGCAATTCCTCCAGTGAATTTATTGAGGATGCATAGAAGCAAGACACTTAACACAATCAGATTGAGTCTCCCCATTATCAGGAATTTGACTAGTACCTGCTTCAAGCTTAACATTTGGATCAACTAAATTTCCTGTGGTTTTGTCTCTATAAACGATTCTTCCAAATTCATCCATTTTGACAGCACTCTTAATTTCAAGTCTTTGAGCTCCAGTTAATCCATAATTCCACCATCCTCTTAATATTCCATTGAAAGAGGTGGTTATCATCAGAAAGATATTTCTTGGAGTATTTCCTCTAACTTCACAGGCATTACAGTATATTAACATACTGTGAACCATTTGGACAATTTGATGTTCTGTTAATCCATCCAAATTCCACTCATATAAAGAATTTCCTGAATAGGTTAATTCTGAGGTGTAAGTGTATGGAGCTTCTTCGAGTTGTAGATCAACAGGAGTTGGTCTGGGATAATAATTCTTTGTCTCTGGCAATTTCGCCTGAGGATTCCATTTCTTTAGACGATTTATTAATAAATCCTCTGAAGCAGAGACTCTTAGGATGCTGAATCCTTTTCCTCCCATATTGAGGCTTTCCATCCTATTGGATAATTCTTTTTGCATTACATCTGTCATTGTAAATGGTCCTTCTTGCAGAATAATCCATTTAGGTAATTGTCTGGGAACGAAAAATGCATTGGCAAAGCTTTCTTCTAATTTTTCTTCTTTATCTTTATTGAATTCAGATTTTAATTTGATTGTCCTTTCTATTCGATCTATTTGTTCTCCAATGGTTAATAGACATAGATTGGTGTAATTGTTTTGTTCAATTATATCTCCAATACCTATACCTATGTCTCTAGCATTTGGATCTGATTTTGATTCATAAATAGATGCATTTTTTACAGGCATGGCATAATTCTTGGTTTCTGTATTAGGAACAGAAATATCAAGTTTCTTCCAAGGTGGATGTGATTTATCAACTTCTTTTCCTTCAGTGTCTTTCCAGGTTCTTGTTGTCTTTCCTATAACTCTTATTTGTTCTAGGCTTTGTGTTTCTTTTTATTTGATTTTCCCTTTTTTAAAATATTCAATGAACCAATCAAAGAAAGGTATATTTCTTTCTTCTTCCTCCATTTGGGAATACCATAATTCTCTCATTTTATCTTTTTCTTCTGTGTTGAACTTTTTAAAGAACCAATATTTCAAAGGATGATTTTTCAAATTTTCTCTAAGATATGGTTTATCAATTTGAAATTTTTTAACAGGTATTTCTTCTGGCTTTTGAATGCTAACCATTCTTATGGCTCCTTGGAGAAAATCACTTTCACTAGGGTTATAGGTTTTTTGTGATGAAGTTCTTTTATACACAGGGTGTTCGATTCCACTTTCTTTGTTCCTAAAAACTTTTTGATCCATTTTTTCCTTTTCACTACTTCTTTGGTCATCATCTATTTCTTCTAATTTAAAACTTTTTCTTCCTTCTGTATAACCGGTAAAACTTCTCCTAGCTTTTTCCATTTTTCTCCTAAAATTGACTTCAGCATTACCATTTGGTGATTTGACTATACTTTGTAAATCATCTGTTATTTCATTTACTCTTGGGGTGACATCTTCTATTTGCCAATTTCCTGGGAGAACAACTTCTTCCCAGCTGATGACTTTTGGGATGAACACATTATTGTTAAAGTTTGTTTCCATGAGAACTGTAGTTTTTTCTTTATCAACTTTATCTCTATAGGCTATCATGGGAAAGGCAGAGATCATGGATTTGTAGAACACATGATAAACTATAGCGAAAGGTTTACTTCTCGGACTCATTTTTAGTCCTTTACTTTGAAATCTAATAGTCGCACAATCAAGAACATCATCATCATGAGCATCAATAGTGATATTAGGAAAGCAGTTAAAATAAACAGGTCCATGACAGAGACTTGATTCGATCATAGCATAAAGAGAATCATCAAACTCATCATGTCTCTGATCTCTCACATAACCACACACTGAAACATTTAATCCTAATCGAAACAGTGGTTTGATTCCTACCTGAATTAATCCTATGTGCAGGTAGTTGTATTTGGTTCTGATTTGTTCAATAATTCTTCTATCAAGAACTTTAATTGTCTGTTTTCCTCTAGAGAGAGAAACAGTTTTTTCAACAGTTTTTATGTGGTAATCATTTTGTTCTTCAAACGTGCCATTGCTATATATTTCTGTTACAGGCAAGGCTGGCAACTTCCCGTTGGATATTTGTTGGTCAAAATTTTCATATTTCATTTCTTCTGAATTTTTTGTTTTTTCTGAATTTTCTTTTTCTAAGCTATTATGGGTAAAACTGGTTCAAACAGACTGATAGGATGAAGAAGACGAATAGATCTATTGGAAGGATACTGAAATAATTTAAACCAATTTTTAAAAAGTTTTGTTTTTCCCTTAGAATTTTCCATTTTTGTAGCTCGTTAGAAACAAGAAGAGTTTTGTCAACGATTTACTGCCCTTGACGCATGATCATGGCCTGAAACGGGACTTACAACGCAACCACACTCTTAAGAAGATAAACGAGGCACAGAAGTGGAGAATAAGAAGGAAAATAGAAACTCTAAAGAGAATTGGATAGATCAACTTGGCTAAATAGCTTCAGATCCTGGATAATAGATTTCATTCATCTAAATCACAAATTTAAATACGAGATAATAATTCTAATTCTTCATTCAATCTATTACAATACTCTCTGATTTGATTACACAAGCGTACTAACATAGATCTTCTAATAGTTTGGACACGGATAACAAGATATCCTCCAACGGCTATATGTTCATCAATTTATCTGATAGCATTTTCTAATCTTCTAAGCTGGTTTTCACGTCGTCTTAGATCACGCAATAATTCTTCTCTCCTAATAGAACGAGGTGGCATCTCAGGAGGCCATAGCTTGTAGTTTTGATTCAGTTCGGAATTTATCTAGTTGGAAGACAGCATAAGAACGCATTAAGACAACCCTTCTTCTTTCAAACTGATGATGACGAGGATTATTTTTGTGGGTGCAGATTTGCAAATGACTTCTTATATTGTCTAATAAGAATTCAATTTTTCTTAATATCCGAACATCATCATAATATCTCCTAAGCAGAGCAAAACGAATAGACATATTCTATCAAAAGAAACAACATGATTAGATAATAACAAACTTATATTATCAAACACATAAAAAATTTTACTTACAGAAGATTGTACACGACTTCAAACTCTAACACACTTAAACTTCAAACTCACACTCACACTTACACTTATGTTTTTTAAATTTTTTGGAGATGATCCCCAAAGGAAACCCTCAGCTCCTTATATAGATTGGAGCATACAAAAGATCCCTCCTCTCATCTGACCATGAGAGGACTTAAACCAAAAGCAACAGAAAAAGGAATGGTTCTCCCACACTAACTTCTAAAATCAGTTTGAACTATTTTGAAAGCTTCTGGGTCAGATAGACATCTACAACGAAGATTTTTAACTCTTTCTTTAATCTTTTCACTGCATTAGTGTGATGGATAGACCATTCCTGAGGATTTTTCTTTAACCTTTCTTGGAGAAGTTTTCTATCTTTTGCCAAATCTTGATAGAAAAACCCAACATAATTTAGACATCCAAGAAATCTTTGTAGCATATTTTTATCCTTAATTTCATCTGGAAATTTATTAGCAAATTGAATAACTCTATTAGTTGGAGTTATTTTTCTATCTTGGATCTCAAATCCTAAGAATCTAATTTTTTGCTGAAAGAGATTCATTTTTCTTTTGGATAAAGCCAATCCATTTTCTTTTATGACTCTTTTGAAAATACCCAAGTGTTTCCAATGTTGTAACACAGATTCTGAAAAGATAAGAATATCATCAATGTAAACAATGGCAAACTGGGTGTAAAACGAGAAAATATTATTCATAATATTCTAAAATTCAGACGGAGCATTTTTCAATCCAAAAGGCATAACATTCCATTCATAATGTCCCATTGAAACAGTGAATGCAGTTTTATATCTATCTTCTTCTTTTATCTGAATCTGCCAAAATCCTGATTTTAAGTCAAATTTTGAGAATATTTTGGCATTGTTTAATCTGTTTAGCAAATCCTGAGTATTAGGCAAAGGATACCTAATAGATTGTAAGACTTTGTTCAAAGGTTTATAATTGATTACCAATCTTGGAACTCCTCTTTCAATTTTAGCGGTCTTTTCAACATAAAATGCCATACAGCTCTAAGGGGATTTGCTCTTTCTAATTAATCCTTTCTTCAGAAGATCATTGATTTCTTCTTGGCAAAGCTTCAAATGAGCAGCATCCATTTGAGATGGACGAGCTTTAGTAGGAATATCCTTTTCATTAAAATCTTTTACATATGATAATCCTACTATGTGTCTTTTTCTATTCCAAAAGGCTGATGGTAATTCAGAATAGCATTCTTCTTCAATCTGTTTAGTGAATTCTTCTAATTTTGTTTTAAATTCTTTTTTCTCTAATTCTTTTGTCATTTGGACACATTTAATTTCATTTTTTAATCCATTTAAGTAATTTTCTCTTGTGGCAATAACCTGATTTATCCTTTGGATTTTCATCTCACAAGGATCATCTATAAAATCTAGATTTACTTCAATCCCTTTGATATTTGTAGAAATTCCTTTTGTTGTTACAGAAAAGGGTTGGATTTGAAGAATAAATGGAGATCCAAGGAGTACATCATTAACAATATCTTCTTAAATAATAAAGGGTGAAGTAACACAAACTCCTTTCATGCAAACATGAACATTTGGGATTTTTCTTTTTATAGAAATAGTCGTTCCATTAGCAGCAGAAACAAACTGCTTTGATTCACTTGTAAATTCAATAGGAACGATTCCAAGTCTGATAACATTTAAGTCAACACCAGTGTCAATTATGGCATTAACAATCTTCTCAAAGTTTTTTATTTTTATTTTTACCTGAACTCTCCACTGTTGGTAAATACATTTTGTAGGAATTACACCAGTAGAGATTTTGCTAATTTTTCCTTTAATTCTTTGGACAAATTTTTCTTCATCATATTTTTCAATAGCACCATCATTTTCTAACCAAGTTAACCTTTCATCAAGCTCATTTTGTTTTTTGGTTAACTCAATTCTTAATTCTCGAAGTTCTTTCTTCTGATCATTTAATTCTCTTTGTAAATCTGAGAGAGTTAAGGGTTTATTTATAGTATGAATTTTTTCTACTCTATTCATAAGGTCAATCATGGAATAGGTTGGTGTGTGAAATGTTTCTTTCTGAAATGTTTCCTTCTCTTTTATCCTTTTTGGATAATATGGTGTTTTATCATCATTTTCATTTTCTTCAAAGGAAATTTTTTGTTGTGAACTTTTTTGTTATGAACTTTCTCCTTCTTCTGCTCCCCCCAATTTTGAAATTTGATTTAAAAATTGAACTTTTTTCTCTGGATCGGGTATGTTATCAACCATTTCTAGAAGTAATTTTTGAGGGGCAGTGAGGACACGAATGTGGATACCAAGATCTTCATCAGATGGTATCGACCATTCCCCATCAGATTCTTCATCATCTGAATGACATGTACATGATTGAAATTGTTTGATGAGTTGAACCTGAGGACTATTTTCTTCAATTTCAGTTGATGAATCAGATTCATATTCTTCTTCTTCTTCTTCTGAAGAACTTGAATCAGATTGTTCTTTTTCAGTATTTTCGTCACCATTTTTGGTATTGATTTTTCTAAGTTTCTTTTTAGAAGGATTTTCCTTTTTAAAACATTTACTTGCATAATGACCCTTTTTCCCGCAAGTATAACAAGTCGGAACATTTTCTTTTATATATTTCTTTTTGAAATATTTCCTAGATTTTCTTTTGAATGGGATGAGTTCATCGAATTTTCTTCCTTTTTTATATCTTCCGGTTTTATATTTTCTTACCATTTTATTTCTTCTATCCGGAATAAATCTAGAACGCGAAGGTTTTCTCCTTGATTCTGGTGTTTGATCTAAACCAAACTGGAAACAAAAATCTCCTAATTCTTTATCTCCAGAATATTTTCTCATTTTTTCAGCTTGTTTACTGATCTTTAAATCAGTACAAAGATTCATGCCAACTTTGTTGATTCTTTGTATAATTCCTTCGAACTTCAGCAAACTGTAATTAATAGTACCATGCATTTCTTCTCTCAAGGAATTACGCACCTTTTCAGCAAATAAGGATGGTAATCCTGAAATAAATCTTTCTTTCCAAATATCAGAATTACAATCATTTAGTTGGTAGACTTTTGACAAGAATACATCTCTATACCAACGAAATTCTCCTAAATTTCTACATCTCAAACGATGTAATTGCTGTCTATTTTTCTCATTAATTACAGCAATTCCTCCAGTGAATTCATTGAGGATGCATAGAAGCAAAACACTTAACACAATCAGATTGAGTCTCCCCATTATCAGGAATTTGACTAGTACCTGCTTCAAGCTTAACATTTGGATCAACTAAATTTCCTGTGGTTTTGTCTCTATAAATGATTCTTCCAAATTCATCCATTTTGACAGCACTCTCAATTTCAAGTCTTTGAGCTCCAGTTAATCCATAATTCCACCATCCTCTTAATATTCCATTGAAAGAGGTGGTTATCATCAGAAAGATATTTCTTGGAGTATTTCCTCTAACTTCACAGGCATTACAGTATATTAACATACTGTGAACCATTTGGACAATTTGATGTTCTGTTAATCCATCCAAATTCCACTCATATAAAGAATTTCCTGAATAGGTTAATTCTGAGGTGTAAGTGTATGGAGCTTCTTCGAGTTGTAGATCAACAGGAGTTGGTCTGGGATAATAATTCTTTGTCTCTGGCAATTTCGCCTGAGGATTCCATTTCTTTAGACGATTTATTAATAAATTCTCTGAAGCAAAGACTCTTAGGATGCTGAACCCTTTTCCTCCCATATTGAGGCTTTCCATCATATTGGATAATTCTTTTTGCATTTCGTCAGTCATTTTGAATGGTCCTTCTTGTCAAATAATCCCTTTAGGTAATTGTCTGGGAACATATACTGCATTGGCAGAGCTTTCGTTTAATTTTTCTTCTTTATCTTTATTGAATTCGGGTTTTGATTTGATTGTTTTTTCTATTCGATCTGTTTGTTCTCCAATGGTTAATAGACATGATTGGTGTAATGGTTTTGTTCAATTATATCTCCAATACCTATACCTATGTCTCTAGCATTTGGGTCTGATTTTGATTCATAAATAGATGCATTTTTTACAAGCATGGCATAATTCTTGGTTTCTGTATTAGGGACAGAAATATCAAGTTTCTTCCAAGGTGGATGAGATTTATCAACTTCTTTTCCTTCAGTGTCTTTCCAGGTTCTTATTGTCTTTCCTATAACTCTTATTTGTTCTGGGCTTTGTGTTTCTTTTTCTTTGATTTTCCCTTTTTTAAAATATTCCATGAACCAATCAAAGAAAGGTATATTTCTTTCTTCTTCCTCCATTTGGGAATACCATAATTCTCTCATTTTATCTTTTTCTTCTGTGTTGAACTTTTTAAAGAACCAATCTTTTAAAGGATGATTTTTCAAATTTTCTCTAAGATATGGTTTATCAATTTGAAATTTTTTAACAGGTATTTCTTCTGACTTTTGAATGATGACAATTCTTATGGCTCCTTGGAGAAAATCACTTTCACTAGGGTTATAGGTTTTTTGTGATGAAGTTCTTTTATACACAGGGTGTTCGATTCCACTTTCTTTGTTCCTAAAAACTTTTTGATCCATTTCTTCCTTTTCACTACTTCTTTGGTCATCATCTATTTCTTCTAATTTAAAACTTTTTCTTCCTTCTGTATAACCGGCAAAACTTCTCCTAGCTTTTTCCATTTTTCTCCTAAAATTGACTTCAACATTACCATTTGGTAATTTGACTATACTTTGTAAATCATCTGTTATTTCATTTACTCTTGGGGTGACATCTTCTATTTGTCAATTTCCTGGGAGAACAACTTCTTCCCAGCTGATGACTTTGGAATAAACATATTATTGTTAAAGTTTGTTTCCATGAGAACTGTAGTTTTTTCTTTATCAACCTTATCTCTATAGGCTATCATGGGAAAGACAGAGATCATGGATTTGTAGAACAGACGATAAACTATAGCAAAAGGTTTACTTCTCGGACTCATTTTTAATCCTTTACTTTGAAATCCAATAGTTGCACAATCAAGAACATCATCATCATGAGCATCAATAGTGATATTGGGAAAGCACTTAAAATAAACAGGTCCATGACAGAGACTTGATTCGATCATAGCATAAAGAGAATCATCAAACTCATCATGTCTCTGATCTCTCACATAACCACACACTGAAACATTTAATCCTAATCGAAACAGTGGTTTGATTCCTACCTGAATTAATCCTATGTGCAGGTAGTTGTATTTGGTTCTGATTTGTTCAATAATTCTTCTATCAAGAACTTTAATTGTCTGTTTTCCTCTAGAGAGAGAAACAGTTTTTTCAACAGTTTTTATGTGGTAATCATTTTGTTCTTCAAACGTGCCATTGCTATATATTTCTGTTACAGGCAAGGCTGGCAACTTCCCGTTGGATATTTGTTGGTCAAAATTTTCATATTTCATTTCTTCTGAATTTTTTGTTTTTTCTGAATTTTCTTTTTCTAAGCTATTATGGGTAAAACTGGTTCAAACAGACTGATAGGATGAAGAAGACGAAATAGATCTATTGGAAGGATACTGAAATAATTTAAACCAATTTTTAAAAAGTTTTGTTTTTCCCTTAGAATTTTCCATTTTTGTAGCTCGTTAGAAACAAGAAGAGTTTTGTCAACGATTTACTGCCCTTGACGCATGATCATGGCCTGAAACGGGACTTACAACGCAACCACACTCTTAAGAAGATAAACGAGGCACAGAAGTGGAGAATAAGAAGGAAAATAGAAACTCTAAAGAGAATTGGATAGATCAACTTGGCTAAATAGCTTCAGATCCTGGATAATAGATTTCATTCATCTAAATCACAAATTTAAATACGAGATAATAATTCTAATTCTTCATTCAATCTATTACAATACTCTCTAATTTGATTACACAAGCGTACTAGCATAGATCTTCTAATAGTTTGAACACGGATAACAAGATATCCTCCTACAGCTATATTTTCATCAATTTATCTGATAGCATTTTCTAATCTTCTAAGCTGGTTTTCACGTCGTCTTAGATCACGCAATAATTCTTCTCTCCTAATAGAACGAGGTGGCATCTCAGGAGGCCATAGCTTGTAGTTTTGATTCAGTTCAGAATTTATCTAGTTGGAAGACAGCATAAGAATGCATTAAGACAACCCTTCTTCTTTCAAACTGATGATGACGAGGATTATTTCTGTAGGTGCAGATTTGCAAATGTCTTCTTATATTGTCTAATAAGAATTCAATTTTTCTTAATATCCGAACATCATCATAATATCTCCTAAGCAGAGCAAGACGAATAGACATATTCTGTCAAAAGAAACAACATGATTAGATAATAACAAACTTATATTATCAAACTCATAAAAACTTTACTTACAGAAGATTGTACAAGACTTCAAACTCTAGAACATTTAAACTTCAAACTCACACTCACACTCACACTTACACTTATGTTTTTTACAATTTTTTGGAGATGATCACCAAAGGAAACCCTCAGCTCCTTATATAGATTGGAGCATACAAAAGATCCCTCCTCTCGTCTGACCATGAGAGGACTTAAACCAAAAGCAACAGAAAAAGGAATGGTTCCCCACACTAACTTCCAGACACATTTTTCAAAAGTTGATGGGCAAGGTACAAAAGTTGATGGGCAAAGTACATGAGGTGGAATATCTTTATGCCACATGGAAAGCATAAGATAAACATATCCCCACAACTTTATCAACTTTTGACATTTGGCAATAAAGCACCCCCACAACATTTACAAACCCAATACCTTTATTTACAAATGGCATCACAAGAGGCAGCCCCTACCAACTTAGTTTACAAGTGGCAACTTAAAAGGCAGGGGACAACAAAATATATTCTCTGTTGGCTAGATGACAACTTTTCTTCAAATCAAACCTTGATATTATGCTAGCTTGTCTTCTCAACAATGATAACTAGCAACTTTTCTTCTCAAGCATCATTTTGAATGAAGACACCATTTCTTCTATGCAAGACACCTACAAGAGGATATTAATTGTACAACCAACATTGATGGGACTATTTTTCTTCAAACTAGCCATAAATTCAAAACAATGGACAAATTCGACGAACTGGACAAACTTCACGAACTGGACCAATAGGACCAACTAGAGGAATTGGACGAATTGGACATAATGGACGAACAGGAAGAATTGGACGAACTGGACCAACTGGACAAATTGGAGAAACTGAACGAACTGGACCAAGTGGACAAATTGGACGTATTAGACAAACTGGCCAAACTTGACGAACTATACAACTAAACAAATTGGACAAAATGGATGAATTGGACCACCTAAAGGAATTTGACGAATTCGACATAATGGACGAATAAGACGAATTGGACCAACTTCGCTAACGAGACATACTGCGAGCTCGAAAAACTGGATAGACTAAACGAATTGGACGAACTTGAACAATTGGACGAACTGGAGGAACATAACCAACTAAACGAAATGGACGAACTCAAAAAACTGGACGAAGTCGACAAACTAAACAAATTGGAGAAACTGGACGAATTGGTCCAACTAGAGGAATTGCACAAATTGGCCATAATGGACCAACAGGAAGAATTGAATGAACTGGACCAACTAGACAAATTAGACGAACTGGACAAACTGGACAAACTTGACAAACTGGACAAACTGAACATACTGGACGAATTGGACCGACTAGATGAATTGGACGTGTTGGACATAATGGACGAACAGGAAGAACTGGACGAAATGGACTTACTGGACGAATTGGAGAAACTGGACGAACTGGACAAATTGGAAATACTGGGTAAACTAGACGAACTTGACAAACTTAACAAATTGGACATCTCAAATTCCTCAGACATTCATAATATTCTGTTAATAGAATATTAACATACTATAATAACCTGACAAGTAGATAAATTTCGAACTGAATAAAAACAACAGCTTGTGCATTCCATTTGGCAAAAACAAGCTCCTCTTATTGTACCTGAGCCCGAAAGTGGGAATCTCCTTTTGTAAAGCTGGGTGTGCTGTCCTCTCATGGTCGGATGAGGGTGTGATGTTCTTTTGTATCTGCTCCATCTATATAAGGAGCTGGAGTTTCCATTTGTGAGTATGAAAAAAATTAACGAAAATAGAATGTTAGATATAGAAAAATAAAAGTTCAGAGTTTAAGCGTGAGTGTGAGCTTGAAGTGTGAGTGTGCTAAAGTTTGAAGTCTTGTACAATCTTCTGTAAGTAATTAAGTTTTTATAAGTTTGATATTATATGCTTATGGTTATCTAATCATGCTGTTTCTTTTGTTAGAATTATTATCTCGTATTTAAATCTGTAAAAAAAAAAAGAAGAGAGATTTAGATGAATTAAATCTATTATCCAGGATCTGAAGTTTTTTAACCCAGTTGATCTATCCAATTCTCTTTTGAGTTTTTATTTTCCTTCTTATTCTCCACTTCTGTACCTCGTTTATCTTCCAAAGAGTGTGGTCGCATTGTAAGTGCCGCTTCTGGCCGTGATCAGGCATTAAGGGTTGTAAATCATTGACAGAACTCTTTCTGTTTCTTATGAGCTACAAAGATGGAAAATTCTAAGGGAAAAACAAAGCTTTTTAAGAATTGGTTTAAATCATTTCAGTATCCTTCTAATAGATCTTATTCGTCTTCTTCATCTTACCAGTCTGCTTTAACTAGTTTTCCCTGTAATAGCTTAGAAAAAGAAAATTCAGGAAAAACAAAAAATTCAGAAGAAATGATATATGAAAATTTTGACCAAGCAATATCCAATTGGAAGTTACTAGCCTTGCCTGTAACAGAAATATGTAGTAATGCACATTTGAAGAACAAAATGATTACCATATTAAAAGTGTTGAAAAAACTGTTTCTCTCTCTGGAGGAAAACAGACAATTAAAGTTCTTAAATGTTTCAGTGTGTGTTTATGTACGAGATCAGAGACATGATGAGTTTGATGATTCTCTTTATGCTATAATCGAATCTAGTCTCTGTCATGGACCTGTTGATTTTAACTGTTTTCCTAATATCACAATTGATGCTCATGATGATGATGTTCTTGATATTGAAACCATTGGATTTCAAAGTAAAGGATTAAAGATGAGTCCAAGAAGTAAACCTTTTGCCATAGTTTATCATGTGTTCTACAAATCCATGATCTCTATCTTTCCCATGATAGCCTATAGAGATTAAGATTGATAAAGAAAAAACTACATTTCTCATGGAAACAAACTTTAACAATAATGTGTTTATCCCAAAAGTTATCAGTTGGGAAGAAGTTGTTCTCCCTGGAAATTGGCATATAGAAGACGTCACTCCAAGAGTAAATGAAATAACAGATGATTTACAAAGTATAGTCAAATTACCAAATGGTAATGTTGAAATCAATTTTAAGAGAAAAATGGATCAAAAGGTTTTTAGAAACAAAGAAAATGGAATCGAACACCCTGTGTATAAAAGAACTTCATCACAAAAAACTTACAACCCTAGTGAGAGTGATTTTCCCCAAGGAGTCATAAGAATGGTTAGCATTCAAAAGCCAGAAGAAACCCCTGTCAAAAAATTTGAAATTAATAAAAAATATCTTAGAGAAAATTTGAAAAATCATCCTTTAAATGATTGGTTCTTTAAAAGGTTTAACACAGAAGAAAAAGATAAAATGAGAGAATTATGGTATTTCCAAATGGAGGAAGAAGAAAGAAATATACCTTTCTTTGACTGGTTCATGGAATATTTTAGAAAAGGGAAAATCAAAGAAAAAGAAACTCAAAGCCCAAAACAAATAAGAGTTATAGGAAGAACAACAAGATCTTGGAAAGACACTGAAGGAAAAGAAGTTCATAAATCTCACCCACCTTGGAAGAAACTTGATATTTCTGTTCCTAATATAGAAACCAAGAATTATGCCATACCTGTAAAAAATGCATCTATTTATGAATCAAAACCAGACCCAAATGCTAGAGACATAGAGGTATAGGTATTGGAGATATAATTGAACAAAACAATTACACCAATCTATGTCTATTAACCATTGGAGATCAAACAGATCGAATAGAAAGAACAATCAAATCAAAACCCGAATTCAATAAAGATAAAGAAGAAAAATTAGAAGAAAGCTCTGCCAATGTAGTGTATGTTCCCAGACAATTACCTAAAGGGATTATTTTGCAAAAAGGACCATTCAAAATGACTGACGAAATGCAAAAAGAACTGTCCAATATGATGGAAAGCCTCAATATGGGAGGAAAATGATTTAGCATCCTAAGAGTCTCTGCTGTAGAGAATTTATTAATAAATCGTCTAAAGAAATGGAATCCCCAAGTAAAATTGCCAGAGACAAATAATTATTATCCTAGACCAACCCCTGTTGATCTACAACTCAAAGAGGCTCCATACACTTACACGTCAGAATTAACCTATTCATGAAATTCTTTATATGAGTGGAACTTAGATTGATTAACAGAATATCAAATTGTCCAAATGGTTCACAGTATGTTAGTATACTATAATGCCTGTGAAGTCAGAGGAAATACCCCAAGAAACATTTTCCTCATGATAACCACCCCTTTCAATGGAATATTAAGAGAATGGTGGAATTATGGATTAACTGGAGCCCAAAGACTTGAAATAGAAAATACTGTCAAAATGGATGAATTTGGAAGAATCCTTTATAGAGACAAAACCATAGGAAACATAGTAGATCCCAATCTTAAGCTTAAGCAGGTACTAGTCAAATCCCTGATAACTGCGAAACTCAATCTGATTGTGTTTGTGTCTTGCTTCTATGCATCCTCAATGAATTTACTAGAGGAATTGCTTTAATTAAAGAGAAAAATGACAGCAATTACATCGCTTGAGATGTAGAAATTTAGGAGAATTTCGTTGGTATAGAGATGTAGTCTTATCAAAAGTCTACCAACTAAATGATTGTAATTCTGATATTTGGAAAGAAAGATTTATTTCAGGATTACCACCCCTATTTGCTGAAAAGGTACGTAATTCCTTGAGAGAAGAAATGCATGGTACTATTAATTATAGTATGCTGACGTTCGGAGGAATTATATAAAGAATTAACAAAGTTGGCATGACTCTTTGTACTGATTTAAAGATCAGCAAACAAGCTGAAAAAATGAAAAAATACTCTGGAGATAAAGAATTAGGAGATTTTTGTTTCCAGTTTGGCTTAGATTAAACACCTGAATCAAAGAGAAAACCCTCGCGTTCTAGATTTACTCCAGATAGAAAAAACAAAATGGTAAGGAAGTATAAACCCGGAAGATATAAAAAACAGAGCAAACCCGATGAACTCATCCCACTCAAAAGAAAATCTAGGAAATATTTCAAAAAGAAATACATAAAAGAAAATGTTCCGACTTGTTATACTTGCGGGAAAATGGGTCATTATTCAAATAAATGCTTTAAAAAAGAAAATTCCTTTAAAAAGAAACTTAGAAAAATCAATAACAAGAATGAAGAGGAAAATACTGAAAAAGAACAATCTGATTCAAGTTCCTTGGAAGAAGAAGAAGAATATGAATCTGATTCATCAACTGAATTGAAGAAAATAGTCCCCAGGTTCAGCTTATCAAACAATTCCAATCATGTACATGTCATTCAGATGAAGAAGAATCTGATGAAGAATGGTCGATACCATCTGATGAAGATCTTTGTATCCGTATTCGTGTCCTCACAGCCCCTCAAAAATTACTTCTAGAAATGGTTGATAACATACCCGATCCGGAGAAAAAAGTTCAATCTTTAAATCAAATTTGCAAAATTGGGGGGAGGAGAAGAAGGTTAAAGTTCACAACCAAAAATTTCCTTTGAAGAAGATGAAAATGGTGATAAAGCACCATATTATCCTCAAAAGAACAAAAGAGAAAGAAACATTTCACACACCAACCTATTCGATGATTGACCTTATGAATAGAGCAGAAAAAATTCATATTATAAATAAACCCTAAACTCTCTCAGATTTAAAAAGAGAATTAAATGATCAGAAGAGAGAACTCCATGAATTAAGAATTGAGTTAACCAAAAAACAAAATGAGCTTGATGAAAGGTTAACTTGGTTGGAAAATGATGGTGCTATTGAAAAATATGATGAAGAAAAATTTGTCCATACACCATGGCCGAACCCATGATCTTTTAATTTGGCCAACATTTACAACTTTGCCATCCCTTAAAACATAACCATTGCTTCTCCATTTAAACCCTCTAAAATCATAGACCTTTACCAACAAACTCCCATTTAAAATTAACCAACACTCTTACATGGGGTTCGGCCATGCACTATGGCCGAACCCTATGTTTCCTCCTTTCCAATAAAAATACCATGATCATCCAATATAAATTCCATAAGACCCATTAACTTGACTCATGATTCTTATCCATTTAATCCCTACAAAAATAAAATACTATTACCAACAACTCCCGTTTAAAATTATTAATATCCTTTCCATGGGGTTCGGCCATACCACATGGCCGAACCCTATGGTTCCTTGCTTCCTCTTGAACATCAATTAAACCCTTTTAAAACCATATAATTATTCCATGATTTTCATCCCATAAAATAACCAACAACCTTCCATGCGGTTCGGCCCTTCATCATGGCCGAACACTATGGTTTATCAATTCCTCTTAAACCATTTAAACCCATGTAAGTTTATTAACAAACTCCCATATTTTTCATCATTAATAATCCATACATTAAACCATGTCTTTCCATTAAAAACACTATATTCATCTCCCAATTCCCTTCCATGGCGTTCAACTATACCCTATGGCCGAATCCTATGGTTCCTTATCTTTTAAACAAAATTTTCAAATATACTAACCGGTTTCGCGACTCTTCCGGTTTCCCTCGGTTGGTCTTGCTCTTCCAATCTTCTTCTTGCTTAACCTCTTCTCCTCTTTGATCTTTCACAAAACTAAGAACACCTTCTTGCCAAGAGCACAATGCATCAATACCCTTGCTGATTTGTGTAATGCCGTGTGCCTCTCCTTCTCTCCTTTTATTAGTACTAATTGGCCAATCTTAGAAGGTGCCATAACCCTTTGTTTAGCAATGCCGTGTGCCCCTTTCTTTTATTCCATAACAACTCCCAATCGGTTATACATTTAGACAATGCCGTGTGCACTAACTTTCCTTGTGTTGCCTTTCTTTTAAAAATCCAATCAGTCCTATCTTAGAAGGTGCCATGCGCTCTTGATGCCTTTCTTTTATTAAAACTTCCTTTTGATCTAAATAGAAGGTGGCATGCACCCCTCTTGCCTTTCTTTTATTAAACTCCCAATCAGTCCTATTTTAGAAGGTATCAAGACCCTTTAAATTAGCCATTGCCGTGTGCTCGTTTATCTATATCACATCCACTCGGCCAAGCCAATTATCCTTATTTAGTAATCCCTTTATGCGCATATGCAACTCCTAAAATCTTTGATCGATATCTTCCATGCGCATGCAATCTTCCAATTCCTAAAATCTTTCCATGTCCACCTCACATACACGCCCCAAGCAATCCATATTTAATTTTTAGACATATTGCATTATTATTTAATTCAGCCCCACTTAATTTAAATTGAACTAACTTGGTGGTCATCCAAGTTAACCATGACCCATTGGGTCCCAATTGGGCATTTGACCCAAATAAACAACCTTGACCCAATTAAACACATCTTACCCATTTATTTTAAATTGAACCTATAACATATCCGTTGGATCTTAATTGGGCAATGACCCAACACTTTACCCATCTATGGTCCATATCTAAAAATTCACAAATTAAATAGGGTAATTTTAGTAAATATTTAATAACTTGAAAATCCAGGGTGTTACACGTCAAGTTTGTCCAGTTCGTCCAATTTGTCCAGTTGGTCCAGTTTTTAGAGTTCGTCCAGTTCGTTTAGTTTGTTAAGTTCCTCCAGTTTGTCCAGTTCATCCAGTTTTTCCAACTCGTTCAGTTTGTTCAGTTTGTCTAATTCATCGAGTTCATCGAGTTTTTCCAATTCGTTCAGTTGGTCCTATTTGCCCAGTTTGTCCAGTTCGCCCAGTATGTCTCGTTGCTCCAGTTCGTCCAATTATTCTTGTTCGTCCATTATGTCCAGTTCGTCCAATTCCTCTAGTTGGTCCTATTGGTCCAGTTCGTGAAGTTTGTCCAGTTCGTCCAATTTGTCCTGTTTATCCAGTTTTTTGAATTCACCTAGTATGTTTCGTTAGTCAAGTTGGTCTAGAGTTCGTTTAGTTTGTTATGTTCCTCCAGTTCGTCTAGTTTGTCCAGTTCGTCCAATTCATCAAGATTTTCCAATTCGTTCAGTTTGTCCTATTTGCCTAGCTTTTTTCCAGCTTGCCCCATATGTCTCCTTCGTCTAGTTGGTCCAGTTCATTCAATTCTTCCTGTTGGTCCATAATGGCCAATTCGTGCAGTTCCTCTAGTTGGACCAATTCGTCTAGCTTATCCAATTTGTTTAGTTTGTCCAGTTCGCCCAGTTTTTCGAGTTCGTCCATTTCTCAGCAATGAAGACTCTTAGGATGCTGAATCCTTTTCCTCCCATATTGAGACTTTCCATCCTATTGGATAATTCTTTTTGCATTTCGTGAGTCATTTTGTCATGGTGTTGTTTTTCTTGGTGGGGGTCTGCTGCCTCAAAAGTAGATAAAGTTATTTTGTCATGGTGTTATTTTTCTTGGTGGGGCTCTACTGCCTCAAAAGTAGATAAAGTTATTTTGTCATGGTGTTGTTTTTATTGGTAGGGGTCTACTGCCTCATGTCAAGAAGACATCAAAAGAAGATAAAAACATCAGCTTGTGCATTCCATTTGACACAAGGAAGCTCCTCTTATTGTACCTGAGCCCCAAAGTGGGAATCTCCTTTTGTAAAGCTAGGTGTGTTGTCCTCTCATGGTCGGATGAGAGTGTGGTGAGAGTTTGTTCTTTTGTATCTGCTCCATTTGTGAGTATCACAAAAAATTATCGAAAATAGAATGTTAGATATAGAAAAATAAAAGTTCAGAGTTTAAGTGTGAGTGTGAGCTTGAGGTTTGAGTGTGCTAGAGTTTGAAGTGCTGTACAATCTTCTATAAGTAATTAAGTTTTTATAAGTTTGATATTATATGCTTGTGGTTATTTAATCATGTTGTTTCTTTTGCTAGAATATGTCTATTCGTCTTGCTCTGCTTAAGAGGTACTATGATGATTTTCGAATATTAAGAAAAATTGAAATCTTGTTTCCTTACCATTTTTATTCTTCTATCTGGAGTAAATCTAGAACGCGAGGGTTTTCTCGTTGATTTAGGTGTTTGATCTAAGCCAAAGTGGAAACAAAAATCTCCTAATTCTTTATCTCCAGAATATTTTCTCATTTTTTCAGCTTGTTTACTGATCTTTAAATCAATAAAAAAATCATGCCAACTTTGTTAATTCTTTGTATAATTCCTCCGAACGTCAGCATACTGTAATTAATAGTACCATGCATTTCTTCTCTCAAGGAATTACGCACCTTTTCAGCAAATAAGGGTGGTAATCCTCAAATAAATCTTTCTTTTCAAATATCAGAATTACAATCATTTAGTTGGTAGACTTTTGATAAGAATACATCTCTATACCAACGAAATTCTCCCAAATTTCTACATCTCAAGCGATGTAATTGCTATCTATTTTTCTCCTTAATTAGAGCAATTCCTCAAGTAAATTCATTGAGGATGCATAGAAGCAAGACACTAACACAATCAGATTGAGTTTCCCAGTTATTAGGGATTTGACTAGTACCTGCTTCAAGCTTAATATTGGGATCTACTAAGTTTCCTGTGGTGTTGTCTTTGTAAAAGATTCTTCCAAATTCATCCATTTTGACAGCATTTTCTATTTCAAGTCTTTGGGCTCCAGTTAATCCATAATTCCACCATTCTCTTAATATTGCATTGAAAGAGGTGGTTATCATGAGGAAAATGTTTGTTGGAGTATTTCGTCTGACTTCACAGGCATTACAGTATATTAACATACTGTGAACCATTTGGACAATTTGATATTCTGTTAATCCATCTAAGTTCCACTCATATAAAGAATTTCCCGAATATGTTAATTCTGATGTGTAAGTGTATGGAGCCTCTTGAGTTGTAGATCAATAGGGGTTGGTCTGGGATAATAATTCTTTGTCTCTGGCAATTTTACCTGGGGATTCCATTTCTTTAGACGATTTATTAATAAATTCTCTGAAGCAAAGACTCTTAGGATGCTGAACCCTTTTCCTCCCATATTGAGGCTTTCCATCATATTGGATAATTGTTTTTGCATTTTGTCAACCATTTTGAATGGTCCTTCTTGTCAAATAATCCCTTTAGGTAATTGTCTGGGAACATATACTGCATTGGCAGAGCTTTCATTTAATTTTCCTTCTTTATCTTTATTGAATTCGGGTTTTGATTTGATTGTTTTTTCTATTCGATTTGTTTGTTCTCCAATGGTTAATAGACATAGATTGGTGTAATTGTTTTGTTCAATTATATCTCCAATACCTATATCTATGTCTCTAGCATTTGGGTCTGCTTTTGATTCATAAATAGATGCATTTTTCACAGGCATGACATGGCAAGAGAAATTGGCAGATCAAGAAGAAAGCCAAAATTAAAACTTAGTCTTCCTTCCGTGTAACCGACGAAACTTCTCTTAGTTTTTTCCATTTTTCTCCTAAAATTGATTTCAACATTACCATTTGGTAATTTGACTATACTTTGTAAATCATCTGTTATTTCATTTACTCTTGGAGTGACGTCTTTTATCTGCCAATTTCCAGGGAGAACAACTACTTCCCAACTGATGACTTTTGGGATAAACACATTATTGTTAAAATTTGTTTCCATGAGAACTATAGTTTTTTCTTTATCAACCTTATCTCTATAGACTATCATGGGAAAGACAGAGATCATGGATTTGTAGAACACACGATAAACTATAGCAAAAGGTTTACTTCTTGGACTCATTTTTAATCCTTTACTTTGAAATCCAATGGTTGCACAATCAAGAACATCATCATCATGAGCATCAATTGTGATATTAGAAAAATAGTTAAAACAAACAAGTCTATGACAGAGACTGGATTCGATCATAGCATAAAGAGAATCATCAAACTCTTCATGTCTCTGATCTCGTACATAAGCACGCACTGAAACATTTAATCCTAATCGAAACAGTGGTTTGATTCCTACCTGAATTAATCCTATGTGCAGGTAGTTGTATTTGGTTCTGATTTGTTCAATAATTTTTCTTTCAAGAACTTTAATTGTCTGTTTTCCTCTAGAGAGAGAAACAATTTTTTTAACAGTTTTAATGTGATAATCATTTTGTTCTTCAAATGTGCCATTACTATATATTTCCGTTACAGGCAAGGCTGGCAACTTCCAATTGGATATTGCTTGGTCAAAATTTTCATATATCATTTCTTCTGAATTTTTTGTTTTTCCTGAATTTTCTTTTTCTAAGCTATTACGGGGAAAACTAGTTAAAGCAAACTGGTAAGATGAAGAAGACGAATAAGATCTATTAGAAGGATACTGAAATGATTTAAACCAATTCTTAAAAAGCTTTGTTTTTCCCTTAGAATTTTCCATCTTTGTAGCTCATAAGAAACAGAAAGAGTTCTGTCAACGATTTACAGCCCTTAATGCTTGATCACGGCCAGAAGCGGGACTTACAACGCGACCACACTCTTTGGAAAATAAACGAGGTACAGAAGTGGAGAATAAGAAGGAAAATAAAAACTCTAAAGAGAATTGGATAGATCAACTGGGTTAAAAAACTTCAGATCCTGGATAATAGACTTAATTCATCAAAATCCATTTTTTTTTTAAATACGAGATAATAGTTCTAATTCTTCATTCAGACTATTACAATATTCTCTTATCTAATTACACAAGCGTACTAGCATAGATCTTCTAATAGTATGAATGCAGATAACAAGATATCTTTCTGCAACTATATTTTCATCAATTTGTCTGATGGTATTTTCTAATCTTCTAAGCTGGTTTTCACGTCGTCTTAGATCACGCAACAATTCTTCTCTCCTAATAGAACGAGGAGGCATCTCAGAAGGCCATAGCTTGTAGTTTTGATTCAGTTCGAAATTTATCTAGTTGGAACACAGCATAAGAATGCATTAAAACAATCCTTCTTCTTTCAAACTCATGATGGCAAGGATTATTTCTGTGGGTGTAGGTTTGCAAATGTCTTCTTATATTGTCTAACAAGATTTCAATTTTTCTTAATATTCGAACATCATCATAGTACCTCCTAAGCAGAGCAAGACGAATAGACATATTCTAGCAAAAGAAACAGCATGATTAGAAAACAACAAGCATATAATATCAAACTTATAAAAACTTAATTACTTACAGAAGATTGTACAGGACTTCAAACTTTAACACACTCAAACCTCAAGCTCACACTCACACTTAAACTCTGAACTTTTATTTTTCTATATCTAACATTCTATTTTCGATAATTTTTTTTTCATACTCACAAATGGAAACTCCAGCTCCTTATATAGATGGAGCAGATACAAATGAACACACTCTCATCACACTCTCATCCGACCATGAGAAGACAGCACACCCAACTTTACAAAAGGAGATTCCCACTTTGGGGCTCAAGTACAATAAGAGGAGCTTCCTTTTGCCAAATGGAATGCACAAGCTTTTGTTTTTATCTTCTTTTGATGTCTTCTTGACATGAGGCAGCAGACCCCCACCAATAAAAACAACACCATGACAACTTTAGACAACTTTTCTACTCATCCATATACCCCCACCAAAAAGAGATGATTCCACTGGCTCTGATACCAACAAGTACAGGATCTATCTATAATGACAGGAATCATCTCAAATATTCAAATCTTCTTTTTCATTAATTTTTTTTACTTTAGCAGAATTTTTACGAAATAATTCAGCTAAATGAAATTCTTTTTCAACTTCTTTTTCTTTTCCTTTGTCTTTTGCTGAAGAATACCAAAACTTTCCACCACGAAGGTATTCAGAAACTGATCCGTCAGGATTAATATGAGAGTCAGGGTCCCACCGAGGATGGAGATCTTTAAGGGGCACAACTTCATCATCAAAATTTTCTTCTGGATCATGATTACTATCCCAATCATGATCACTAACCTTTTTCTTTGGGAGATACTCTTCTAAAATTTGTTTAATCTTCTCTTCAAAATTGACGGAGCCAACAGACATGTCCATTGGCTCAGGAGATTTTTCTTGAGCAATTTCTTTGGCAATCTTTTTGGCCAAGAGATCAGCCATGACCATTTCATTCTCAAAAGGCTTTTCTTCAGGAAGAGGAATTTCTTCTTTAACAGGAGGAGAAATTTGTAATTTTTGGCCACCATTTTTGGTAAAAAGTTTGATAAAGAGATGGTAAACCATATGAGCCCTTTTTTATTTCAAACTTCCATTGGAAAATATAAAGGATATGAAATTTAGCAAAGAAGCGAAGCATATTGATGGCTTCACATGGAACCTTTTCTTCAACTTGAGAGAACTTAATAAACAAATAACGAAAATTATCAGGAAAGATTTTCTGAGAATCACCAAAATATGACCACCAAGTGAAGAGAAACCAGGATGGGAAATTTAGATGAATGGGAGTAACATCAGGATTTTCCTCTTTGAATTTGATGAACCAGGAATGACTATACTGGCGATTTTGCCACATCAAGGCAAATTTCCAGGCATCAACATAGTCCCAATAATTAAAGAACTCAGTCGAATTGTATAATTGGACTGATTTTGTCATGTACAAGGGACCATCCCAATCTTCCTCTGTAAGGATTTTGAGAACAGTGAACTTTGAGTAGGTGATAATACCATTTGCATTCTTATTGTGGAAGATGAAGCCACTTTTCATCTGATGTAAAATATTGAGATACCAATCTTTGGTTTTCCTTTTATCAGGGGAATAAAAATGAAGCCCCTTGCCAAAGAGAGAATAAACATTATCTTCAACAAATCTTTCTTCCATAAGACAATCTGAAGTAACAAGAATTCTGTTACCAGTGTAAATATATAATTCTAATTGACTTGGGTCTTTTGTTGGAGTAAAACCCTTTTGGCTTTCTTGTTGATCTGCCAATTTCTCTTGCCCTTTTTTCTGCATGAATGGGGAAGACCTACTTGCCATTTTGTCGTCCCTGAAGAAATTCTCTAGTAAGAAAGTCAGGGAGAGAGTTAGAATTTCCATTAATAAATTCAATTTTAAATTCAAAAACTGATAAAATGGCTTGCCATCTAGCAAATATTTGCTTAGAGACAAGATTTTTGACATCTTTTTCTAGAATTTCTTTTGCTGCCTTAGCATCAACTCTGATCAGAAATTCTTTGTTTAATAAGTCATGTTGGAATTTCGTCACACAAATAACTATGGCAAGAACTTCCTTTTTGATGGTTGAATATTTCTTTTGTGCTTCATTCCATAATCCAGAATTAAATCTTATTAATTCCTCTTTGAGTCTTTTTGGTGTAAGAGGATTCTACCATATCTGATATCAGAAGCATCAGTTTGAACTATTTTGAAAGCTTCTGGGTCAGATAAACATCTACAAGGAAGATTTTTAACTCTTTCTTTAATCTTTTTTACTGCATTAGTGTGATGGATGGTCCACTCCTTAGGATTTTTCTTTAACCTTTCCTGGAGAAGTTTTCTATCTTTGGCCAAATCTTGATAGAAAAATCCAACATAATTTAGACATCCAAGAAATCTTTGTAGCATATTTTTGTCCTTAATTTCATCTGAAAATTTATCAGCAAATTGAGTAACTCTATTAGTTGGAGTTATTTTTCTGTCTTGGATCTCAAATCCTAAGAACCTGATTTTTTGCTGAAAGAGATTCATTTTTCTTTTAGATAAAGCCAATCCATTTTTTTTATGACTCTCTTGAAAATACCCAAATGTTTCCAATGTTGTATCACAGATTCTGAGAAGATAAGAATATCATCAATGTAAACAATAACAAACTGTGTGTAAGACGAGAAGATATTATTCATAATATTCTGAAATTCAGATGGAGCACTTTTCAATCCAAAAGGAATAACATTCCATTCATAATGCCCTATAGGAACAGTGAATGCAGTTTTATATCTATCGTCTTCTTTTATCTGAATCTGCCAAAATCCTGATTTTAAATCAAATTTTGAGAATATTTTGGCATTGTTTAATCTGTTTAGCAAATCCTGAGTATTAGGCAAAGGATACCTAATAGATTGAAGAACTTTGTTTAGTGGTTTATAACTGATTACCAATCTTGGAACTCCTCTTTCGATTTCAGCGGCATTTTCAACATAAAATGCCGTACAGCTCCAAGGGGATTTGTTTTTTTCTAATTAATCTTTTCTTCAGAAGAACATTGATTTCTTCTTCGCAAAGCTTTAAATGAGCAGCATCTATTTGGGATGGACGAGCTTTAGTAGGAATATCTTTTTCATTAAAATCTTTTGCATATGGTAATCCTACTATGTGTCTTTTTCTATCCCAAAAGGCTGATGGTAATTCAGAACAGCATTCTTCTTCAATCTGTTTGGTGAATTCTTCTAATTTTGTTTTGAATTCTTTTTCTCCTAATTCTTTTGTTATTTGAACAGATTTGGTTTCATTTTTTAAACCTTTTATATAATCTTCCTTGTTGGAAATGATTTGATTTATTCTTTGGAATTTTGTTTCACAGGGGTCATCAATAAAGTCAAGATTTATATCTACCCCTTTAATTTTTGTAGAAATTCCCTTTGTGTTAACTGAGAAACGTTGGATTAGAAGGATAAACGGGGACCGAAGAAGTACATCATTAACAATATCTCCTGAAATAATGAAGGGTGTAGTAACACAAACTCCTTGGAAACAAACATGGACATTGGGAATTTTTCTTTCTATTGCCATACTGGTACACATTTGCTGCTGTCACAAATTGCTTAGATTCATCTGTGACTTCAATTGGAACAACACCTAATCTGATAACATTTAGATCAGCTCTAGTATCAACAATAGCATTGACTATTTTCTCAAAAAAAATTATCTTTATTTTAACTTGAATTCTCCATTGTTGAGAAATACATTTTGTTGGGATAACAGAAGTAGAGATTTTGCTAATTTCTCCTTTAATTTTTTGGACAAATTTTTTTCATCATATTTTTCAATAGCACCATCATTTTCCAACCAAGTTAACCTTTCATCAACCTCATTTTGTTTTTTGGTTAACTCAACTCTTAATTCACGGAGTTCTCTCTTCTGATCATTAATTCTCTTTGTAAATCTGAGAGAGTTAAGGGTTTATTTATAGTATGAATTTTTTCTGCTCTATTCATATGGTCAATCATAGAATAGGTTGGTGTGTGAAATATTTCTTTCTCTTTTGTCCTTTTAGGATACTCCTAAAAGGACATTGAGAATTTTTCTTTCTCCAAGGAGTCATAAGAATGGTTAGGATTCAAAAGCCAGAAGAAACCCCTGTCCTTGTTGGTATCAGAGCCAGTGGAATCATCTCTTTTTGGTGGGGGTATATGGATGAGAATAAATGTTGTCTTCATTGCTAAGAAGAAAAGTTGTCTAAAGTTCTCTTCATTGCTAAGAAGAAATCTAAAGTTGTTTTCATTGCTAAGAAGAAATGTTGCTAAAAGTTGTTTGATGTGTCCCCTCTAGTCAAAAGTAGATAAAGTTATTTTGTCATGGTGTTGTTTTTCTTGGTGGGGGTCTGTTGCCTCAAAAGTAGATAAAGTTATTTTGTCATGGTGTTGTTTTTATTGGTGGGAGTCTGCTGCCTCATGTCAAGAAGACATCAAAAAAAGATAAAAACAACAGCTTGTGCATTCCATTTGGCAAAAGGAAGCTCCTCTTATTGTACCTGAGCCCCTAAGTGGGAATCTCCTTTTGTAAAGCTGGGTGTGCTGTCCTCACATGGTCGGATGAGAGTGTGATGAGAGTGTGTTCTTTTGTATCTGCTCCATCTTTATAAGGAGCTGGAGTTTCCATTTGTGAGTATGAAAAAAATTATCGAAAATAGAATGTTTATAGAAAAATAAAAGTTCAGAGTTTAAGTGTGAGTGTGAGCTTCAGGTTTGAGTTTGCTAGAGTTTGAAGTCCTGTACAATCTTCTGTAAGTAATTAAGTTTTTTAAGTTTGATATTATATGCTTGTGGTTATCTAATCATGTTGTTTCTTTTGTTAGAATATGTCTATTCGTCTTGCTCTGCTTAAGAGGTACTATGATGATGTTCGAATATTAAAAAAAATTGAAATCTTGCTTCCTTACCATTTTGTTTCTTCTATCTGGAGTAAATCTAGAACGCGAGGGTTTTCTCTTTGATTCAGGTGTTTGATCTAAGCCAAACTGGAAACAAAAATCTCCTAATTCTTTATCTCCAGAATATTTTTTCATTTTTTCAGCTTGCTTACTGATCTTTAAATCAGTACAAAGAGTCATGCCAACTTTATTAATTCTATTGTATAATTCCTCCGAACGTCAGCATACTGTAGTTAATAGTACCATGCATTTGTTCTCTCAAGGAATTACACACCTTTTCAACAACTAAGGGTGGTAATCCTGAAATGAATCTTTCTTTCCAAATATCAGAATTACAATCATTTAGTTGGTAGACTTTAGATAAGAATACATCTCTGACCAACGAAATTCTCCCAAATTTCTACATCTCAAGCGATGTAATTGCTGTCTATTTTTCTCCTTAATTAGAGCAATTCCTCCAGTAAATTCATTGAGGTTGCATAGAAGCAAGATACTAACATAATCAGACTGAGTTTCCCAGTTATCAGGGATTTGACTAGTACCTGCTTCAAGCTTAATATTGGGATCTACTAAGTTTCCTGTGGTTTTGTCTCTGTAAAGGATTCTTCCAAATTCATCCATTTTGACAGCATTTTCTATTTCAAGTCTTTGGGCTCCAGTTAATCCATAATTCCACCATCCTCTTAATATTTCATTAAAAGAGTGGTTATCATGAGGAAAATGTTTCTTGGAGTATTTCCTCTGACTTCACAGACATTACAATATATTAACATACTATGAACCATTTGGACAATTTGATATTCTGTTAATCCATCTAAGTTCCACTCATATAAAGAATTTCACGAATAGGTTAATTCTGATGTGCAAGTGTATGGAGCCTCTTCGAGTTGTAGATCAACAGGGGTTGGTCTACGATAATAATTCTTTGTCTCTGGCAATTTTACCTGGGGATTCCATTTCTTTAGACGATTTATTAATAAATTCTCTGAAGCAGAGACTCTTAGGATGCTGAATCCTTTTCCTCCCATATTGAGGCTTTCCATCCTATTGGATAATTCTTTTTGCATTTCGTCAGTCATTTTGAATGGTCCTTCTTACAGAATAATCCCTTTAGGTAATTGTCTGGGAACATATACTGCATTGGCAGAGCTTTCATCTAATTTTTCTTCTTTATCTTTTTTGAATTCGGATTTTGATTTGATTGTTCTTTCTATTTGATCTGTTTGTTCTCCAATGGTTAATAGACATAGATTGGTGTAATTGTTTTATTCAATTATATCTCCAATACCTATACCTATGTCTCTAGCATTTGGGTCTGGTTTTGATTCATAAAGAGATGCATTTTTTACAGGCATGGCATAATTCTTGGTTTCTGTATTAGGGACAAAAATATCAAGTTTCTTCCAAGGTGGGTGAGATTTATGAACTTTTTTTCCTTCAATGTCTTTCCAGGTTCTTATTGTTTTTCCTATAACTCTTATTTGTTTTGGGCTTTGAGTTTCTTTTTCTTTGATTTTCCCTTTTCTAAAATATTCCATAAACCAGTCAAAGAAAGGTATATTTCTTTCTTCTTCCTCCATTTGGAAATACCACTCTCATCTTATCTTTTTCTTTTGTGTTAGACCTTTTAAAGAACCAATCTTTTAAAGGATAATTTTTCAAATTTTCTCTAAGATATGTTTTATCAATTTCAAATTTTTTGATAGGGGTTTCTTCTGGCTTTTGAATGCTAACCATTCTTATGACTCCTTTGAGAAAATCACTCTCACTAGGGTTGTAGGTTTTTTGTGATGAAGTTCTTTTATACACAGGGTGTTCGATTCCACTTTCTTTGTTTCTAAAAACTTTTTGATCCATTTCTTCTTTTTCACTACTCCTTTGGTCATCATCTATTTCTTCTAACTTAAAACTTTTTCTTCCTTCCGTGTAACCGGCAAAACTTCTCCTAGCTTTTTCCATTTTTCTCCTAAAATTGATTTCAACATTACCATTTGGTAATTTGACTATACTTTGTAAATCATCTGTTATTTCATTTACTCTTGGGGTGACATCTTCTATTTGCCAATTTCCTGGGAAAACAACTTCTTCCCAGCTGATAACTTTTGAGATAAACACATCATTGTTAAAGTTTGTTTCTATGAGAACTATAGTTTTTTCTTTATCAACCTTATCTCTATAGGATATCATGGGAAAGACAGAGATCATTTCCATGGAGGGTGAGATTTTTGGATTTCTTTTCCTTAAACGTCTTTCCATGTCTTAGATGTTCTTCCTATAACTCTTATGTGTTTTGGGCTTTGGGTTTCTTCTTCTTTGATTTTCCCTTTCTTAAAGTATTCCATAAACCAATCAAGGAAAGGTATATTTCTTTCTTCTTCTTCCATTTGGTAATACCATAATTCTCTCATTTTTTCTTTTTCTTCTAGGTTAAATTTCTTGAAGAACCATTCTTTCAAAGGGTGATTTTTCAGATTTTCTCTTAGTTATGGCTTATCTATTTCAAATTTTTTTATGGGTTCCTCCTTTGGTTTTTGAATACTAATCATTCTTATCACTCCATGGAGGAAATCATTCTCACTGGGGTTGTAGGTTCTTTCTGATGAAGTTCTTTTATATACAGGGTGTTCAATTCCACTTTCTTTATTTCTAAAAACCTTTTGATCCATTTCTTCTTTTTCACTACTTTTTTTATCATCTTCAACTTCTTCTAGGTTAAAACTTCTTCTTCTTTCTGTGTAGCTGGCAAAGTTTCTTCTAGCCTTTTTTATTTTTCTTCTAAAATTGACTTCAACATTACCATTTAGTAATTTGACTATGCTTCGTAAATCATCTGTTATTTCATTTACTCTTGGGGTGACGTCTTCTATTTGCCAATTTCCAGGGAGAACAACTTCTTCCCAGCTGATAACTTTTACGATAAACACATTATTATTAAAGTTTGTTTCCATGAGGATTGTGGTTTTCTCCTTATCAACCTTATCTCTATAGGCTATCATGGGGAAGATTGAGATCATGGATTTATAGAATATCCGATATACTATAGCAAAAGGTTTACTTCTTGGACTCATCTTTAATCCTTTACTTTGGAATCTAATGGTTGCACAATCAAGGACATCGTCATCATGAACATCAACTGTGATGTTTGGGAAACTATTAAAATAAACAGGTCCATGACAGAGACTTGATTCGACCATAGCATAGAGCGAATCATCAAACTCATCATGTCTCTGATCCCGCACATAAGCACATACAGAGACATTTAATCCTAATCGGAACAATGGTTTGATTCCTACCTGAATTAATCCTATGTGTAGGTAGTTGTATTTGGTCCTGATTTGTTCAATAATTCTTCTTTCAAGGATTTTGATTGTTTGTTTTCCTCCAGAGAGGGAAACAATTTTCTCAACAGTTTTAATGTGATAATCATTTTGTTTTTCAAATGTGCCATTACTATATATTTCTGTTACAGGCAAGGCTGGCATCTTCCAATTGGATATGGCTTGGTCAAAGTTTTCATACACCTTTTCTTTAGAATTTTTTGTTTTTCTGGATTTTCTTTAGCTATACTAGGATGGGGAAAACAAGATAGAGTAGACAGGTAAGATGAAGAAGATGAAGTAGACCTATCAGAAAGATGCTGAAATGATCTAAACCAATTCTTAAAAAGTTTTGTCTTTCTTTTAGAGTTATCCATTTTTTAATATGGCTATGGACAATAGAGCACCTGTCAAAGTTTTACAGCCCTTAAAGCCTCTTCTCGGCACCAAGCGGGACTTACTACGCAATCAAACTCTAATCCAACAATCAAACTATAAAAACAGAGAACAATAAAAGACAAAACAAAAGTTTTAAAGAGGATTGGATGGATCAGCTCCAGATCACAGTTAATAGATATAATTCACCTTGGAAAGATTTAGACACGAGATAATAATTCTAATTCTTTATTCAAAAGGTTACAATATTCTCTTACACTATTACACAAGAATACTAACATAGATCTCATAACAAGATATCTTCCTGTAGCTATATTTTCATCTTTCACATCGTTGATGTCGTGGGTTATTTCTATGAGTGCATATTTGCAGGGGTTGTCGTATATGTTCAAGAAGGATTTCTATTTTTCTCAATGTTCGAATATCATCATAATATTTCTTAAGCAAAGCAAGACGATTAGACATATTTTATAAAAGAAACAACATGATTAGAAAACAACATAATAACAAACTTATATTATCAAACTCATAAAAGTTTTATTACTTACAGGCTGAGTACAGAACTCCAAGCTTTAGCACACTTCAGACTTACAAGCTCACACTTACAGCTTTTATATTTTGATTTCAAATGTCGATGATGCAAAATGAAAACACAGAGCTCCTTATAAAGATGGAGCAAGGGCACAATGGATAAACTCTCTTCCGACCAAGAAAGGACAACACAGAAAGTAAAAGGACTTTTTACAGACACAACCTTCTTTACAAAAAGAGATTCCCCACTTGGGGACACAGTAAAAAGATACAATAAGTGAAGCATCTTTTGACCAAATGGGATGCACACTAAGAACAACTTTATCTTCTTTTGATAATTCTAAGACATCTGGCAGCATACCCCCACCAAAAAAAGCAACACCATCTTTTTTGGCTTGATAATTCTAAGACATTTGGTAGCATACCCCCACCAAAAGAGATAAGTCCAACGGCTCTGATACCAACTTTCAACAGGATCTCACTTTGTCATTTGTCATATCTTCTTTTGATAATTCTTAGACATCTGGCAGCATACCCCCACCAAAAAAAGTAACACCATCTTTTTTGGCTTGATAATTCTAAGACAGCTGGCAGCATACCCCCACCAAAAGAGATAAGTCCAACGGCTCTGATACCAACTTTCAACAGGATCTCACTTTGTCATTTGTCATGTCTTCTTTTGATAATTCTAAGACATCTGGCAGCTTACCCCCACCAAAAAAAAAACACTATCTTTTTGGGTTGATAACTCTAAGACGGCTGGCAGCATTTTTTTTAGCATACCCCACCAAAAAAAGCAACACCATCTTTTTTAGCAACTTTTCATTCTAATATGACATCTGGCAATATACCCTCACCAAACCCTTTAATGTACGGTAGACTTACAATATGCCTTTTTCTATTCCAAAATGTAGAAGGTAATTCAGAGCAACATTCATCTTCAAATTTCTTTGTGAGATTTTCTATTTTTTCTTTAAACACTTTCTTCTGTAAATTTTTTGTAATTGTGCAATCTTTATTTCACCTTTTAATCCATTTACATAATTTTCTTTGGTAGCAATAATTTGATTTATCTTTTGAATTTTTGTTTCACAGGGATCATCTATGAAATCAAGATTTACATTTATGCCTTTGATATTTGTAGAGATTCCCCTGGTGTTTACTGAAAAATGCTGGATTAAAAGAATAAACGGGGATCCAAGGAATACATCATTAACAATATCTTCTGAAATGGTGAAGTAACACAGATTCCTTGGAAGCAAACATGAACATTTGGAATTTTTCTTTCTATAGAAGTACTTGTTCCATTGGCAGCAGATACAAATTGTTTTGACTCACTTGTAAATTCAATAGGGATGATTCCCAATCTAATGACATTTAAATCTGCTCCAGTGTCAATAATGGCATTAACAATTTTCTCAAAATCTTTTATTTTTATTTTCACCTGGACTCTCCACTGTTGATAGATGCATTTTGTAGGGATTACTCCAGTAGAGACTCTGCTAATTTCTCCTTTAATTCTTTGGACAAATTTTTCTTCATTGTATTCTCCAAATGCACCATCAGTTTATAGTAAGTGACTCTTTCATCAAGGTCATTTACCCTTTGGTTCATTCTAATCTTAACTCTCTTATTTCTCTTTTTTGATCATTTAATTCTCTTTGTAGATCTCCAAGAGTTAATGGTTTGTTTATAGTATGGATTTTTTCAGCTCTATTCATAAGGTCAATTAAGTAATAAGTTGGAGTATGAAATGTTTCTGTTGTCCTTTTTGGATAATATGTGGTTTCATCATTTTTTTGGTTGTGAACTTTCTCATTCTTCTTCCCCTCCCAATTTTGAAATTTGATTTAAAAATTGAACTTTTTTCTCTGGATCAGGGATGCTATCAATCATTTCAAGCAGTAATTTTTGAGGGGTAGTAAGGAGACAAATATGAATACCAAGATCCTCATCAGTGGGTAATGACCATTCTTCCTCAGTACCATCATTATCAGAATTACATGTACATGCTTGGAATTGTTTGATGAGTTGAAGGTTAGGAATATTTTCTTCAAAACTGGATTCATCAGTTGATGAACCAGATTCATAATCTTTTTAGGAACTTAATTCAGATTCTTCTTTATTAGAAATTTCTTCATCATCTTCTTTAGTAATCCTTTCAAGTTTCTTTTTAGGATATTTTTCCCCTTTGAAACATTTGTTTGAATAATGACCCTTTTTTCCACAAGTATAACAAGTAGGTATCTTTCCTGTTACGTTTTCCTTCTTTGGGTATTTTTTGGATTTTCTTTTGAATAAAGGAGCATCATAATTTTTCTTTGAAAATTGACTCTTAAATTTGCTAGATTTATACCAATATATCCTTATTAACCATTGGAGAACAAACAGATAGGATAGAAAGAACAATTAGAGCAAACCATAATTCAGTAAAGGAAAAGAAGAAAGTTCAGAAGAAATCCCTGCAAATGCGATATATATTCCTAGAAAATTGCCATCAGGAATTATTTTGCAAGAAGGACCATTTAAAATGACAGATGACATGCAAAAAGAATTAACCACTAGAATGGAAAGTCTCAATGTTGGGGGAAAATGATTTAGCATCCTCAGAGTCTCTGCGTCAGAAAACTTGCTAATAAACCGCTTAAAGAAATGGAATCCCCAAGCAGAATTACCTACAACAAAGAATTATTATTCCAGACCAACTCCTGTAGATCTGCAACTTGAAGAAGCCCCAAATAAGTATACTCAGGACTTATCATATTCGGGAAATTCCTTATATGAATGGAATTAGATGGATTAACCGAATATCAAATAATCCAAATGGTCCATAGTATGCTGATATATTCTAATGCTTGTGAAGTTAGGGGAAACACTCCGAGAAACATCTTTCTCATGATAACCACCTCTTTCAATGGGATATTAAGAGGATGGTGGAATTATGGATTATCTGGAGCCCAAAGACTTGAAATTGAAAATGCTGTCAAACTAGATGAATATGGAAGAATTATATACAGAGATAAAACCACGGAAATTTAGTAGATCCCAATATCAAACTTGAAGCAGGCACTAGTCAAATCCCTGAAAATTATGAAACACAATTTGATTGTGTCAGTGTCCTACTTTTATGCATCCATTTGGTAATTTGACTATGCTTTGCAAATCATCTGTTATTTCATTTACTCTTGGCGTAAACATCTTCTATTTGCCAATTTCCTGGGAGAACAACTTCTTCCCAGCAGATAACTTTTGGGATAAACACATTATTATTAAAGTTTGTTTCCATGAGGACTGTGGTTTTCTCCAAATCAACCTTATCTCTATAGGCTATCATGGGGAAGATTGAGATCATGGATTTATAGAATATTCGATAGACTATCTTGGACTCATCTTTAATCCTTTACTTTGGAATCCAATGGTTGCACAATCAAGGACATCGTCATCATGAGCATCAACTGTGATGTTTGGGAAACAATTAAAATAAACAAGTCCATGACAGAGGCTTGATTCAACCATGGCATACAGAGTCATCAAACTCGTCATGTCTCTGATCTCGCACATAAGCACATACAGAAACATTTAATCCTAATCAAAACAATGGTTTGATTCCTACCTGAATTAATCCTATATGTACGTAGTTGTATTTGGTCCTGATTTCTTCAATAATTCTTCTTTCAAGGATTTTGATTGTTTGTTTTCCTCCAGAGAGGGAAACAGTTTTCTCAACGATTTTAATGTGATAATCATTCTATTCTTCAAATGTGCCATTACTATATATTTTTGTTATAGGCAAGGCTGGCATCTTCCAATTGGATATGGCTTGGTCAAAGTTTTCATACACCTTTTCTTCAGAATTTTTTATTTTTTCTGGATTTTCTTTAGCTATACTGGGATGAGGAAAGCTGGACAAAGCAGATTGGTAAGATGAGGAAGATGAAGTAGACCTATTAGAAGGATGCTGAAATGACTTAAACCAATTCTTAAAAAGTTTTGTTTTTCCCTTAGAATTTCCATTTGAGTGGCTCGTTAAAAGCAGAAAAAGTTCTATCAACGATTTACAGCCCTTAATGCCTGATCATGGGCAGAAGTGGGACTTACAGTGCAACCACACTTTTTGAAAAATAAACAAGGCACAAAAATGGAGAACAAGAAGGAAAATAAAAGCTCTAAAGAGAATTGGATAAATCAACTAGGCTAAAAAACTTCAGATCCTAGACAATAGATTTAATTCATCTTACTATTAAAGGTCTTGGCAAAAGGTTATAATGTTCTCTTACATGATTACATAAGGATACTAACATAGATCTCCTAATAGTATGTATGCGGATAACAAGATATCTTGTTGCAGCTATATTTTTCGTCTATTTGTCAGATAGCATTTTCTAATCTTCTAAGTTGATTTTCACGACGCCTGAGATCACGAAATAATTCTTCTCTCCTAACAGAACGAGGAGGCATCTCAAAAAGTCATTGCTTGTAATTTTGATTCTGTCCTGAATACTTCTAATCGGAACACAACATATGCTTGAATTAAAATTATTCTTCGTCTTTCATATCATTGATGTCGTGGGTTATTTCTATGAGTGCATATTTGCAGGTGTTGTCTTATATGTTCAAGAAGGATTTTTATTTTTCTCAATGTTCGAATATCATCATAATACTTCTTAAGCAAAGCAAGACGATTAGACATATTCTATAAAAGAAACAACATGATTAGAAAACAACATAATAACAAACTTATATTATCAAACTCATAAAAGTTTTATTACTTACAGACTGAGTACAGGACTCCAAGCTTTAGCACCTTCAGACTTACAAGCTCACACTTACAGCTTCTATATTTTGATTTCAAATGTCGATGAGTAAAATGAAAACACAGAGCTCCTTATAAAGATGGAGCAAGGGCACAATGGATAAACTCTCTTCCGACCAAGAGAGGAAACACACAAAGTAAAAGGACTTTTTGCAGACACAACCTTCCAAACCAACTTTACAAAAAGAGATTCCCCACTTGGGGACACAGTAAAAAGATACAATAAGTGAAGCATCTTTTGACCAAATGGGATGCACACTAAGAACAACTTTATCTTCTTTTGATAATTCTAAGACATCTGGCAGGATACCCCACCTAAAGAGATAAGTCCAATGGCTCTGATACCAATAAGATAAGGATCGCATCAATCTTCTTTTCATCATCAAATTTATTGCTTTTGCAGAGTTCATGCGGAATAATTCAGGCAACCGAGATTCTTTTCCTTTTCTTTTCCTTTCTCCTTAGCTGAAGAATACCAGAACTTTCTACCACGAAGGTATCAGTAACATATCCGTCAGGGTTAACATGAGAGTCAGGATCCCAGTGATGATCGAGATTCTCAAGGGGCACAGCTCATCATCAAATTTTCATCTGGATCATGAATAGAATCCCAATCATGATCATCATTTTCTTCTTTGGAGATATTCTTCTAATATCTGTTTAATCTTTTCTTCAAAAATTAACAGATTCAACAGACATATCCATAGGATCAGGGGATTTTTCACGAGCAATTTCTATAGCAATTTTCTTGGCTAAGAGATCAGCCATGACTGTTTCATTTCTCAAAAGGCTTTTCATCTGAAAGAGGATCATATCTTTTAGGAGGAGAGATTGATTCAAATCTCTCATAAGTATCATTCTAGATTTTAGGCCACCATTTTTGGTACATAGTTTGAAAAAGACAAGTGTGACCATATAATCTTTTTAACCTCAATTTCCATTGGAGAATTTATGGGAATATGGAACTTCGCAAAGAAACGAAGAACATTAATCATATCACAGAGACATTTTCTTCAACTTGGCCAAATTTAATAAAGAGATAACGAAATTGTCAGGAAGGATTTTCTGAGAGCACCAAAATGAGACACCAAGTGAAGGAAAAACCAAGATGGGAAATTGCGGTGATAGATTGACATCAAAACTTTCTTCTTTGAATCTAATAAACCAAGAATGACTATACTGACGATTTTGCCACATTAACCGCAAATTTACGTGCATCAATATAATCCCAATAATTAAAGAACTCATCGAATTATAGAGCTGGACTGGTCTTGTCATGTAAAGAGGACCATCCCAATCTCCTCAGTGAGATTTTAAGAATAGTGAACTTTGAATAGGTGATGATACCATTTGCATTTTTGTTGTGGAAGATGGGCTTTTCGTCTGATGTAAAATATTGAGATACCATTCATGATTTTTCGCTTGTCAGGGGAATAATAATGAAGTCCCTTTCCAAAGAGAAAATATACATTATCTTCAACAGATCTTTCTTCCATAAGACAATCTGAAGTAACAAGAGTTCTGTTACCAGTGTAAAGATATAGTTTTGATTGACTCGGGTCTTTTGTTGGAGTAAAACCCTTTTGGCTTTCTTCTTCATCTGCCAATTTCTCTTTTCCTTTCTTCTGAAATGGAGAAGAGCTATTTGCCATTTTGTCTTCCCAAAGAAATTCTCTAGTAAGAAAGTCAGAGAGAGAGTTAGAATTTGTTGATAAATTCAATTTTGAATTCAAAGACGGATAAAATGGCTTGTGATCTGGCAAATATTTGTTTTGAAACAAGATTTTTCACATTTTCTAGAATTTCTTTTGCAGCCTTGGCATCTACTCTGATGAGAAATTCTTTGTTTAATAAATCATGTTGGAATTTTGTTACACAAAGAACAATGGCAAGAACTTCCTTTTTGATGGTTGAATATTTCTTTTGAGCTTCATTCCAAAGACCATAATTAAATCTTATTAATTCTTCTTTTGAATCTTTTTGTTGTAAAAGGATTCCTCCATACCGATATCTGAAGCATCGTTTGTACTATTTTGAAAGCTTCTGGATCAGATAAACATCTGCAAGGAGGATTTTTAACTCTTTCTTTTATTTTTTTTCAAGCATTGGTGTGATTTGAAGTCCATTCTTTAGGGTTTTCCATCTTTTGCAAGTCATGATAGAAGAAGGCTACATAATTTAAACATCAAGAAATCTTCGTAACATATTTTTGTCTTTGATTTCATCTAGGAATTTATCACAAATGGAATTACTGCTGGTAGGAGTAATTTTTCTGGCTTCAATTTCAAATCCTAGGAATCTGATTTTCTGTTGGAACAAGTTCATTTTCCTTTTGTACAAGACTAGACCATTTTCTTTTATAATTCTTTTGAATATATTCAAATGTTTCCAATGTTGATCCACTGATTCTGAAAAGATAAGAATGTCATCTATGTAAACAATGGTAAACTGGGTGTAGAATGAAAATATTATTCATGATATTTTGAAATTCAGATAGGGTATTTTTAATCCAAAGGGCATAACATTCCATTCATAATGTCCCATGGGGACTGCAAATACAGTTTTATATCTATCTTCTTCTTTTATCTAAATTTGCCAAAATCCTGATTTTATGTCGAATTTTGAAAATATTTTGCATTGTTTAGCCTGTTAAGCAAGTCTTGCGTATTAGGCAGGGATACCTAATAGATTGCAATACTTTGTTTAAAGGCTTATAATTGAAACCAATCTTGGAACTCTTTCAATTTCAATACTTTTTCAACATAGAATGCGTATAGCTCCAAGGAGATTGCTTTTCTGATCAATCCCTTTTAATAA